>JAVJGG010000007.1:35295889-35306454 GCA_035590195.1 Aviceda cuculoides
AGGGTTCAGCTGTTTTTGTTTTAGAAGGAGATGTAAGAGATAGTAAGACACCTGCAAAAAACTGAGCACCTCTTTGTCCAGTCTTTTCCATTCTTGTCGCTGCATTTGAGCTACATAGAAGTGATGACTTGGAATGCTTTGAGCGTGTGGAAGAATATATGCAATGGACGTATTGATTCCTCAAGTGGTTACGGTGATAAGCCTTCACGGATCCATGCAATCGGAATTTTATAAATACTGATGCTGCTGTTGATTGTATTCCACATGTATGTTCAAGAGCGTCTCTCTTTGAAGTCTTGTAGTGTTCCAGTGAAACGAGGGATTTTGCTGTCTGACCCTTGCATGCAATTATTGGTCTGCAGGGTTTCTAAGATAAGACCCTCGGCCCGGGAGCGTCCTCGGTGTCGTAGCTACTAGGCTCGTTCCCTGTGCAATCAGGCCCTACAAAGACAAGAGCCTCAGTTGTGATCTCCTGTTGTTGGCCGGATTATCAGCTGTGTTAATTCTTGAGAGAGGGACTATCAGTTAGAAATAGTGCCATTTCACTGAACTTGAATTACCAATTATTCCTTGAGCACTCAAAATCTGTCAAAAACATGGGCCAAAGACTAAACTTTGACTCAAGGTAAATGCTGTTACAAAGTTCGGTCACAGGTACAGCTACACTGGTCTTCCTTCCTGTTACACAACAGAATGTCCAAGGAAGCCTCTAGGGAGCTTCAGGACAGATGAGTGATAAACGTGGTTGAGGACAGAGACCCAAACGTGGTGATCTTGTACTTGAAGCTTTAGTTTGTGACAATCAAGTGAGACTTACGGCACACTATACAAATTGTGCTTAGTAAGGTAGATGCTGCATTCCATGCTGGGTTCGCTCTATGTAATTCCACTAAACATAATGAAGCTGACGGAGGAATAAGTTAGTCCACAGTGTATAAATGAATTAATCCTGTGGGAATTTTTAAGAATAAGTGTTTTTTATATGTGTGAACAGCAAATGTTGTGAGCATTCTGCCTATGCTGAGGTAAATGATGCATCCCAAGGGAAATCTGATGATCATCTGTACTGTTGTTAATGTACCAAAGTCATTTGCACCTGGAAGTAAATGCTATACAGGCATTTTATATGTGACAATTAATTGATAATCTCTTACATTTCAGGTGATGCTACTGTGACCATTACTCACAGATACACACCGAAAGAGCAGCTCAAGATCCATACACAACTGGCTGACATTGTAATAGTAGCTGCAGGTAATACTAGTTGTTGTTAATATTCCAATCACAACGTTTAAAACCTAAAAAGTAGACTTTGGTGTCTGTGTCGGTGGCACTGCTAGCTATTTCACGTTTCGCCAAATAATTGGTGCTCATGCTTGCTGAGGGTGTTGCAGTTAGTAGGATTTCTTGTTGTAAGGAGGGCCAGTGATTTGGCTCTTTGTTCTTGCCCTTCACATTTGCAGACTCATAAACTGTTTCTCGTCACATGTGACACCTTTCCCTTAGGGAGACATTAGAGTGAACTCAAGATTGGGAACCTGTCAGTGCATAGTTTATACAGGTATAATTATGTAAATTAAAACATTCTCTGTGCAGTGCAAAAATTGTGAGTCATTTAAATTTTGACAGGAGGGTTTCTCTAAATCAGCTGGAGGCTGCATTCATAAAACAATGGTATCATTCCCTTGCTGTTAGAATTAAGGGCAACCTTGCCAAATTAACTGGTAGTTTTGGTAACAAATGTTATTAATGGCTGAAGTTTGGGTTTGTTTTTTTTTTTCTCTTTTACAATTATCATGTAAAGAGGAAGAGAATGGTAATTTCTTAGAGGCAGGGGTCTGAAAGATCAGTGTCTATATTCTTAAAGCAATGTAGAGTGAAATACTTGCAGTTTGACTAGTCTAGAAAAAGAAACAAGCAGAAGTCTCCTTCTGAGCAACGTCTGTTTTTTGTTTATGGGTATTATAAATAGAAATACAAATTAATTTGGAAAAACAAAACCAAACAATCCAACTTACTAAAAACCTTGGTGAAGTTCTGTGTCCCTTCATAGCTCGGGATATCCTCCTTCTCTCGTACCATTTTGGAGGACTAGAAGAGGATTGTGTCTTTCCTCTTTTCTGCTCCCTTCCTCCCTCTTCATCATCCTCAAGACCAAAGTCTTTCTTGCTTATTTTCTAGATGAAGACAGATAAGTACCTCTCTAAAGCTCAACACTTCCTGTTTAAGTGAGATGTCCTTTGCTTCAGGGCTTAACTGCACTATCTCTTTCTCATGCCAGGTCAGGAACAAGAACCAGCTCAGTTGTCTCACATGTGATTACTCAATTGTGGGCATGACCAGAATTCACGCACTGTGAATGAAAGATAGTAATGTCTGTGCTAACTGGAAATCAACTAGTAACTTTTCATCCAAAGTCACTGCTTCCAATTTAATCATCACTTCTGATTTTTATGCTGAACATAGTTTGTCATCAGTTATGCTTGTAGTTAAATGGTTCAGTAGCAATTCAGCTGTTTGTTCTTCACGTTATTTTCCTCATGTCATTTGTAACAGGAGCATGATACAATACTCATTACACAACATGACATATACTTGGAATGATGAAAAAACCTAGGGCGAGATTGTGCAAACAGTTTGCAGCCCTGCCCCAGTGGATGCTTTCGGGAGGATTACACTTAAGAAAGGTGGAATACCTCCAAGGTTCCTCTTGTTACTTGGGATCTGCACACATTGTACCTTTGGGATCACGCATTCTGTGGAAATGCGTGACCTGTTCACTGAGTGTTGCAAAAAAGGTAACTTCTACCCTGCCAGGTAGAAACAGCTGCTGTCATAGACCACTGCGCAAGATGTGCAAATAGAAAAGAGCTTTTCGTGTATGTCTGCATATAAGAGCAAGATTGCTATTCTCATCCTCCTCTTCCCTTGTAATACTTTCAGAAGGGCCATCTGCATTCTGGCTCCCAGTTTGGTGACTTTTTGCAGTGAGTCTGTTCATTCTGATGTAGTACTCTGTCTCTGAGGAGTTTTCTGTTCACTTGCAATCATGGCTTTTGGAACACTTCAGGTGCTTCTGTAATTACTCTCGAGTTTGAGAATACCCATCTTCATACGTTGTCTCTCATTCACCCCGAGCCTTGGGACCCCAGTTTTCCTGCTTACTTTGATTGTGACCACCCATGCTGTTAATTCCTTCTCTCCAATTCCCGCCCAACTCCTTGCATCGTAAGTTCCAATAACGCTGCTCGTGTCCAGCCTACCTCTCCCTAAAATCTGTCTCTCTGCTTCCAGGTGGAGCTTCCTAAACTCTTTCGGTAGCACGCAGCCTTTGCATTTCTAGCCAAAGCATAACGTTTCCTCCTAAGCGTGCCCAGCACTTCTCATGCCGCCGCAGCCTTTCCTGTCTTTGCCCGCTATCTCTGCCTCTACAGACATCCCATGGAGTCTGTTCTTTTTGCCATCGGCCCAGACCCACAGTAGAGCAATAAGTGCAGCTTTACTTGTGGGGCTTGTATAGCCACCACAGTACTTCCAGGGCAATGATGGAGGCAGTAGGCCGTCTTTGACTAGCCATCCTGCTGCTTCTGCTGTCTTGGCTTTCCAGTCTGCCTTGAGAGAGAAGACTCATCTGCCTGCTAGGTTTGGAGAAGAGGTAAAGAGGAGAAGGAATAGGGGTGCCAAATGCCAGATCAAATTCTTCTGGGACTATTCGTGCCGTCCCTCGGGACGTGATCTGTGGTCCTCTTGTATAGGAATTGCATCTTCTACAAAAACTACCAATGAAAGGTTTTCCCACATTCTTCAGTCAGTGCATTTTAGGAATAGCTGCTCTAATGCTTATCTCTTCCTACTTGGTATGTAAAGTAGGTTTAAGTAAATAGGCCTGCTCATTTGGTTTGGGGGTTAGTTCATTTGTTGCTATTAAGTATTTGGCGTATTATCAAACCATTTTACAAAGGGTGTAACTGTGCAGCTTCCGTTAATATGCTTCCATCCCTATCACACATAGATCATTTACCCCCATAAGGCTGAGGCATTATCCAATTACCAGCCAGCTTGCAATTGATTGCACAAGAGCGTGATGAAGTAGATGCAGCCAGATGTTATCAAATGGCATAGGAAAGAATTTGAGGTCTTGGCTTGCTCAACATTAGAAGCAGAGTTTCAGGCTTGTGTCCTATGGGGGAGTGAGAAATGGAGAGCAAAGAAGGTTCTTGTATTGCCTGTATCTAAATGACTAACTGGCTGTGATCCAGCACTTTAAATGAAGCCAAAGCCCTTGTATGCCAGTGCTTGCCTCCAATAAAACTACAGTCTCAGACCATATGGATTTGGTTTTTTTCCTGTTATTTCTTCTTTCCTCTGGAGAGAAAGCTGCTTTGGTGGGGAGAGGGGAGCTTAGACTCCCCCTTTGGAGATACTCCATTACTAGCATGAGCATTCTTCGGAGAACGTGGAACTGATGGAGTTGGTCAAGAAGCAAGGTGAATTGTCATTTTAAAGTTGGAGGTTGCAAGATAGGAAAGAAATTTAGGATGTCATTTAAAGTGAATACAGAGAAAAGATGGCCACCGCTGCAATTAAGGTATGATAGGCTAATGCAGATGGTGCGTAAGGACTTGATACTCTGGGCTCTCCCATAGCATGCAGTGAGAGTTTGGTTTCAGATACTGCTTTGCCTTAACATTCCAGAACACGCTTCATTTGTTGTGACTGTCCAGGCATAATCTTTCAGATGTCTGGTCACATGTGATGCTGCTGTTTGTAAAACAGTGCTAGCATATTTGTTCTAAGATAGCCTTTCCTGTAATTAAAATTGCTTTCTGCAGAGAGGGATCCTACTGAACTCCTGTTCTTGTAAGGGAGGTCGTTTCTGTGCTTTAAGTGGAGCTGTTGGCATGCCACAGGAGTCTTACTTCTAGCTTCAGCACAATGGGGAAGCGAGACAAGATTGATCTCATCAAAGTAATTGTGTGGTGGTACCTGCAATTTGAAATCCCATGCAGCAGTGATCTTTACAAAGTGGAAGACTTTTACTGTCCAGGACTACTGCCTTAGAAAATGTTGTTTTACCACCCCCTTTGGTAGGACTCGAGTCACAGTTTCTGTGTAATTCAGTTGTCGTTTTTGGACTTAAGTGGTTTCAGAACCTGAATAACTGTTTTTGTGTGCCTTGCTGTGTATGTAGATAGCTCAGCTTTGCTGACTGGAAACATATAGCCACTGACTCAGCTCTTTATCTGGAACTCGAAGTGACCTTTTAGGTTTTCTGGGTCCTGACTGTTGAATACCTTCATGCTGAATATCAAGGTGCTTTACATTTACATGTGCTGAAGAAATAGGGTGCATATGAAAAAGCTGAGGCGGATTGGTTCAGCACTTTGTTTTAGCTGGAGGTTCTTAATGGCAAAAAAATTGTACCCCGAGACACTACACAGATTTAGCCCACGGAGAGATAATGAAGGTGTGTAGTGCTGAGGCCGGGCCCTCTTTGGTCAGGCAGGGAGTTCTCCCAATTTTCTGTAAGTAGCAGGGCATGGTGTTTTGTAGAAGCTCTCCTGTGAAAGGTCAGTGTCATACACTGGGGTTACTAGTAACACACTTAAAATTGCTTATTAGTTCATTGTGTTTCTTGAACCAAAACCAATCCCATTGCACAACTTTTGGTTTGGTGGGTTTTTTGTTTTGTTTTGTTTTTTTTCTCTTTTCTGTAGTAGTAGTAGAAAGTAACATAGAAAAGCCTCAGCTCTCCCAGATTCAGTCTCAGGCTGCTGTCCTCCTCCCATGAACAAATTTTGTTAAATGTGTTTGCCAAATGTTAATGGCTTCATTATCTAAGGAGTACAAGAGACAGAGCGGTGTTTTCTGTGCTCAGTAACATTTGAATGTAGGAGGTCTTCCCGGTGCCCCTTTGCTACGTCTGTGTGGAAATGGTGGAAAGACAGGGCAAGAATGGTCTTTTGAAAGCCCATCTAATCCACACTAGTGCACCAACAGTGGTATTTTGTACATACTAGTTCAATCTGCTTTTTCGAATCTCCGGTGATAGAGACCTCCTTATTCTCTCCTTGGGCTACTTGCTTCAATGTTCCTCTGTTCTTGTGGTTAAAAAGTTCTATACGGTGCAGCAAGGGAAACAAACTGAAGTCTATTATTTTGTGTCACAGCCATCATGAACATGGAAAAAAGTGGAATTGTTCTTCTTGTGCCCAAAGTTTTTAATATTCTTGAAAGCTGTCATGAGATCTAAAAGGTTAATTATTTGCAAAGTTTCCTCATAATTCTCATTGTTGTTGGTGTTTTATAGAGACGTGAAGAGGCAGATAAGAGAAGTCTAGTACTCACAGGGAGAATATGGTATCCCAGCTGCTCTCATATGTTGAAGAGATTAGGGCTTCTACATGTGTCTTGCAGTAGCACGATTGTGGCTGTCTGTGTTAAGATCATCCAAATTCTTTTTTTGAAAAACTACTGCCTAACCAGTTGTTTACTGTCTTGCCTTTGTGAAGGGTAATTATTTGTATGTAAATGCGGTGTCTTTCATTCCTCCGTTGAGTGACCAATTATTTTTGATGCTTTGCTCTTTTTTTCCAGTGGTGCTTGAAATTTAAGCTGATCTGTTTAAAGTTCTGTCCAGCCTTCTGTCATCTGCACCCTGTGCCACTACTAAATAATAAGCGTTCTCTACCATCACATTAGTTACATTATAAACAAATATCTGGCCCTTTGGTACTCCTTCTGCACACGCTTTTATTTTCATAAAGTACCACTGGAGCCTCTTGCCTGGGTACAATTACCCAACTGGTTTTCCATCCAGTACATTTTTCTTGCTTGCTTACAAGAAGATCAGGTGGAGAAAGTTCTACTTGAAAGGCAGATGCTTCTCTCCTACAGATTGAGCTGATGCTGTTTATGATGGGTAAATCTGAGCTGGCCATTTTATTTTTTCTTGTTGTTTATCTATTGCTTATACGTGACAGGAGTCAAAAATAAGGTGGCACTATGGATGACGTTTTCTCACCATGCTAGCATTCTTTTTTTTTAATTATCAGTTGTATTTCATGTAGTTCATGTTCATTATTTAAGTAACTGCTAAAAATGGCGTGCAGCTAACAAGTAAAGTATAAAAAAACTCAGAAGTCAAGAGTAATGCAAAATACAGATATTAAAAAAATGAAGATAAAAGGAAATGTGGAGGTGACACACACGGCTTGCTTCAGCAGTTGACGACAGCTCTGGATCAGCAGATCTCTGACAATACCAGCGGTTTCTTTTGGCTTGCAGAGTATCTTTATCACCCAGCTTTACTTTGGAAATGCCATGAAAAGGACTTACTGCCACAGCCCAGCAAATACTTCCTTCATTGAGATAACGTTGACTGTGTTTGTGACCGCAGGTTTAGCTGGAAATATTTAGGCAAAATGAACAAATATCACCTTTTCTTCTCATAATTACAAACTGTGTGAAACTGAGGAATAATTGTTTTCTGTGTGTGATGTATCAAGAAAAATTGAAGCGAAAGAATTATCCTCCTTTTTGTGCATACATACACGTGCATGCACGCCCTGTGATATAATTTGAAACTGATGATCTAAGACTGCCTGGCCGTGTTAATCGAATATATCTTGATGATTCCAGGTATCCCAAAGTTGATTACAAGTGATATGGTCAAAGAAGGTGCCGCTGTGATTGACGTAGGCATCAACCATATCCACGATCCTCTTACAGGAAAGACCAAATTAGTTGGGGATGTGGACTTTGAAGGTCAGTGAAACACTCTTTATACGAACCTGTTGGATAAATATATTGAAGTTTGTGGGATCTATTCATTATAAATACTTGGAATAGACAGTGTCTCAAAAGAGATGACAGTTGCAGGATTTTTTTCTAATTTATTTACTTAAATAAGAAAACAAACTATATGTTCGTATATCTGCTCTTAAGAAATGGTATGTTATTTAGAAGACGAAGTGTTACCTTTAATTACACATACCAGAAACCTTTAAGACGTGCAGATGAGCTCTTATAGCAGTGTGGTGGCAGAAGGTGCTTGTCTCCAGGTTTCCTTGATCCTTTGTGAATCTGTGCAGTGTTTCAAGAGTAAGCAATAAAAAGAGTTTCTGCTCTTTCACAAGTATAGGGTCTCCCACTGTTCATAGCAAATAGTATTATACCACAGCTTCTCAAGGCTCCTTTTAGGCTCTCACTCTGCACTTGTATATGAAAATGCTAACTTCTGCTTTAGAAGTATTCTTTATGCTAAGGTTTAATGTGGGTTCATCTTAAGCTGTTGAAAATCTTGGTCCAGGCAAGCCTAACAGGTAAAAATTGGTGTTACATATTGATCTTTTTATGTTTAATGTGTTGCAGAGCAAGTTTCCAATGTAACTTGATTAAATATCTCTGCTCTGGAGGAGCTTCAGACTGGAATAGCAGGATTGTTGCAGTTGAAAATTAAAGCTTATTGGCAGAGTTGAGTGTGGGAAGCTTAGACAGCATTTACCCACATTATTAATGGTTCTCAACAGTTCCTTATTTTGATAAGTATGAAAATCACCCACAGGCCCACAGGTTTTTTTTTTTTTTCACGGTTATTAACATCTTGGCTGGCATAATGTCTCAAAGCTTAATTATATTCAAAATGTTTCTAGCCAGCTGTATGTATTTGTAATTACATCACTCGCTCAGCTCCTGCTTCTTTTACTCATCATACATGATACCGGTCTGTTAAAGTCAATGAAATTGCCCGCACGAGTGTAGCTAAGCAATTGTCTCGGCATGCATTTGGAAATATGTAACTTTATGTGTACAACAGAGCTCCACTAGAAAAATAGTTTTAGAGTACAACTTGAATTTTTTTTTTTGTTTTGTTATTCTGCTTGTACTATCACAATCAAAAGGTTATATTTTCTGTTTTCAGGACTGAATTACAGAGAATTTTCAGGTTTTTGTTTGCTTTAGCAGGTATGGGAGGAAAAAAGCTCTAACTTTGAGAAACATGAAATTGTATCCTTTTTGTTTGTTTTTCTTTAAATGCGAGACCTTCTGAATGTAATATAGGTGTAGATTCAATGGCTGGCAAGGCCATGATTCAGAGTTTCAGCAATGCACTGTATATGTCTCGTCATGTCTGCTGTGGGTTGTTCTCAGGATTTTACCTGGGGGGAGGGAAGATCCAAAAAAGAGGGAGGAACTTCAACTTGGATTATGCCACTGCAGTTGCAAGTAGCATTTCACTGTGCATTGCCAAAGGGAAATTGTTGTTGGTTCATTGGTATCGGTGAAAGTTTCACTAAACCTTTAACAAGAAAAAAAACCCATCCCAGTGTATACAGTTGTAAATACTAAAGTAAATCACCCTTGTCAAGTATTTGATTTGGCAGTTAGGAAATGGACCAACCTAGTATATTCATGTAGCAAATCATTTTATGCTTTTCTTCCATTTGATCACTTGACTGAATTTATATTTAAGCCTAGGTGAAAATCATTTTTGCAGATTAAGGCCAGGTACGTAAATGGCTGGCATGACGTACAGCACCCGTTTAACATCCTGTAGCCCACCAATATCTGTTGTCTTATCATCTACTTCTTTACGTAGAAAAATACAGCTGTTGAGAGCGCACAGATTTAACTGGGCAATCAGAGGTTAAACTTGGTTTATAAGAAATAGATGGAAATGGCTTACTTCACCAGGTCATCTGACTGAAAATCTCCTGTAGTAGAAATTGAAGTTTATTAGATGGGTAAAAACTGTTTTGATGCAGTTGTCATACCCTAGCAATACTTGGATGCATCCTCTAGTCTCTAGGGGGTAGGTTGGACACTAAAGTTTATTTTTATCTCTTTAACAACAAAAGGATGCCATTTCAGTTTTGTGTTGTTTCTTTTTTTGTCGTTGTTTTGTTTTTTAATGTTGTTCGTTACTAAATTCGATGTAAGAAATGCCTGGACAAAAACATTCCTACCGCAGGCCAAGATAATTTGATAATTTTGCTCAAAAAATGAGTTTTGAAGTTTTGAAATCTGTTCTGAAATCTGCATTTGTTTGAGTCATGTCCACTTCTGCTGCAGGCCACAGACTTGCATGCAGTCACCTGCAGCCAGAGAGCTTGCCCTTGACAGTGGTTCCCACAGTGGGCTGAGGACTGACCACTGGCATATGCTGGTGTACGTCTGTACACGCTCTCAAGGCGAGGAACACCTTTGGCTGTCCTTTAAACCCCAGTAGATAAGGAGGAGCGACGAGATTGTTTTGTTTACTTACAAAAATTTAACAATATCAGGCTTGTGCATATCACTATTACAGCTGCTATAATGTTTGGCTTGGTAGTGATGGCATAAGGGTACCTCTGTGCTTGTCAGGCTTAACTGTTTACTTTTGGCAAAAAACCCAGGCTGCATTATGGAATGTCTTCAAACAGTATTTGTCATTTCCCCCATCCCCATATGTCCTCTTTATTTTAACACTTAAAACTGTGTCCATATCAAAAAAGGTGGAGTTTTATGGCTTTTTTTTTTTTTTTTTTTGATCCAGAGTATTTGACTGTGCTGTTCCGAGGTAT
>JAVJGG010000007.1:35306464-35347662 GCA_035590195.1 Aviceda cuculoides
TGTGTCAATATCAAAAAAGGTGGATTTTTTTTGGTTTTTTTTTTTTTTTTTTTTTTTTGATCCAGAGTAGTTGACTGTGCTGTTCCGAGGTATCTAAAAGAACAAGACAAGAAAACGTTATGCATGTGGAGGTCAACTGCAAAGCGCTGAGGTGCCTAGCCCGATATTGCTAGGATATCTTAAATTGCGTGTGTATCTCTCCCTATATAACCAGCACAGCACATTCAGTGTACCCCTGTTTATGTTAAGAATTCGCCAAAATATATGGTCCGGGCTGGGGGGGGTTGTTTTGTATCTTCTGGGGGCCACAGGAGGGCGGGTGAAGTGACAGGGAGGAGAAGAAGTGGTGGCATCCTTAGATTATTGCGAGCACCTTTCTAGCTACTTCGAGCAGGAAGGTTCAGTCGCGGAAAGGGAGATATGTTTCTATGAACGGGGTAGTGCACGTGTGGGTGTACTTGGCCCTGTTCTGTAGGGCTTTTGTTGCCACAGCAGTAATGCGAAGCGGGGAGGAGGGCTACAAGGACCAGGAACATGAACTAAAGCAACAAATTACAAAGAGCATTTAACTGGTACGGCTTTTTTGGGTGGAGCACCATTGCCAAGAGTGACTGGTAGAGCAGGGTAGTAACACGCCAATGTAGTAGCTAACTTTTGAAACTAGAACTGGAAGTGCCCGTGAAACCAAAATGTACAGAACTCGAGTGGGATTTGCTTTAAATGCTGCCTACATTTCTTTATGATTCCTCCCATATCTTCGACAAGCAGACGGTAATACTCGGTTCTGAGTCTTTATTGGATGCCTATGGAGAAAAGAAAGCCTTTATGTAAGACCTTTGTAGGTGACGTAGTTGTGATATCAGTGGAGGGGTTTATAAATGAGAATTGTTCCCCCGACTCGTCTGTTTTGCACAGCCTAGGCAATGTAAAAGAGATTCTGGAAAACGGGTGCCACCAGGAGCAGGGAGGAGTTCCACGTACCGAATAGCAGAAAGGAGTGCCTCAGTGAATGATCGATACGGTGAAGGGTGACGGGTGTATATTATGAATTTCCTTTGAATGAGGGTTAATTGTACATAGTGAAGTCAGGGAAACCATGGAAATGGTATGTTGAATACTCTTAAGGGGGAGAATGGACCAAATTCGCATATCTCTTCTGCATAGACCGAGTGTACCAAAAAGCAAGCATCGGTTGAATAAAAGGCAGCAAAATGTATCCTGTCCTTATCAGCTACAGGATTAATGACTACAAAGTAGTCGGGCAAGCTGACAGGTTTCCTGAAACTTGTTCACGTAGTTCAAGAGATTTACCATGATAATCTTCAAATCCAATTTCTTAAGGGAAATGGTAGACCTGCAGTTGTATCTTAGCTACAGTTTGCGGGAAGGCCAGGCTTTGTGACAGCAGTCGCTTCTGACGGTTGTTTGCTGCCGCTTTGCGTTCATTGTGTTACCTTCCAGGCTGTAGGCTTCGCTTCGGATTATTGAATCCTTTCCAAATTATCTCTCTGTGCAGCTTTTCCGAACAGTGGTCGTGAAAATAGAACGTGGATGGTCCAGCTGCTTTTGCTATAGCTTTTGTTAGTTAATTTCTCAGTTGATTTTCAAGACCTGGCATTCATTTTGCAATTAATAGAAGTCCACTCTGTGTAATCTTGTCACGGTATTGCTGCTCTGCAAAAATTGGGGGAAGCATTGCCTGTTGCTACGTTCCACTAGTGCGAGAAGTGATTAAGAATGTTAGCGTTAGGCTGTGACCACCAGAAGGCCAGCCGGACTGAATGCTAACTGGTGGCAGTAAGCTGCTGGATGGCCAAGTCTATGGGCTCCGCTGCAGAAGAGTATGTCGTGCAGGGGTCTAAGTAAGTAGTCTTTGATGTTTTGCATTGCTGCTGCCGCTGCTTATTATCCCAAGGCTACAGCGATATCCCAGCCACTTGTCTGTGCTAATTAGCTGAATGCAAAGAACCTGTTGTGCATAATTTTATGCTGGATTTTTCTGCCCAAGATGCTTGTGTTGCTTGGCTTGTAGAGGTACTGGATGAGGAAAGATGTATGCACTATTAGAATTACAGTAGTGGGCCATAATTCCTTGTTTTTCCTTTATATTGCTGTTAAAATAGCTGCCCTAAGAGCAACAGGGATAACAACAAAAAGAAGGAACTATGAGAAATGGGGTAGATGCTTGCTGTTTGGTATCCCACGGTGCTTAGTGAGAAGAATCCCAGAATGTGTAGAGCAGAGCATGGGATATCTACTGTGATTGCTGAGCACGTGATTTGCACTTATGCAGTGCTGCAGGGATGCAGTGATCTAGAGTAGCTTTACAGGGACTCATAAAGCTGTGTGGAAACAGTGCTTAGGCAGGAATTACTCTGCATCACTTAATGCAGATGCACAAGACCCAGAACTGCCTTCAGGTTGAGACTTGCCCTTGGTTTGTGTGATTAACCCTATTAGGTGTCTGATGTCCTTAGCTTTAAAGGAACCAAGGAATGAAGGGCTGTTTCCAAAGCAGTGGATCCTGTTTTTCAAGGAAACAATCTACATTTCATTTCTTCTGAAGAATCAAAGGAAGATTTTAAGGTTCTACAGAAGCTGCAAAATAGCAGCTCCTCCCCCATAGGCACCTAATTTGCATACCAACATTTTCCAGATTGGCAGAGAAATGCCTGGGAGAACAGCATGCATCTTGAGAAAACAGAGTTAAAGCTTAGGGACAAAGTTACACTATTCCGGAGAAGCAGAAACAAGACCACCTGAAGGAACCGACAATGCAGCACCTTGCTTGCCAACATGAGACAGGTCACGCTGAAGTGCTGTCTTGGAACTGTGCTTTGGCCTGCTACGCTTCACAAGGAAAGGAAAATCTGTTTACATTTTTGAGGGCCAGGTTATTTTTCCCACTTTGGTTGCTGGCATTTGTCTTGGAAAATGGCATTCACCGTATCTGTATTTACCCTTACAGATGGAAACTTATCAGATGTTAGTTTCCCTGCCATAGACACCTGTTGTGCCTTTAAAAATCTGCATCAGCTTTTGTGAATAAGCTATCCGGGTGGTTTTATGCTAACTGATACAAAATATGTCATCTGCCACACTGACCCACAGGGATTTCCATAATGATAGAGTATGGGTAGAGAAATTCCCCAACAACTTGTGAAAACAGTGTACTGTGTGTTTACTGCTGCGTAGGGTAACTAACACTAGAGGCAATGAATGTTGTACATGATATTCATTAGAAGGCTTTCTTTAGGTAAGGCATGGTCCGGTTGTAGACTGTACCTCTTTGTGAGGAAGATAGGAGTAGTTTGAATAATACCACAAAAAAAGGTATGTGACATTGCCATGGAAACAAACTTATTTCAATTTAAAATGCCTAAAATATTTTCTATGTTAATTACTGAAGTGTTTACTTCAGATGTGGGTGCATTTCAATAATTATGACATTAATCTGGGAATCCGTAGTAACTGCATTAACCGTAAACGCCAATCTCAAATGGTAGGTAGTTCAAAATAGTATAACTATTAAAAAGACAAATTATTTGTGTTAGAGAATATTAAGAATAACTGTCATATGAGATTTTAATTCATTTGTTACAATTTACATGTAAAAAAAACCCGCATTGCAATTTGTTTACCTTTCCAAATATTTTAACAGTATATCTGGTACCACCAAGTCAACTGAGTAATTAAAACTCTCCCAGTTGTAATTACCATCTGTCCTCAATGAGGCTTGATCTTCTGTTCTTCAGTTCAGTGAGATATTCACCATTAACTTCTGCGAATGCTCTTGTTAGGTCCCTGCCTTGGGGAGTTCAGACAGGGAATTTTTTTATTTTGTTTACACCCCCCACCCCCCGCAAAATCTAATAAGTACTCTATCCAAAAAAAAGAATATCCAGCTCTTCAAATTCTCTTGTAATATTTCTTTTTGGGAGACCTTGTTATTCGCAACATGAAAGTGCTACATACATTCAAGATGAATACACTTAAAGCGAAAGCAAGTTATCTTGTTAGTTCCAAAATCAAGGTGTCTAGTTTTCCATCCATTGATCTCTTCTCATAGCCAGGTGTAGATTCTCCTCCGTAGTGACTTCAGTGGAAATGTATGTGCTCGTGTCAGAGTTATGCTTGCTCAGTTTTCTTCTGTGTATGCGTGTGTGCCTTTTTAAAAACAACGCTTTTAAAAGTGGGGTGTGAGTTTCCAAGAAATTATTTCTAAGCAAGCAAAAAAACCCCAAACGTAACAAACAAAAAACCTCTCATGGTGGCACTTGAGAAAAAAAACTCTGTAGTAATCAGGTTAGTAATATGCCATTTGGACTAACCTTTATTAGCAAATAACTGCTCATTACAGTTTGTCATGCGATGAATTCCCAGTCAGTTGCATATAATTCCTTTGCAAGTAACCTGCAATTCCAGTTGATTGCATTTTGCACGGTAGATAAGAATATTTATTGCTGCATTATAGTAATTCCTCATACAAAGAGGTTAACTTGGCAGGTGTTAACTTAAACGCTTAAAAAAAATAATCCATACATATTTACCTCTTAACACAAGCATTCAAGGTGTATACTAAGTTTGGATAGTCTGACGTGGTTCATGGTTGGAGCTAGTTGGGCTGTAAGAGTTTCCTTTCTGTTTGAGACTTGGGGAAGATCTGCGCCTCCTGATCCTAGCTTGATATAGGCACCCTGCTAACACTGTTTAAAAAAAAAAAAAGTCTTGTCTGGAGGAGCTGAGTGTTTATGGCTAAAGTTGCAAGGGAATTTTGCCACTGGAATCTGTTTTTCCTTGAAGACGACTCTCGTTTTTGTTCTTTGTCCATATTGTGGAGCAGAAAACCAAATCAACCAGGAAGCTGTAATTTCTCCCTCTGCGGTTTTAAGTTCCCTTTTGTGATTGTAGTATGTCTTTGTTAGAAGGTGCAAACCAGAGTTGGGGAAAGAGGCTGAATAGGTGACTTAACTGTTGCTGGTGCTCTGCTGTCGATTTTGGTAGTTAGAGCAGACTCCTGCTCTGCGTGCTGCTCCTCAGGAAGGCACGCAGTTTGGGGCGTCCTGTCTTTAACTACAGAATGAGATCCCCAGCCTCCATAGCTCTCCTGGATATTGAAGGTGCAGTATCACAGCTGGCAGATGGGGGTGATGCAAGTTCGTGCTGCCCCCCTGGGATGGTGCTGCCTTCCTGGGGTCGTCATGCCCTCGTGTCACCCAGGTGTGCTTGGGCCGGCTGGTCAGCCAGGTCAAACAGTCAAAAACTACCCCTTACTGAAAAGATTTGGTGGGATCTGTCTGACCACAGGCTCCGTGTGTGATGCTCCCGTGAGGAAAGGGCAGTCTGCTGCAGGTAGATCAGCTCAAACGGGTTGTGAAACCATGTCCCAGAACTAGCCCCTGGGTAATAATATTCAGATGAAGAAAACTACCTTGCAGCCCTAGTCCTGACTGTATTCTGTCACTGCCGTGGCTGTAATAAGACTTCTGCCTTAACTTCTCCCTTGTTCTGCAGTGCTTGCCAAGTTGCAGTCCTTTATGCTCATTGCCAATTAGGCATATGTGGGCAATTGAAGGAAAAAAAAAAAAAACAACCAACATTTTGGAAACATTCTTAGTCAATACCTTTTTCTTTTTTTTCTTAGAAGTGAAGAAGAAGGCTGGCTTTATCACTCCAGTGCCAGGAGGGGTAGGACCTATGACTGTTGCAATGCTTCTGAAGAACACACTCATAGTTGCTAAAAAGCTCATTTACTAGAGCGAGCGGGCTACCTTGGAAGAAGAACTCAAGTTCTATTTATTGATACACAAAACATTTATTTTTTAGTACAAAGATATTTATTTCTACATTGTATTTATTTTTTCATGTAAAGTACGCTAAACCTGATGGTTTACAAAATGTTAAAATACTTTGTGTTACCTCCCACTGACTTATTGTGAGCAAAAATGAATTGGAGAATGCAGCCTATGCAGATGTGTTGTTGTTGGTCAGTTCTGTGTGTGAAAATGAAGAATGAAGCATGAATTACAAGTATAGCTGTGTATCTGGAGATGGGGTGCAATTACCAAGATCTTTTTGCACTGGGGGCCCTCAGTTTTGATCAACCAGTATAAAAACTAAGTTTCGACACACTAGATATCTTTTAAAGATATGGTTTGGGTTCTGAGGTCATAAAGCATTCTGCATGTAGTTTGAAGTCTTGAAATATTTATTTTTTTAAAAAACGCTTAGAGATAGCAGCAGAAATCTTAAATCTCAAAGGAGTGAAAGACTGAAATGTTTGTTTCAGCTGCCAGGCAGTAATTTTGACATGAATGCAAATGTTCAGTACATGTTTTAAAATAGTCAGGTAAACTTGAACGCTGGTGAAATTCTGACCTTGAACATGTGCAAGAGGTGTGCTTGAATAAGTAGCTAGACCTGAGGCCAGAATTACTTTTTTTCCATGTCTGGATTTGTTTGGTAAAATGTTTTGGTGCACAATACCCTCATCCCACAAAAAAACCTAGATGACAGGGCTGGATCGGACTTTAGTGAGGTAGAACGTAGTTAAGACTACTATGTATGTACATTATGTATAACAGGGGGGGTGGGTGGAGACAAGAGGGAGAGAAATGCAAAAGTTTACCCCCGATGAAATATTTGTGTTGGAATTTTAAGCCATTTAATTATTCTCTTATTTTCTGAAACTGCATGAAGGGGGTTTTTTTACTCCATGCTGTAAGGCTCAGCCCGGTGAATGCTTAGCTACAATGTTTTGCTGCTTAGAGAGGACTATATGGGATAATAAGATCAGTATGTTTTTATTAAAAAAACTGTAGTTCCAAGATGGATCTAGCATAGTCTCGTGCAATGTAAAAGTTGGAGTGGAGTTACTGCTGAGATGCCCGTTGAACTGAGTGTTTGCACTCTTGACATGAAGAGCCTACCCCAATTCCCACTGAAGTCAGTGGGAACCAGTTTGAACTTGAATCTTCGTGTTTTTATCTCAGTTGGGATAACTTTGATTTATTTTCATCAAGAGCCTTAGGTGTTTGCCAGTAGACTATAGAAAACTTGAAAGGAGAAGAAAAAAAAAAATTGTCGCTAAATACTACTGCCGCTAAACAAAAAAATGTGCTTACTGTAATAAAAGAAACGAGATGGAGCATCACCTCCATGCTGATTTTTCTTGCGATAGACTTTCTGAGAGTTTTGTTTAATGCAGTGTTTCAAAAGAGGTCTACAGAATCGTTACGAAATATATAGTGCCAATAGTGCAGACACTTGATTATCTGTTTAAATTTAAGTGGTAGTATAAACGTTAGGAGGGTCAAGGTGCGTATGGAGATAATACTTAGACTGATCAACCCATCATTGACGAAGGTGGAATAAAACTTGTTCACTGTTATGTTAGTCTTGGTGAAAAATTTTAATACGGTTTTGGGGGTGGTTGGGTTGGTTTTTTTTATCAGTGTGTTAAGAATGGAGTGAATGGAAATCTTTTGCATGTTCACTCAATACTTTTTTTTCATCTGTTCACATTGCTGTTCTAGATTCACGTTTGTGTTCTTTGATTTAACTATAATCATCTGCATTTTTTTGGCAGAATAACAATTTATGGCTTTTTGCTTATGGCGCTCGAGTGGATCTGCCTCTTTTGTGTCCTACAAACAGTTTATTGTGCATCTTAAGCTTTTCCTCTTTTCACCTATGGTGGATGGGTTAGCATTACACAAAAGCCAGTGAGACCGAGGTTTTGCTCAACAGCATGCTATTTTCAGAGCTGCCAGACACATCTGTGAGTATTCTCCGCTGGGAGAACATCCAGAAGGAGCATCCAGAGGGAAGGGCCAGTTAACCAACCCAGAAAGCACGCTCGTGCGCCAGACTTGGTCAAGTCCAGTCCAAGCACGAACGCCCTGTGGCGGACAGAGGCATGGCCTTATCCGCTGAAGCCTTCCCACAGGCCTACCGCACCCAGCCGTATTGCCTAATGACAAAGCCACCTCTCGGATTCAAGCTGGATTAAGCTCCCATTGTATAGATGTGTGTTGAAAGCAAGGCTCATGAGACGTAGCCCTGCTCGGGACTGATAGCAGAGGTTATCCAGGTAGGCATAAACACTCCTGTTGATCCAGGGAGTGCGCAAGCTGCACTCGATCAGCGTGCAGGCATGCGGCAATTCAGGATAACGAAGGAAGGGAAAAGCCTCCTGGAATGCAGTCCATGAGCAGGAGAACGCATAATTAAAATGTGCATAACTAGCTTGTGTTTTTCCCTTAACATGCGAAGTGGTTAGATTTAATCCTACAGATCACTAAGGAGAGCAGAGGGAGAACTTGAGCTGTCTGCACTTATTAGAGCATTTATCAGAAGATTTTTGCTTCTAAAATACAAAAATTGTGACAAGTTTTTGCTGCTGGGAGCTCACAGTTGAGAGAGCAAAGGTGGTTGCTGGGATGAAGTCTGTAGCTCTCCTCCGGTGAGAGTCGGGTTGTTGATGTGTGCGTACATTATTGAACTGGGCCTTTCTGATGATCTGCTCTAGTATGTCTGGCTGCGTAAGTACCCTTCAGAGAGACCAGTCCTACTTGTTCCAAGCTGCCTGTGACCAAGGAAGTTGCGCAGCGTTTGGGGCTGTGGAGAGTGGTTTAGTGCAAGAAATGTGTATGACAGGCGTGTCTTAGAGACCTACAAATGCTTTATGTAAGAAGTACGATCGTTCTCATGATGCGTACCCGCTTCTTGAAAAGGTAGAGATGGGCTTTTATGGCAGCGTAGGGGCAGGAGTAATGAAGGGATCGCCTAATGTAGGAGGCAGCAGCTTACCTGTTCTTTCAGTCTGTGTTTTCCCGGCGCCTGTGCTTTGCCAGCTCTCGGCTTCTGCCCCGCACAGCCACGCGCAGCTCCAGCCAGCGATCTCGGGCCTTGCGCGGGGCTGGTGGCTTGCCTTGCTTCGGAGCGTCGTGCGTTCAGGGAGGCCGAATGAAGAGTGATTAGCGTGCCCTTCGGGCTCGCCAGAGCCTGTGATCAAAGGCCTCTTGCTGGCAGTCACTGATGGAGAATATCATCCATTATCTTTGTGTCCGATGACTTCCTAGTCTCGGCAGTAGCTGTTCTCGCAGTTCCTCTTCTGGATGGCGGGGGACTGAGGTACAGGGAGGACCAAGGAAGGAACGCAAAGCAAAGCAGGGGCTGGTCCCTGGACCCTGAACTCCGGAGTAGCATCCTGAATGCCGACTGTCCTCCTGGAAGTAACACAAGACCTACATTGCTGAGGGAAAGGAGGATCATGTTTTTCACTATACGTCATTTTTCATTTTGCTCACCTCTGTTTTGCTGTATTTCGTTGTTCTGCTCTGGCAGATACCAGGTCTCTCTTGAAAACTGTATCTTTGCATGCGCAATTATGCCCACAGGTAATAGGAAACCAAGGTTTCAAAAGAAAACCTGATCCCATTGCTAGATAATAGCAGTTTCCTAAATAAATGTGTGGTTGCCCCGGGGGTTGAGGTTGTTGCCAGATGCACCTTTTTTTGATTGGCGAGAACAGCAGATGACGCTTCATGGCATATAAGTGCAAGAGAAAACACGGGAGCGCAGATAAGCAGAGCAAGCGAGCCATCTGGAAAGAAGAGTTGAGAAGGTGTTAAAGCAGCTACTTGCCATGGCATTTGGAATGCTAATCTATATTTTGCTGAAAGGTAGGTTTGGAGGAGGCTTTTCAATGTCGTAACATACAAGGCTTTCTTGAACAATAGTTCACTCTCTGAAATAAGCAGTAGGGGTGGGAAGCATGCAAAGACGTTGCAAAACAGAATTACTTTAGAAATTTTAAAACTGGATGAGATTTTAACTGATGGAGTATAATTTAGACTCTTTGAAAAGGAGCTACTTAGACGGGTAAATAGGTGTAACATTGTAGTATATTACAGGTATCTGTGTTGTATGTTGCATAAGGTAACAGAATGGAGGACAGAACAGATTTGTATTTTGGAAATTTGCAAACAATGGTTTGTTTCCCCACAATCATTATTACACCGTGGCATAAGGAAGTTTGAGGCAAGAATGTTTTAAATTAATTGTTATTGTATTGCTGCATCATATCAGAATTGTATTAAGTGGGTACGTGTTTTCTGGATGAAATGAACCTTGAATAGATATATTGAGTTTTTCTGTTACAGTAAGCATCTATTTGCATTACACAGCAATGGGGGCACTGAGTGAAGAGTCAGCTATTACTGTTTCATCCCTCAGCACAGACTTATGGAATAACTGGACAAAAAACAACGCCGAAGGTATTTATTTTTTGTTCTGTTCGTCTCTATTAAGCCGTCACTTAAAAAAAAAACCCAAACAAACAAAACCCCAAACAAACCCAAAACCAACAAACCCCAACAAAATCTATTATGATGGCTGCTATAATGCTCCTCTTACTTGGACACTGTTGAATTTTGTGTGCGTTCTATTTGTGAGATGAGCTGCTTTCTTCAAGGAGCCTTAAAAACCTCTCTGAAGTAATAGCTGCCACTCCGCTGGGGTAGACTCAGTGTTGACCAGCTAAAGGATCATTTATCCAAAGTCAGTTATAATTTGAAGAAGATAATTTAAGGCTAATTGAGATAGATAATCTGCATTTCTGGTGGCCATTTCTGTTACTTTTAACTAGTGCTTTGTTTCTAGCTGTCCTCAGCGTGAATTTTTATGCGCTCAAATGAGAATGCAGCAAGCATAACTTCAAGTGATGCCTTCTCATTACTGTTACTCAGTAGTTTCTTTCTTTGTTGCAGTTTTGCTTTCGGCTATCACAGCTTCCACAGCCCTCTTCAGAGCGCTAGCTCTCTCTTTTCTTTCTTTCTCTTTTCTGACTGAAATGTGAACTCAAGCTATTTACCTGCCAACATCTGAGACCAGAGCGCTGTGTTTATCCTGCAAGCTGCATTCTTGATGTTACTTCAGGTGCTAGTGATGTCATTACTTTTGGAGAACTGTGCGATCTGGAACTGAGGTTTTGGCAGGTCAGTAAAGGAGGAAAGGATTTTAACCGTGATACTTATTAATGTCTTTGTACTTTAAAAATAACATAAACATGCATACAAATCATCTCCTGTTAATTGTAAGTCATCACAGAGTGTCTTACAAGCTTTTTCTAGTAGATCCATAAGCTTTTTATTTTTATCATAACAAGTCGAACTGTTTTTTCTTCTTTTCTTTTTTCTTTTTTTTTTTCCCCTCTATTTTGTCATAGTGGTACAGCGTTACAGATATATGTACGTTCATCCGTATATTATATACATATACAAATACTATACATGTGGATTTCATATATATGTATGTAAGATTTTTATTTTTATATATATATATATACACACATACATATGTGTGTGAAGTTACGATGATGTTGATTTTTGACTGCAGTAGTTTGATTTATCAGTGCAGCACTGTGGTCTGGTTCAGTGGATTTGTCTGTGACACGATTCTTCCAGAGTTGCATACAGCAAACAGGAGTATAACGAACTAGAATTATGTTGTGACTCGTTAAGTACCCTATTCGTGTTATTTCTAGAAAGCAGGGGTTATGGGTCATGTTTTAACAAATAAGAGGCTTATTTACAGGGACGCAGCCACGTCTGTTACAGTCCGATGTACCTTTATGGTAGCTGTGACTGTGCAATTCAACTAGTTATCGGCACTTTTAATTGAGAATGTGTTCCTCTCAAAGGTGGAAGCAAATTCGCAAACATACAAGCACGTGTTTACACGGGTAGTTAAAAGTATATTTCAGTGGACCTTTTACAAAGCCACTGAAAAGTTAGAAAACAGCGTTTCCATAAAGAAGATTGAAAAGAAATGCTTAAAGAGTCACCAGAGAAACTGGCTGAAGTTTTCTTGTAGCTCCTATTCCTGTGCAAGTTAAGTTTATAGTAAGGTTTATAACCAAGGTTCAGTAATACTGGATCTGAAGAAAATTAATTCCTGGTTAAGTGTCACTGGAGGAACTGGCAGTTTCTTGTGGGATCGTAAGTCCTCTGGGGATGTTAATTTCTGCTCAATCCCTTTGCCTCCTATTTAACAAGATCACGCTGGGCCTAGGAAACATTAGGTTTAGTGATCAGCCGGGGGCGAAAAGGTAGTGGAGAGGATGCCTGGCTGGGAGCTGACACGGTGGGGATAATGAACTTCTGACACAGTCTGGGCTGAAGGGGAGCCTTTGTAGCAAAACGGGCAGCTAGGGGTAGGGACGGGCTTGGTTGTTTTACTGGGGAAAAGGTGAGATCCTTTCAATGCCATGAGCTGCTGCTTCTGCGCAGCCCGTAAGGGAGGCCCCGAACCTGGGGCTGACCCCTTCCCTCCCTCCCCTTTCTGACTTTCCATGACACACCATACTTGAAGGCTGAGCTGTCGTGGTCTTAATGGCTGACTCTTTTTGTTGCCGGTCTGTCAGTTTTGGCATGCCCAGGCTTCCAAGTACCTGTAGTTTTGATTTCATGTCAGATCTTGCCAAGTGTATCTGTTTGAATGACTCAGTTACAGGCAACTGTCAAGTGCTTACACAGCATGCTTTTCTTTCCTCACGTGACATGAAAGGGCACATGGATGTGTTTATTCAACAGCTTATTTAGTATCTAGGTGGATAATATGATATGAATTAGCATAATGCTCTGGGATGGGTTAGAAAATAGTTCTTTTTGTTTTCAAGACTCATCATTCTTTCAGAGGTAATTTGTACTTTTGCAATGTCAAAATAATGAGCACTTAGCATTTTAGTGTGTACATTTAAGATCTGATCTTGCAACCCGCAATGGACAAAGCTCTTGCTCCTGACAACGGGGGGGAAGAATGTATTGTTCCTTTGTCGCCTGCGCAGCAAGGTGTTTATCTCAAATGCTTTCTAGGCAGGCTTCTGCTCTAGGCTGACCTTTGTTTCTAATGACAGTACTAACTTTCACGGCACTCAGGGGAAGAGGTTTCATGTGCCTGCATGAAGCGAGGTTTCTTCCAGGCGTTGGTAGATGAAAGGCTGCCACCTCTTGGCACTGGTGCGGTAAATGAGGAGGGATGTTCTGGCTGTGTGAATCCATCTGGTGGAAGTTTGAGTAGAGGTGGCTGGTGATTTCATGAGTCTGGTGTGTAGATTTGTACCTTCCTCGTTTTTTTTTTTTTTTTTTTTTCCCTGTGTGGCAGAGATACGAGTGAAGTACTAAACCTGTGCAGTAGACATCTTCTCAGGGCCCGGTAGAAGAGTAGTCCTTTGAGGGGCAGGAGACACACATTAAAGGGTCCTGTTGAGCGCTTGTGTTTAGTGGTTTCGCAGTGCATTGTTCTGCCCCCTTTGTGCTGAAATGGTGATTCAAAACAGTTGGTGCCTGAGTGTTTGAGGAGAGGTACAGGGGCAGCGTGAATGTGCCATTGCCTATTTTGTGAAAGTCTTCCCTGCAGAGCTTCTGCGGCTGGTCTGCAGGTACGTTTGTCCTAAGTGAAAATGGGCTTTTGCAGGTCTCCTGTGTCCCGGATCTCCTTGGCATGCTGAGCTCTGCAGCTGCGTTGTGTTTACCACGTGCTTTGTTTTGCATTGTGCTTTTCCCAGCAGTGAGCGTTGTACGGTCCTCCTGTGCAGAAAGCAGTATCATCCATCTCTTGTCGTAAAATCTGTCTTTCCTTCCTGAAATCTGTCATTTCTTAAGTTGTTCTTCTCTTCCTTCAGTCTGCCCCTCCCAGGCCTGGTCCTGTGCTGACTGTCCAAGCTAAGAGGCCTGTCTGCGGAGCTCGTTGGCAGCATTCCTGGAGCCAGCCCGAAAAGAGACAGAGCTCGATACGGGAGCTCGCGCGCAGCCAGCGCCAGCGTCTTCCTTTGCAGAGCGTGTGGTTCAAGGCTGTGGGGGTGTCTGCCCTACACAGGGGCTTTCTCTAGCAGAGATACCATTCTGGTTTCAGTATATGGGGACAACCTAGCTGTGGTAGCGTAGAGCTTGCTGTTAGGTGGTGCTGCACACAAATCTGGTCTGTGAGCTGCTTCGGGTGCTCCCCTGCTGCATCGTAGCGTGCAATAAAGATGGGGCCTCAGTCTGGGCATATCCTTCAGTGTGTATGTATTGTCATTTGATTGCTAGGTCGAAACTGTGGGTTTGGTTTATCGTTTCTAGCGTTGTGTTTCTAGCTTTAGGTCTGCCGTCTCCGCAGTGTGAAGAGAAGCTTGTGATTTTTCCTTACAAGAATGGAAAAGATGCCCTTTTCTCAGCTCAGAGAAGTTCGTTTTAAAGCAAGACATGTTTCTTCCACTTCTGTAGCTTTTCCCGAGAAAGTGTAGTAGACTAACGTCTTCTTTTTCAAGCTGACTGGAATTGTTACTTGTTCTGTCTGAGTCTCTTGATAAGCTGGAAGTCTGATTACTTTGTCAGGTTTGAGAGGGCACTATTTTCAAAGTGCTGTTGTTTGATCTGAGTAACAGGTGATAACATCGTGCTTCTTAGGTGTCCAAACCACACGATTCACAACTGAAGTTGTCAACCGCTCTAATGTGCGGGCGTAGAGTAGAGCAGCTGTTTGCCATCACTTGTCATCTCTGTGATGAAGGTGCATAAAGGACGAAGGGAAAAATCGCCTAGTTGAGCGCACAGGGGGGATTCCTGCCATTAAATGACTCAAACTGGAATTTGATCAGGAATTTAGGGGGTTGGTGGTGTTAATTCTGAAAAATCTGTCGTGGGATCGTGAGTTGCCCGCAGGACGGCTAGAGGCTTACGTCTATGACAGTGGTTCCATCAGTGTAATATCTCCAGACCTTGATTCAGCACTTAGTCAGAAAGGAAGGTTTCTGCTTGCTGTACAATTGTTTAGTCACTCTGAGCAGACCTTGTCACCTTCCTGCACAATGTTATTTTTCTTGTGGTCATAACTGAAAGCTGGTGTTGACATACGCTTGGTTAGGAAATCACCTTCAGCCATCACTAAACCAGTCCCCTGAAATAGCAAGACTTTGCTTGGACACCCCACCCCACCAGCGATTCCTGTAACTGGGTAGAGCGACCAGTTCAAACAGATACTTCCTTTGATGGTGAAGCTTTTGAGCTTTCTCTTCACTTGCCGCACCCCTGCTCCCATGTTACAGATTCATGTGGGCCTCTACACTCCTACACAGCAGGGTGCCTTGCTCCTGAGCTCAGGCGCTCTCCTATTGGTATGTAACATTGACGTAAGATCCCCAAGAAACAGTTTTGACTTCTCCTTTACTCCCATTTGAGCCGCCGTGGTTGGGAATAAGGTAGTCATTTTCTGTGTTTTCGAAGCCAAAGCATGCTTACTGGCCTGGATGCATATGATTTTGCACAAGTTCAGGAACTTAACAGTAGTGGACCATGCTTTTGCACGGTAAGACCATCCGGGCCGTCTCGGATGCTTACAAGCGTATTCGGACACTGCTAACATTAGACCATGGAGAATGGATAGAGTGAGCAATCCCACCGTTCATCACTCGCTCATTGCTGCAGAGCTGGCAGGCAGGAGTGTTAGAAATGCAATCGTTTCTCTTGTGATGGGGAAAAGAAAAAAGGAATTAACTAATAATTTTAACTCGGACTGCGAAGCATACTGAGAATAATTCAATGCTCTCGTTGTCCTAAACCCTTTATATTCCTGGGATGGTTTTTCTGATTGGATTGCAGGTTGGGTAGTAGTGCTGTTGTTACCCTGGATGAATCTCTCATCGTCATTTTTATACATGCTTCTCAAGAGCAAGCAATTTATTTACAGTTTGTTCTTTCTCTAAAGCTATGCTGGAATGTCTTAGAAGCTTGTTCTGCTTAACGGTGTTTGGATTTGCTCACAAGACATATTGCAGTAAATCTGTGTGTTAAGTGTCTTCTGCAGGCAATGTCTGTTCAACCTGAGTTGTGAAAATATATTCAAGTGATTATTTTTTCTCCCTAAATATAACATGAATTTTTCCCCTTTCACAGTAGACTACACGGAGCAGCCGAAGCTCTTGAAGCTTATGCAGACCTGTCTTGAAGAACACCACAGCTATTGCATCAATGGGCTCTGTGCTTTCCACAGCGAATTGAGGAAACCCATATGCAAGTAAAGAAAACTGCTTATAAGTACCCTTCTTAGAAAATAACAATAGCATTGTTTCTTTGTCTGCTACATGTTAACTAATGTTATGTGAGTCATTTTCAGCAGAGCATAGCTTTCAAGTGCCAGTCAAGTATTTGCAGGCTTAAAGTTTGGCACAGGCTCGAGTGCTGTGGTGGCTCAGGACTGTTAACGAGGCAGTAGTGCTGCGCTAGTGTGATACGAAGGAGGGGAGAGGGAAAATACACAGCTTTGTAGGTCATTGCCGTGATGGCATCTCAAATCCCAACGGGGGCTAGAGTAAGTAGAGGAATAAGTAGATTTCACAGCGAGCACAATGAAGGGGGCAGGATCTTCGAAGGTGTCAGCTGCAGCTCCCTTATTCCACAACTGCTTACACAACAGTCGGGACTATGGTGTCCTTAAAATTTTCTCGGATCCATACTGGGCAGCTTTGGCCTTTGGAGACGTAGTGGCGACTAAGGATCAGCAGAGCACAGTGCTCTTTGTCCACACCCTCTGTGATGAGGGTATGTTTAGACTGCGTTTGCTGCTGTGACTGCAGTACTTGAGCTAGCTTTAAACTAGATAGACTGGGGCAACTGGTAGTCTTGGTGGAATGAAGAGGTTCTGACTGAGCACCAGATTCAGACCATCCTTGTTTAGACTTGTTCTAAATTGTTTAAAACTGATGAAAACTAACATGTGTTTCTGAAATACAAAGTATAAGAAATTCTGAGTAATTTTTGCATGTTGTGTATTTATTTTGTAGGTGCCTCGCGGGTTATAATGGAGAGAGGTGTGAACATTTAACGCTAAATTCATACGCACATAATTCTTATGAACGCTACATTGCTGTGGGAATTGGTGTAGGAATACTGACAAGCGGGATACTTGCTGTCATCTACTGCTACGTAAGAAAGAGGTATGGGAGATACGTAACCTTACTACATTCATCTGAATTACACTGGGCAGGAAGAAACAGTGTGCAGTCTTTTGAGGGCCCTGGGAGTGGGTTGTTCCTGCCTGTTACTGATTTGTGGTGTAGTCTTAAAGGAGCTCACACTCTATGCTTCTGCTTTCCAATCTGCTGGTCGGGTCAAATGGTGCCATTGTCTAAAACATGGGTTTCATTGGGGCTGCCTGAATGGGTTGGGTGACTAGGTTTAGGTTCTGTTTAGACTGCTGTGGTTTTAGATTTGTCTGATTAAAATCACATGATGTTGTCCATTTTAGATGCAGGAAGTTGAAATCACCCTACAAAGTCTGCATGGGCGAGACAGCGTTATGAAGATCTGGCGTTGGGACACTTGCCAATTTGCCTGTAAACGAGAGGAAGTTCTGCTAGGAAGGGCACCCCGCGCCGTCTGGCAGGTACCCCAGCCTCGCTGATGAGATGAATTAAAGGGAATGACAGAGCGAGTACATAAAACGAACGCCTGCAGAACTGACGGGCTCCATTCACTTTTGAAGAAAGACTTCCTCTTTTTTTAGTAAAGGTTGCTAGATGAGCAGGTCCAAACGGCTAAGGATGCTTGTAGCCTTTTCAACGCTCTCCTGTGGTTGATATTTGCTGAGGGGAGGACTGGCTGGTTTTAGCTGTTTTCAGTCATTTCAAGCCCTAGTACAGTGTTCTGCTCTGGTCTTTTCTGTCAGTTTTTTGTTGTTTGTTTTGTTTTGTTTTGTTTTTTTCTTCTTTTTTCTCCTCTGGAGGAAAAGCACAACCTGTCTCACAATGGAGTTGTATTCTGAACATCATATGCTGACAAGAAACCGTTTGGGTTCCGATTTCAGTGTCTGCTGCCTATGTGTGTGGATAAACAGCCCTCTTCCAACACAGCAGTTATTTTCAGCGTGCGAACCAAAGTATAGGCTTCTGTTGCCACAAAGGACAAAATCTTAAAATGCTTTCGACTGAGGAAAATGGATGGTTCTCAAAAGCTCACTTAAACTTGGGAATAGAGAGTAAGCAATTCATGGAAAATTACATCATGACACCTCTGGGCATGGCAAGTTCTCACTATTTTCATAAGCAAAGGAATCGGGCATCTTTCTCAAAATGGATTATTGAGTGTGTTCTTGACAAAGAACTCTACTTTTCCCTAACATCATGTAGCAGCTCGTGAGATTCACAGAACTTCACACAGAACATAAATCTGCCGCACCGTGATTTCAGCAGAAGACTTCAGTTGCTAGAGAAGCTGGAATTTTGTTATGAAACTTCAGTATAACTTTTCCCAGGAAACAGACTCTCTTTATTCCGTTCGTACATTCTGTGCACAACGTGATCGCTCAAATAAGAAGGAAATGACCATAAGGATTTTGTTCCACCCTGGACAAACAGATACATATTAGATGCTTGTTTTTCTTCATCTTGTCTACCAAGAATTGCAAAGGTAAAAAGATTTTATTCAAGGAAAAGGGGAGAAAACTGGTTCTGAAGACAGTGGCACTAACTGTGACTTCTCACTGACAGCTGGAGTGTTTGCCAGTGCTGATGAGACTGGAGATGGCTCTAAGAGATTTTCGTTTCAGCTGTTGCACATTGTCGATGCATCCGCTGTGCTTAGTCATCTACGAGAAAAAGGCAGTTAGGTACTTTGGGATTTTATGTGATGGTATACGCTCCTAACTCTAGGTGCCCTGCCGGAAAGCTCAATTTCTTTGTTCATGTGAGTTAATTTATACAACAGGATGCATGTCATTTGTTGAAAAACCCCTGTGTATTTGTGAGACTACAATGATAATGCTGAAATGTATATGAAACACTGGGTTTTGAAAGGGTAAATGTACATTTGGCACTCTAGTGGTCTGAAGTTCAATGGGCTTCTTCCACAGGGGGATCCTGGTCAGTAGCTGAGTCATCTTGGCTCTCCGTTTGATACCAATAAATAAAACAACACGTCACACACTGTTTGGTTGGAGTCCCCATGCAACAGACTGGAGCAAGCGACACGTGCGTACACAGAAAGGATTGTTGGTGAGGAGCTGGATGGAGACAGACAGTCCTTTCCTCTATACATTGATATGAGCGTTTTCTAAGAGGCACTGATCTGATTTTCCAACTCTCAGCCTTTTTGTTTTCTTCATCTCAAGTTGAATCTTCAGATCTTTGTATTGGTTGTGCCTTTCCGTTCTTCTGACTTCTTCTTAGTATCCACTGAGAGACAATTTCTGCTCTTCACAGTTTTCATGAGAGCTTTCAGTAGCTGCCCTAATGTTTTTTGTAGTGAGAGTGCAATGAGATATGAGTTACAATCTGGGCATTCTCGTACGTGTGCACACAGACGCACACACATACACACGTCTTCACCCTTCGCACAGACGTTATTAGAAACATGGATGTCATCAGGAAAACATAGGTGAGAGAGCTTTCTCATCTATCTCGGAGACAATTTTAGAGCTGGACAGGCCAGAGGATGAAAAGCCTCAAAGCTTTTGTCGTGTGAGTGAATCTCCTCTGCAGTGAGTTGTCTCTTCCTGCATGCGCATTGCAAGTGTTGCGTTAATTTCTTAGGGGACCAGCCTTTCTGCATCACAGAGGCTGGGTCTTGGAGCAGACACACACAGTAACACAACTTGCTCAGGGAGTACGTGCAGTTGTTAAAGGAGTTCTAAGGGCAGGAGTTTGACCAACTGGACTTTCATTTGTCAAGAGAAAGCTGTCAGGGAGAGATGGCTTTTGTTTGAGTTTAACCATTTGCATGTCCTCTTGGGTTTTTGTCACCCTTTACATACCACTGACCAAGCAGGTGCCTTGCATGATATCCGGGTGCTTCTTCAAAAGTACTGATTGCAGTGAGGCACTCTGTACCTATACAAACACACAATGACTTCCTTTTTTTAATGTTTGGTTAAACGTAACTGGGAAGGAAGGTCTGATTCAAGACCACAATTTAGCAAGAGGCTAAATAGTGCAATATTTTTTTCTAGTTTGCTTTCTGGTCCAAGGCAGCCAGTGGAAGTTTGCTGAGATTTTTATGCTAGTGGAAAAAAAAAAACTCGAGCATGAAACGCCAAATGAGTCTGTGCCATGCAAAATGAGACTTTGTCCAAGGGCAGAATGAGAATAAAGTGGAAAGATGAAGATGGGAAGAAGGAAGGAAAAGCAGGTCTTTTCTTTATTTCTGTTTTCTTTTTCCAAGTGGTATCGAGGCTTCCAGAAACTGGTTCCTTGCCACCTGGGTGCTGTACGCCCTGCATGCTGAAGCACAACCTTGGACCAGGACAGAGCTTCTTAGACATCCAAGGCTGGTGGCACCAACACCGATGACAACTTTCTCCATCAGTCTGCAGTGTTTACAGGCTGTAGTCCATGTGAGAGAAGAGTGTTGTCATTGCAGTTTTAAGGGATATCATCAGGCCCAAGCTGTGTTTTGAGGCATCACTGCATGAATGAATCACTCTGCTGTTTGATGCAGTGACCTGGCTGAGGAAGTCTGCGTTGCCTCAGTTTGCTTCATGGAGTCAGCCGTGCTGAGTCCTGCCTTGATAAGTGACAGATGCTACTGGGCTAGTATGGTGTGTTGCTGCTTACAGTGCTGAATTTCCTGCAGAACTGGCCTGTCAGAGGATCAGGATCATCTTTCCTGGCTCATTTATCAGGCTCAGACTCCTTCTGTAATGGCATAATTAAGAGAGTCGTAAGCTTCTGCTTCCTATTAGCTGCACGTGCCAAACCCTGTCATTTCAAGAGGAGACCCTGTGTTTGTGTGGCTTTTAGGCAGTCCTGCGTCAGCTTTGTTGAGGCACCAGCATGGCAGGGCCAAGAGGGAGACTTTAAGGACTGGGACCTGCCTTTCCAAAGGACAGAGCATTTGCCCTGTGTGTGATCCTGGCTGGTGGAACCACATTGGCTTTTCCTGCAGTGCATGTCTCAAGCCTAGTTGCCCTTAAGCGACCCAGCCCTCTACCTGCTTCTCTGACATCTGCAGTCACCACGCAGGTGTACTTTGTTGCTAGTGCTTGGCTGCGACTTGAACACCTCCCCTGAATTTGACACCCATTTTCTATTGAAGTGTGTGGGTGGCCTGCAGTTTTCCTGGTCCCAGCAAGGTCTATGTAAAATGGTCAGATGCAAGCCTGTGGAAAAGATGACTGTCCTCTCAAAATACTGTTTTTAATCTTGGAAGGAAGTGTAAGGAAGCGTACTGATGGCTAATGTTTGGAGTATGCAGTGTGCCTGTCCTGCCTGCCTGGTAGGGTGCACTGTTGATTAACAGCGGTGCCCGTGATTGCACACAGCTGATTCAGCAACCTGAGCTGCAAGGGCACAGGAGTAGCCAGGCCACTGGCCCCTGTAGTTCGATAGCCAGCCAGCAACTGCAGACAGTGCCAGAGCATCCTGAAGGTTTTAGACATCTGGTGGCAGGCAGGTAGGTAGGAGACAGTTTTACCTCAGAGAAGGTTTTCTCTTACTCTTAGTGACCAAGACTATGTTTTGCATAATAACCCAGCAGGGTTTCTGGTCCCTCCCGCTTTCTCTGGCAACCCAGCTTCTTCTAGTGCATATTAAAAGTAAAAAACTGATTTGTGCGCATGTGGCTACCACAAGGCTAACTAGCATATGGTCTGAGCGTAAGTACTGGGTTGTGTCCTAAGAACTAGCTGTGTAACTGGTTGCTCACTAGTGACTCTGGACTTTGTGCAAAAAAACCCCCAAACAAACAAACCAAAAAAACCCCACCCCAAAATCACGTGGCTTTCTGCGAAATTTTATAGCGTTGTCATTCTTTACCCCCATTATATGTTTTATTTAATTTCTGGTCTGTGAAATACACTAGTTGGAAAAGTATCCTGCGAAGAGAAGGCTAACTTGGCAAAATACTTGATTTAATAATTAAGTTCAGAAAAGCTCCCGTGACCCCTGAAGCTTGTGGTCCCTAATGGATTTGTCTTTAGAGCATCCCTATGAAGCAAGGCACTGCTTTGGGGATGATGTGCTGTGGAGAGCGAAGGCAGGGAGGCATTTAAGTCACATGAAGGAGAGGCATCAAACTTTTCAAACCTGCTCATAGTGCTGTAGCTGATGGATCGTTCTTCTGCTCCTTTGAATTCTTCTAAGAAATGGTTCTCTAGTAGGTGGATAACACACTAGCAGTACTGAGAGAGGGGAAGAAAGGGTCAGTCTTGGTAAGATGGAAGTTTGATGGCAAATGGCGAGTGTTTCTTCCTGAATATTCGTTTCAACTCTATGTCTTGTATGACACGAGTGCAATTTTTTTGTTTCTGTTTCAACTTTTGGAGCTATCGAGCGAAGTACCATGACACAGCGTAAGTGTTTGGAGTAAGACAATTTGCGTGATGCAGATAAATAATGTGAAGGCTGTGTTCGGTCGTCTCCAGCCCATCATAAGTAGGGTCTTTAATAGCCCTGCTAGTTTCGGTAGCTCCTGGCATGGAACCGAACAGCTTCATGACAGTGGGGTATCTGGATCCAGCCTCTAGAAAAAGCAGCGTGAAAAATGAGTGGGAAAAAATCCACTGGTTATTGCTTGCATTTCAGGGTGTCACTTCAGTGGCCCAAAGGTACCAGTGAGCAACTTGACCTGCCGCCTGAGAGACTGGTACTGCTGCCTGCACAGCTCAGCGCTCTAGGGTCTCTCTGCATTGCAGAGCTCTGATGGCATCTGCAGTGATGCGTGGCTGCTCGTACGTATTGTGTCGTTAGCCTTGCTCTGAAGAGGGAGATGCCTGTAGAGGTCCCTATTGTACTATAAATCCAGGAAATCATTTGGGACTCCTTTACGACCCAGTTAACAAACAAACAAAGAAAAGTGCAGGTACTCATTAAAAGCTCAGTGTAAGTAGTCATTAATTATCATGACAGCAATAAAATCTTGTACTATGACTAGACTTTGGGCTGCTCCTACTCTCGCTGAATTGAATGGGAGCAAGAGCAGGCTCTGTAAGAAGCAGCTTTTAGCAAGCTGAAGGAGGTGTCACAGCACAGCTGACACGGCCGATTTGTGCAGAAGAGGGAAATGTTTATTGTGGTATTGCTGGGAGCACTTTTATGCCAGGCCCCTTTTGCTAGTTGCTGCACAGATGGTAATAGCACGCTCTCAAGTGGCTGCTGGGGTTAAACGCTGGGACACAGACTGGTTTTGGTTGAGACGGGAGTTTGACTCGGTAGGTAAGCTCATTGCCTGTGCGGGCAGGCGGACCCCTAAATGAGAGGTTAGATAACTGCAAGGGGAGGAGGTGAAGGCTTCTTTTCTAGGTGGCCAGATGAAATGGTACAAGAGGAAATAGAGGCACAGAAAAGTGCAAGTTGCTTTATCCAAGTTACATGAAGCCAGACATTGGCATAAACCCTGGGCCTTTGGCCTACCCATCCAGGATCCAGGTGACTACTTTTCTCCTGTTTGCAGGACAAGATTTTGCCTTTGTATTGAAGGGAAACAGCAGAGGCCTAGAGCCTGGAAAGAGAGCGAAGTTGCCGTTTGCTGGATGCGATGAACATCTTCTTAGTGGAAGGATAGGAATTGGTAGCACCAAAGTCCATACATCTCTTTGTCCATCTTGTTGGGGATTCAAATCGATAAATGTGTGCGTAGAAAAGGAAGTAAAAATGTAAGCAGTCAGTGACACACAAAAATAAGCATACCAGTCAGAAGATTTGTGTCATGGAGTTTTCCATGTGGGTGATTTTTAAGGATTAGTTATGGTCCACGTCCTGCTATTAAGTCCATGTAGAAGCGACAGTTCACATCATAACATAGAGGCTGTCGTACAGCTGGTCCAAACCGATAGTTAGATTGTGCGAGTCAAGTGAAAATTCTGATTTTATTTTTTAAAGATCTAAGCATAAAAGCAGTCTGAGACAAAATTTTACAGACAAATTAGGGTAAAAACTGTTTTAAAAGCTTATTATCTGGAGCAGTTCAAGATGAACTGAACTTGGGAGTGGAGGCAGGTCTTACATAGCCATTTTGGGGGAGTTTTCCATCTGATGGTTTGAGGGGTTTTTGCCCTATTGTGAAAATAAGGCCACTTGTGAAATTGAGCTGTAACTCTGGGCTCAGTTTACCAACTCGTAAAAACAGTCAGAGGTGTCCAAATACGAGGTTTTGATTCTATGTCTACCATTGAGTCACTTAAACACTAATTTTTAATGAAAACTTCAGGTTGAATTTATCTGCTGAATGTTAGCAAACAAGTCCTTGTAAAGATGCCCTAGTGACGTTTCTTTTTGACAGTATTTTGTCCTTTACTAAGCAAAAATACAGTTTGCTGTACTTTGAATACCTGATACTCAAATGCCAAGCTATGTTTCCTGGTCCTGACTGACCAAAATGCAGCCTTACGGCATTGCTGTTGGCTGGTGAGCGACGAGCTGATGGAGAGCCAGCCTGAGGTGGCCAGCGTGGGAAAGGTTCCTGAGCAGCGTCTGTCTGCGAGCCCAGAGCTGAGTGCCCATACCTGCTGCCTCAGACCTGAACTGCTCCTGGAAGCCCAGTCTTCGGAGTACCTGTTGCTGTTTACAAATTGCTTTGCCATCACTTTCAGCTTCCCAAGGCAAGGAGCCACGCTATGGTCCAGTCACTGTCACTCCATGACATAGGTTATGCTCTTTGCTTTTTTTGGATTGTTGTTTGGGTTTGGGTTTGTTTTGGGTTTTTTTTGCGGGGGGGGGGGGTGCGGGGGGAGAGACAGGGAATGGAAGAACCCTTCCTCTGTCTTCCATGTTCAAGACTGGTGTGCAAAGATGCCTCTCCATAGCTCCATCTGACAAATAGCACAGCCAGGGCTGAGACATGAGAGGACAGGGCCATGCTTTGCAAGAGGGTCTGACTAACTCGGGCAAAGCTAATTTGGTTGACATCATTTCTATGCGTAAGACTAAGTCTGTTTGTGTCCCATTGTTATGGCAAATCCCATGATGAACTGCATTTTATTGACTTCTGCCGGCCTTTTGACAGAGCCCGGCAGCAGATTTGAATGCGAGTACTGTTCCAGGAAGCTGTCTTAATAGATACTAATTCAGAATTTAAAGGTTGCGGGGCAGCAGATGGCCCTCGCAGGTAGCCGTGGCAGCTTTACGTCACAGGGAGGACCCGGGCGCTTCGGTGCATCCCTGCTTTGTGAGCCAGGCAGCCCAGCAGCCACCCACTGGGTGGGTGAAACAGGCTGAGATGAGTCAGTGGCAGGCAGGGGCAGCGAGGGGGGATCCTGAGTTATAGGCCATGCCATGTAGCCAGAACATGCAGTATGTGGCTAATAGTATCGTTCCTTTTCCCCTCTTTTCAGGGCTACAGCATCACATGTTGACGTGTGTTTATTAGAGGGATGCTGTTCAAGAAGAGAAACACAAGGAGGGCCCCCAAGTGGCCTTATCTGTGTTTGTGATTTTTGGAAACTCCTAGCATCTAGAGTGTTGGTTTGCTGGGTACTAGGCTTTGTAGCGCTGGCATGACCCATGGTGGGCTTAGGCAGCTTAATCTGCCTTCTGTCTGAGGCAGTGCAAGCTCTGAAGCTTGGCATGCTGGGATTTATCGTCGTTGTAGATGTGGGCAGGGAGAGGAGGGAGAGGAGCTACTGGCAAGGGTGGGAAGGCAGATGCGGCAGCTGGACTTCTGAACGGGACATTGTGTCTGCCCTGTCCAGATGAACAGGATTTAGGTGTGTGTTGGTCCTAATCTTGGCTGCTTTCAACAAATGCAGCCTTACTGATGTTAGCAGTCGGTGTTGATCTGTGAATGCTGAGGATAACACAGGTCTAGAAGAACAGCCAGCCTGTCTTTATACTCTTATTTTTCTTATCCAGCAAGGGAAGTAATCGAATACACAGTTCCCATTTGTTTAGGCTATGGGGCCTAATCTTTCTGTTCGACTTGAGATCAGACCAGGATCCACACATAGGAGCAAATCCTTTGATACCCGATGGCTGTAACAAAGTGGTGGCTATGAAGACTTTCAAGTAGGAGTTTCTGCTAATTTCTCTTGCTGCCTTATTCTCAGGGTGGTGGCGAGGTGCAGAACTGTGAATTTCAAGATAGGTGTGGACGAGAAGACGAAGGCAGGTCAAGCCTGGCGAAAGGCACTGTGCTTAATGAACTTGTAAAATCAGTCACTTCCAAGGTGATCCTGTAAAACAAGTCAAAAGAAACAGTATGGAGTATTTCAAAGCAAAACAAAATTCAAGACCCAGAACTACCTTTGGGGACAGCTGACTAGTTCCACTAAGGGCAGAGTAAGATCTGTGGAAAGTCACAGGAGATGCATATCTCACTGCAGCAGCCTCTGGTTAAGCTGCGTTTTGGTTTCCCGCTTACGCTTTTACGGCTGAACAGCTCATCGTAGCCCCTACGCAAGCGTGAGCATGCGCAGCTCGGCACCTTGCATAGCCTAAAACAACAGCTCTTAACTTTCCCTGCTGGATGCGTGGACCCCTGTTAAGTGAGCGCAGGTGCCAGCAGTTGAGCTGGCTTTGGTAGTTGTGTTGCAAACCCCTTTTCAGTAGTTCATGGGCTGGTGGTGTAAAGGATCTGATTGAACCAAGGCACATCTGATTTTGCTCTGGTTGCCAAGCAGGCAGATAGTTAGCCCTGTTAAAGCAGTGCCTGTGGCTCACTGTGTAGTCTCATAATTGGATATCACTTGCATGAACTCCCGTGTGTGTCCAACAGCTAGAGGTTAAAGCATGGTGTTTTCTCATTTTCCACCTAAAAGTAATTTTATGGTTCTAACTGCCCACTGACGACTTCTGTGGTGTCTGCTGCCACTTTCAGAGCAGTCCCCTTTCAGGCTGTCCAGGTTTACCGGCGTGAACCGGCACGTTGAAGTGCAGGCGGGACTCCTGAGGAGCTGAAAGACAGGAAATTCTCTTGCCCTTTCCCTTTACCTTGTTAATACTACTTCTCTTGACTTTTTTGGTGGCACGTTCACGACTTCTCATGTGCAAATACATTTGAAAGTTCTCCTCCCTCAGGCACTTCTCCGCCATCACCTGAATTCCTTCCTCCATCGCTAACTACTTTTTCCATCAAGATTACAGCAGCAAAAAAATGTTCTCTATGGGCTAGGTGCTCCCCTGTGCGTGAAAAATGTGTGCAGGAGCCAAGAAACACCAGGAGTTTCTTCCTGATTGTTCCCAAGAAGAATGGGGAGTGACGCAGGCAAAGGGCATGATCTTGCACCAACAGACACACACTCTGAGACCTGCACAGAAATGGTCGTGACCTCAGCAAAACAATAAGGAGTTCGGGGGCAGCCGCACCGAGTGGTGTGGCCCGGCACATTCCTCCCTGACCCTTTCCTTCTGGTCCAGCGTGGTTCCTTTCAGGTTCATCCGTCCCGGCCTACCCAAAGCAGGTGTCCCCTCTTCCCACCAAGAGCGAGTGACTTGATGCAGAAGGAAAACACCTAGATTAACTCTGTGTGGAGACTGTTCCCTTGAATGGGACACAGGGAAGAGCTGCAAAGGAGCGTTTTAATCCCAGTCCTGAGCTCTGCCAAGGCCTGGGCTGCACCCCACTGAGAACAAACTGCGAGAGGTCTCACAGAGTTGGGAGGAAAGATGGAGCCTGCTGTCCTTGCTTTCTTCTCCTGTTAACTCGGGGCATGTCTGCACTGGTTTGACCTCCTCCGTTCATTTAGGTAAAGGGAAGATACCCCTGTGTGGAGTACCGCTATAAACTGGGACAGTGCCCTCTTGTAATTCAGGTGCCGTATTCAAGCTGCAGCCTGTAAGGTCTTCAAAGGGGTGTTTAAGATGATTCCAAGTAGGGTTAGCTTGATTGCTTTCTAAACCGTTAAGTATTTGTGAAATGTAGCAATTGAATGCCTCTACTGAAGGTTTTTCAAGAGAATTAATCATGAAGTAGGGATTTAAGATTTTCCCCGTTAGCTCTGACCTAACTCCAAGCCCTGCTGCAGGCTATAGTGAAACATCTGTTGACTTCAATGGATGCAGGCTTAGGCTACTTGGACCGTCTGAGTCCTTGAGTATTTAGGCGTTTACGTTTTTTGAGTGCCATGGGATTCTTAAAAGTTCCCCTTCGTTTGTGTTGTTTTCTTTAGTAAGAATTACCCCGATATATAAGAAGAGCAAGGTAAAAGATACAAGCCAATGTGCTGTTCACTAACAGCAACTCATAAATGTTAGTGTGCTTTGAATATCACTCTAGAAGGTTAAAAAAACCTGGGTGGAGGAGAGAATGCAGGGGCACTTAGCTATATATGGGCACAGTTTGGATAGAGCCTCTTGAAATCCTGGGCATTTTTCCATCAACTTCATTGGGCTTTGGAGCAGGCCGCAAGTGGCTCGTGGCTCCTGTGACAGAGGAGAATCTGGGGGCATCTGTAACTTTCAGGCCCCTGCCTCTCCTGTTCGTGCAGGTGAAATGTGAAATGGTAGCGGAATTAACGTTGTCAGTTTTGAGCAGTGACTTGTGAAATAACACTGACAGCAGTGGGAATTAGACTTTGTGTATTTTCATAAGTTTTTTTTATATCGGCTGTCCATCAGTTCTTCATGCCTACCACAGGACTTCTGGAGACTCTGCATTATCCATAATTGAATTGAAGTGGGAGTGTTTCTCTCCTTCAGTACAAATAGTTGTATCTATTTGTATTGAAAGAAAACATGACACAGATATGAGCCAAATTCCCTTTATCTTCAAAACATTTGAATACATTTGTTTAAGAATATGTGTTGCTTTGTTATTTGCTCATTCTTCCTTCAGCACTTTAGCTGTGTGCTGCCACATGCAGAATTTCTGTTATGCCAAATCATGTTTTCTATGATCAATGTCTAGTTGACATAGTAATATATTGTCAAATGTTGACAAAGGTGCTCTGTGTGTATGATATAGAAAATGTCTGATTTTAATGTGCATACCATACGTTGTGTTGATGCAGAGCTGAGGCTCTGACTTAGGTATCAGGTGTTTTGGTAATGTTGAACAGCAAGTTTGCCTTTTATTTCTCATAAAAATAATCCCTGTTAACTTAGAACTCGGGTTCACGCACATCAGTGCATGTGCAGAAGGCCCTGCAGGAAACATCCCATTATCCTTAAAACAACCCAGGGAAAAAAAACAAAAAACAAAAACAAACAAACAAAAAAGACAAAACCAAACAACCTAAACCCAAAACCCAGCAATGTGTAGGAGAGTTGGATCCCATGTGCCCAGTGCTGTGGCCCTCTGGAGCCCCATCCGAGTGTCTGGAGCAGAGGGCTCTGCCGTGGGGCAGTGGCAGAGGGGTGTGCAAAAAGATGCACGTCAGGGCCTGCACAATCTTCATATTCTGCAGAAAACGTTTAGTGCAGTCCTTTCCACGCATTAAATTCCCCCAAGGTTTATGGTACTATGCAGAATGTAAAAATGGTAATTAGGAGAAATAATACAAAATTACAGTTCCATATGATTTAATGCACGTCACTGCCAAAGAAATCCATGCAAAGGCTTCCACATATCGTGGGGAATTCAGTGGTACAAAAGAGGCTTGCATCTTTTTCAGGAGGCCTGTTGTTTCAGAAGCTGGAGCTCAAACATGGGTCTGTCTCAAACCGTAGACCTTCTAAATCTCCTGTCTCTTCTGTAAAGCAACAAGCTACCTGAGTACAAGACAGGAGCTAAAAGTTTGTTTGGCCTGTGCTAAGGATGAGGAAGCAGCAAAGGGAAAAAAGCGTGGGTTGATTCGCTGAGACCACCATGCACACGATCTGACTTGTCCAAAATTGCAGAGTAAATAGGGCCAAGGGACTAAGTGGTTGTCACGTTCGAATATAATGAGCTGGCAGTTTTGCCACTTTTAAATCTCTCTCCTTGGTCAGCTTTAAATTTGCATTCTCCCGCAGGAGGGATCGGGGCTGTACCGTAAGGAAAAGGAGTCTGGGAGGCAGCCATTGCTACTGCGGCTCACCATCCACGGAGGAAGCGATCTGTGAGAAGGTCATCAGTCTGGATCACGGGAGACACAGGTCAAAGTGACTGCCTCCACACATGCATTCAGTAAGTTGCAGACGCTGTGCGTGCCTCGGTGCTACCGTCAGAGAAGTATCAAAATAGCTGCAGGGATGCCACGGGGCTGAAAGTATTACAGACTGCGAAGGTAGTTTGTAGGTGCTGGGTGATGGTAAACCAACACTTGGTCCTTGAGTAACACTTTGCTTCTGTAGATCGAAAACCAGTCTCGCCCTCAGCATGCACTGTGGAGGAAGCAGGCAGCGTTTCAGCAGCCAGCTGAAATTAAACAGAGACTCCCTGGCCTGTAACACTGCAGAGAAAGTGAAGGCTTCTCTTGTCTCTTTGGCTTTTGCTGCTTGCCTCCTTCAGCCCTGCCATTCATGAATAACTGAGGGGAGTTTCGGGTGTTACTAATTTTAATAAAGTGGTTTTAGGAATGTTTTGCTTCTCTGGAGCTTTCATAACATATACTAATAGAGGCTTTTGGCAAGAGCAGTAAAGCAAATTGCTCCCACCCTCTCTTAGCATGTGGTAAGCAGTGTCTATCCCAGCAGCCACGTGACTGAAAGTCTGCATGCAGCGCAGCACATGGCAAACTGGGAATGCCCTTGTGAAACACCTGGGCCTCTGTGTCCAGCACAGAAGTGCCAGCCTCTGCCCTCCCACGGTCACTTTGCCCGTGATCTCTGCCAACTTGTGCAGTTCTCTGGAGCAGTTTATTTTTGAGCTGTTGGGGAGTGTTCTGTCATTGGGGTTGCACATCCTTGCACCATGGTTGTGTCTAAACCTTAATTTCCTTAGCTTTTGAGGGCTTGCATCAGACTTTCAGGCACTATTGAACAGACATTTGTGTTTATCTGCCTACCTGGTAAGGGAAAGGTAAGCAATTTTTATGCTTTAAATGCCTCTCATATCTCCCCAAGGGCATTTAGTTATCTCATTCCTTAGCTGTAGATACACTTGTAGTGGGTGTAAGTTACAGTTTCCTCCTGCTTTATCTGCAAAGCAATCTGAAGCCCAGCTGAGTTCATAGTGCAATACACAGTAATTTACCTTAGAACAAGTAGCGTCAGGACTTCACACCACTGCCTTTTCCTCATTGTTCTAAATTAAAGGAAAAGTTTATGATCATTCCGTTTACAGTGAACACGTTTTTCAGATGCGGTTTTCTGTGTTCAGGTGGTGCTAATGATGGGTTAGAGGTGAGAAAAACAGGCCCAACGTTTCCCACTTGTGGTGGTAGCAGGAATGACACAGAGTGGTCTATGCCCCCACATCGGTGCAGCCAGGGCAGTTCTTGCAGCCAGATCAAAGGCTGCTCTCAGTGGCTCAGAGTATGTCAGGAGCGATCTCTCCTGCCTTCCCCTTCCTTTTACCCAAGTGACTGGTGTAGGAGGAGAGGAGGAGAAAATGGGGTCCTGTCGAAGAAGGTTTTGGTGACACCGGCCCCATGAGGTTATTCTGAGAATCAGGCTGAAATGAGACATGTTCTAGTTTTTTCTTGCTTTTGACACAGCATATGACTCATGTCCTTTTTACCAAAGTCTGGGGGAAGTGTGTGTGCAGGGAGGAGGAGATGCAGAATGGGAAGGTCAAGAAAGCTTATCTCAGTCTCCCTGGAGTTTTATGCAGGATGAACAGGACTTGCAAGTCCAGTGCCTTTTTCTGATATGTACTGAGGACTGTTGGGAAGAAAAATCTTTGCAAGACCACTGGGTGCCAGGGTGTATTTCGTGCCAGGCAATCTTGGGTTTATGCACTGCCGTTCTGCCCAGTTGCTGTTCAGGATTGTCATCAGACAAATCAGTAAATGAGGGTGATGGCTGTAGGGGATTGGAACTGGGGCGTGGGAGAGGATGGAAATGTGCTGGTGACAGAGAAGATGTGGCTGGGAGATGAGCTATGCCAGCATCCAGCTGGGAGCAAGGGGAAGAGAACGGCTGGGTTTTAGAGTGGGCCCAGCTAGGGGCCAATGAGGATTGCTACATGCCGCACGTGCCGCTAGAGGAGTGAGCCTGCTTTGCGAAAGGAGAGCCCGCAAGGCTGGGGAATACAATACAGCCACAATTCGGGGACAGAGACGTAGCTGTCACAGCCTTTCTGAACAGGTCAGGGTAGTAAGTTGTGCCCTCTTTGCATTCAGAACGATCTTCAACCAGGACAGTAAGCTGGACTGGCTCGGACAGACAGCTTTTACTGCAGTGAGCAGCTTGACTGAGTGTCTCTGTGCAGGAGATAGCATCTTGGATCGGAGGCTGTGTATGTTTTCCGGTCAGGGGTGCAACAGAGATAGGGATGTGGGAGCTGGGGGGAACCAGCTTGACTCGGAGAAACATTAAAGTCCGTGGAGACAGTGTTAGGGTCTGTATAATGTGCAGACCCCAGGGGTTTGGTAAGAAATAGCACTTAACTTCAAACAGCGATGGGTAGCTGAGACAAGATCTCTTTCAGATGCAACATATTTGGAGACAGCAACAATACACATTCTTATGACGACTCCCTCCCCTGCCCAAATAGTATTTAAGGTTGGGTCAACTATTATTTCTTGAATGCTTTACTGGCATCTGACCTCATGCTAGCACAGTTGTAGCCTGGAGTTACAGTTCTTTAAGGCACTTGTTTTGGAGCTGAGGACGTACCGTCAGACTATTTTACATCAGTGCACTCCCAGCAGTGGGTTATTCACGTGTGGATTAGGGGTGACACAGCTTGGTGCTTCTAGTTTTTCTGCACCAACGGTTCTTACTGTTGCTCTTCTGTTAGCTTCCAAGCTGGAGCTTCCCTCTGCGTGAAGGCAACTCCTCCATCCCCCAAAGCTAGCTACCTAGTCAGTTAAGTATGTGCAAACTGGGGCAGGCGTGCATTGCTTGTAATACATTTGTTTACATTATACAATATTTAGCTTAGAAGGAACTTTCAGCCTCTCTCTAACTCGGCTGAGAGGATATGTCCTGAGGTGGACTGCAAAAACATGAGATTAGTGCTATGACTTATTTTTGAAAGATATTTTTAGATTTACTGCAGAAAATCTGCAGGATTATGGAGAGGTATCTAATTATTGACCATCAAAACACCCTATTTTGCAACAACAAAGGAATTCCCAAGAAAATTTTAGACTTTTCTGTGTGCATGTGTCTGTGTATACACGTGTGTCGTGGTCTTCATTCAGCTGGAGTGGAAGTTTATATGAAGGGGGAACCCCCCCACACACCTTTAGATAAGACGTAGCAACAATAATTCACTGCAGTGTAATTCCCTTGCTTTCTCTACCTGCGTGAGAACTACACGGCATAAGCCTGTGGAAAGTGATGACAAGAATAATGTATTATTTCTTCGATTTATAGTTCCCCAGCAAATGCTCTAAAGATGTACCAACTCCGCAAACAATTTGTAGGAGCCGTGAAGTAGAAGCATTGGTACCTACGATTAGAGGCAATTGTTGTGGTCAGTAACAGTTGTGCAATGTTACCGGTGAGGTTCTAGTAGAGAGAGACTTATTGCAGATGGGCATAGTATCAAACTGGTCCATTGTGAGCTTGCAAGTATAGCTGAGGGATTTGCAACAGGATATTTACAAATTGTTAATATCCTGTTTATGAAAACCATGTAAACAATTGAAGGCCATTGCCCAAAAACTCCGACGTTATTTGGACCTACGTAAAAGACAATTCCAACATTTGCAATGCAGTCGGCAACTCTGATGATACATGACATGGTAATCAAAGTTGCCCCAATGAAATCAAATGCATGTAGCAGTGTGCAGTGCGTTGCGTAAGAAACTTCTAGGAGAGAGGGGAAAGAGACTTGCATAGAGACCTTTTTTTTTAGTTTAGTTAACCTATGCGCCCTTTAAAGTGGTTGATTTGGAAAGATGGATAATTAGCTTTGTGTACAGCAGCCCTTCCTGGAAATCTCTCTCCTGGTTCGCAAAGGGGAATGTTAAAAGAACAAAACAGGGGGAAGGGTTGAGAAGCTGGGATGGAGACAAAAGAGCGGGGCCACGTCCTGCAAGGGCTCTCGCGTCTGGCATGTTTCACCTAAGACGGGCCATCTCCCGTGCTAACTCAATGGTCTTTGTTTTGGTTGATGTCAGGCTGCTCGTGTACTTGGTTTGGGCAGGGTAGATTAATCTGGGTGTGGAGCTGGAGCGTGAGTGTGTTATGCACGAAGGGGTGACCTCTGCTGTAGGCATGCTGCAAGTCAGTGGCCGAAAGTGGCTCATCCTGAGCATCTGATGTGCAGCCTCTGCTTGGACTCTTAGAAAAAAGTAGTTTTCCAGGGATGCCCGTTTTCTTCAAAAGTCCTGGAGAGGGACCTGAGGAGTTGAACTAGATTCAGAGACCTAACTTGTGTTGGGCAGCTTTGGCTAACTGACCCTTATCCATAGTCCTGTTTTTCACATCTGAAGGACAAAGACCTCGGCTGCAGGAGCATTGATCGAGAACTGCCAGCCCTAGCTTAGTGCTGTTCATAATTTAATAACTGACACCAGTCTAATTAAACCCAGCCCTGGCCTTTATCCTGTCCCACTTGATTTACGTGCATGCGCTCCGAGTGTCATAAAGGAAATCTCCTGCATCTCTTAAATAATACCAAGCTGCAGGAACGAGGACGAGGGGGTGGATGTGTCGATACCAAGCAAAGGAGTTATCCTTGGAAGTGTCACAGTCAGCTGACCGGCTGCTGACACCTCTCCCCCAGGACACCCAGTTGCAGATTCCTCTCCTTGTCCCATCTCCCATGCGCACAGCAGGTGACCAGCACCCTCCGTACCCATGGGCGGAGAGGTAGGGAAGAGTTCCCAGGCAGACTTGGCCTGAGGGCTCCGCCTGTGCCCTTGCCACCCCCTGCCCCTTGGGCAAACCCACAACTCCTTGCTGAGAGAGCAGGGAAACACGCAGGATCTGAACATGCTTTGTTTTGCTTTGTAGTCAGGGAGGAATCTAGGCTGCAGTCCCAAGATGGCTTGGGGAGCAACCATCTCTGACCAGAAAACTGGGGTCCGTCTCCTTTCCTGGTGGCCGATAGCAGCAGACCTGCAGATGTGGGAGCAAAAATCAGTGTTGCAGGTAGATGGTTTCCACCTGTGCTGGAGCTGTCTCTGCCCTTCTCAGACCTGCAGAGGCCTACAGTCTTTCCCTGGGGCTCCCTGTAGGTACCCAGTCTGTGGCTAACCGGGCTAATTTCTTCAGTCTGTGACCTAGAAACGGTGTCTAGGGAGGCTTGGATACCTGAGGTGATGTTCAGACCATGGATGGGAGGAGAAGGTGACTAGGTGATTTCACATAGTCTTGGTCATTCCCAAACCAAACCCCAGAGGTTTCCGCATACCGTGTGACTCGCAGTTGGCTCTCAGGAGTTGGTGGTACTAAATTCACTGGAGATCAAAGAATACGAAGTTTTATAGCAGGTTGGGCCCAGACAGGGAAAACACAAAATGGGACATCAGGTTGAGTGTTGTGACCCCAAAGTATTCCTGGTCTAGCTGCATCTCAGCAGACAGAGAGCATGACCGGAACGGACTGGCTCCGAGCTGATGCGAGCCGGAGGGAGTGCCGTGGCTTATTTTTGCTCGAGTTGTAGGGGAGCTTCATTGCGGACCACAGTGTCCTAGTTTGAAATATGACTGTAGTGATGAATTGGGCACCCGTGTTTATAAGTTCCCTGGGGCAGGACGTCTCATCACCTCCGCATGACAACAGCCAGCACAATAAAGGCCTGATCCTGACAGCCTTTTTTTTGGTCACTTCAGTAATAGTAATGATTAACAGTAATTATCAGAACAGTAAGGGGAGTGTCCCATAATGCTAGTGGATGGGGGAATTCCACTAAGTGCATCCGCTCCCATGCCTAGCGCTAGTTACCAGGCCAAACAAATACACTGTGGACCCGTGCCTCTTTCCTAGATTTGGTTTCTGGAACGTGTGCTGGCTAAGCTGGTTTCAGATGAATTGCTGTTTACTCTATCATCCCTAATGACACATTCCTCGTGTCGAGGGTGCCCCAGCTCCCCGTGCGTACGGCTGGCGTGCAGGTGACAGTCACCGCTGAGCTGCAGCCAAAATGTGGAGTCTGCGGATGGCTCAAGCCCCAGTGGCAGTGCAGGGCCTGGAGCGCAGGGCGAGTCACAGCTCGGTGCTGCTGCTTCCAATTCAGCAGGCCAAGCACAGGAGCCTGAGGCTGGGAAATAGCCCGCAAGTCAGCCTTTCCTCTGCTCCTGCCCTGCTTTTATCCCCTCACCCCCTGCAGCAGTGAAAGGGGCGAAACACACTTGCCAGAGGGATTGAAGCCGCTGAAGCGGAGGCCTGCGTAACTGCTCGGCTGATGCCAAGATTCCCAAAGGGAGCAGGTGTGAGGCAGAGGGCTCTGCTGAACATGTGTGTGCATCACGTATTGTTTAGGCTTTAGTGCAGGCCTTAGAGGCTGGCCCCGCTCCAGCCCAAGGCAGGTCTTTCCTTCCCTCTGGCAGTGGCACGTGTATACAGAGTGTTTTCCTCTTGTCCTCCCTGTGCTAGCGCCAGCGGTCCAGGTGGAAGATGTAGGAGAGGGATGGAAGATAGCGGTGGAGAGCCGATAGCTGGGACTGACTGCAGTGGTGAAAGGCTGACAGGAGCCGGTGAGTGCCTGCTGAGTCACACCAGTCCCCACAGCGGTGGTTCTTGCTGTCATTTCACTGCCCCGAGATGGATGTTGCTCTCAGGACGGAGCCGTGGAGCCACGTGGTCAGCCACCAGGAACACGCTTTCACATAACGATTTCAGTTATATTGGCCACTGGTCAGGGCTCTAAATGCCGCACCCATGTGTACGCATGGTGAACCATCAGAGAGGGCAGTCTTCATATTTGCATGTGTTCTTTCTCTCAGTGGTTAACTCTCATCTTCCTGGAGAATGAGAAACACTGTTGAAGAGATCAATTTATGACCTTGAAAGAGGTGCCGATGGACAGAACGGGACACGGGACTGATGGGTAAGGGGCTGGTGTTCTCGCAGCTTGCTTGCAACCTGCTACATGCTGTGTGGAAAACCACTTTTCTTCCACCTTGGTCCTTCTTGTATTCTTAACGAGTCAGTTGGAGCAAGGAAAAACAATTACTAGATATTATGGGCGGTGATATGGGAGGGACTTGGTTTGATAAAACCCTTTAGAAAGGTACAAATAAAATGCTTGCACGGGTTTGTTTAACATCAAGTAAAGGCAGAAGCCAAGAAAAGGCTCCACAAATGAAAAAAGCTACAAACCCCTCGGAGGCTAAGAAATCACTTAGCATGGAGCAGTGAGCTGTAATTAGGAAAGGGAAAACACCAGCTGAGCATTATGAAGCTCTTCCTGCCAGTGAGATGTGTTGAGCCATTCAGGAGTTGCCCAGGGGAGAGTAATGGAAATGTCATACAAGCCAGAAGAATGAAGCTTTAAAAACTGTCCCATAGGGAGCAATCCAGCGTGAACTGGGAGATGTGTCTGCCTTTCCATCTCCATCTTCTGAGACACGTTGAGATGGATGGGAATTAGCTGTTTGGGCTTTTTTTTCTTTTTTTTTTGAATTGCTATTTAATGCTGACCCAAGAAGTTGGCTAAGAAATCAGTGAATTTGGGGATTGTTTTTTTTTTAAAACAGCAAAACATCTGTGTTGTCCAGTACCTTTGACCTCACCCTGCATTTACAGGAAGAGGCATCAGCCTCTTTCAGCCTTGGGGGCAGCGTTTTGAACTCTAATAGTTTATAGGAGAGCCTGGTTGTTTAAGAACATTTGACCTAATTAATCTGTTACATACATGGCAGATTTGAAACTGACCTTTATTTGGAGTAAGTTTGGCCCGAGGTTTTTCCTTACTCCATTTCCTCCAGACTGTCTCGTCTATGCATCCCAGTTAAATATATTCCCTTCTTAGGGCATTTGTGCTCACATGTGAGCCCCATACTTTTTAACACTTATTATTCTCATACTTAATATCATCTGTAGTTCAAATGAAAATGCCGTCAAGTGAGCTGCACTCCCATTAGCCTTCTGGTCTTTTGAGAGTATTTATCGAGAATGTCTCATGCTGTGCAATGAAAGCTTGCTGTAGATAAAAATTTGTCTTACACACATACTGACGTATGCATTAGCGCTGTTTTCAAAAATGCTGGCTGGTTTTTCCCAAGAACTTAGGAAAATGCTGCTTGTTGTTACTTTGTGTGTGTAACAGTGCCAAGTGCTTCAGTGGAAGACTAGGAATGATTTTCTTGTGGTTTCAAAAATGCCTTCTAACAAAGAAACATTGATTTTGCAAATAGGTCTTATTCTCGACAGACGAAACCAATGCAGATCCATCCCCATGATGGCAATACATAAAACTGGATGCAAGTCCTACAGAAAGCAGCTGAAGTAAGTAGTATAGTCGCTTGTCATGTATGGTTTTAGTATTTTAAAAACACATCTGTGAAATGGCAGTTAGTTGCTGTGAACACGTGTATTCTTCTACGGCAAATCACCATGAGGAAAAGTATTTTCAAGCACAGACAAATGTACATTTAACCTGTATTTTTTCCTCTCCAAGTTGAAGAGGGTATGTCGTTCATTGAAAATCTTTTGTGTCCTCAATGATAGCTAAACTAGTAGACAAAGCTCAATCCATACCCTTGAAATAATCACTGCTATGAATCTGTTGCTCTGTCCAAAAAAAAAGAAGAGATATGAATACTTGCAACATTGAAAGAGGATTGAGCACAAGATGGACTTGAGTTGAACCTATGTACTTTGTAAAGAGGTTTTCTTTAAAGATGGCTATTAAGCCATTGCAAGGTAATAAAAGCGAGTAGTTCTTTTGAACAAGTTCTTAAGGTATTTCCTTGTATACTTTTTACATTTGGTCAAGAAGAAAATCCTGAAATGTCAAAGCATTCTGGGGGCTACTTGCTGGTCTGATGCCAAGTGGCATAAATCCATCATTGACTTGACTTGGGCGTGCCAGTTCACCCCAGCTGAAATTGAGGCCACTAGCTGAAATGCACCCGTGATGCTCCGTTGCCCAATCAGTGCTACCTCTCGGCATTGTACAGACATGTCACTCTGTACTCAGATCTGTGGGATGCAATGAATCTACCTTACAATGAACCTGTCGGTGCAGGAGGCGCTACTCAGTGTGAGTAGCCTCTTGGAAAATTGGCTCTGAAGGTATCTATCAACGTTATTGAACGAGGCATCCTCCACGTGGAGGAGAGGATGGTGAAAGCCGCAAGCGGGGATGCCAGATGCGGAACCACATACCGTGAGACAAAGAACATTACAGAAAGATGAAACGAAGATGCGTGCGTGATACTTGTTTTCCATATATTCAAATCTGAAAGAGGAAATTCCAATTAATTGCTCCAATTGTGTCAGCGTTACTTGGTATCTGGATACTGGTACAAGACTATAATTAAATGCTGTCTTTCAGAGGATAAATCATGCAAGAATTTAAGGGTGAAATTAATTATAAAGTCGAAGTTCTACAGTGATGCTGCTTTTTAAGGCATCTGTATGCCCACACGCAGATAGGCTTTACTAATCATTGCAATTTCTTCCTTTACTCATAATGAGCCCTGAAAGAGCAGACAGTAAAATTCTTAGTAAGGGGGATCAGCCCAAATTAAAGCAGCAATGAAAACCGTCACACGGCATCAAAAAAAGCTACCGTCTGCTCATCTTAAAAGTGGTATACTGATTGTATGGGGGTAAACCATGACCCTAATGGTAGGGAGCGGGAAAGGAGACTTAGGAAAAGATTCTGGCTATATCATGCCCACTTACTTGTGGAGAATGAACTTCTAAATGCTACTTTAACGCTTATCTTTATTGTATTTATCTTGCCAACTCTCATACCATTTGGATAATTAATAAATGGCGCTGACAGAAAATTCTATAGTAACCCATTGCCTTTTTTCATTTCAGCATCTCCATGCTGCCGTAGACCTAAGAAAAATGTCCCAACATAAAGAGGACTGTGATTTGTAAGTACCAGATCTATTCCAGCTCCGTGAATTAATGTGTTTATTACTTGTAATTGCAATCAGAACATGGTGATTTAGTATATCGTGTTCTGCAGTATCTTCTACAATTAACCGTCTTGTATCAATAACCGCTTATAAAATAGAGAAACTACGGGTACTTGAGTCATCAGCTATTAAACTGCACCTCACTATCAATACTCAAATTCCTTACGCTACGAGATAGGCCTATCAGTTCTGCAGTAAATGGGGTATCACCGTGCCTTTTTTGACGATGGAAAGCGGTGAGGCAGAGGAAGAAGGTTTTTGCTTTAAAAGGAAAAGAAATAGCCGCCATTGCTGGGCAGCTTGTTTAGATAAAACACCCTTTTGTATTTCAGGCAAATGTGTACAGTAGGGATTTGGGGGTGGGGTATCCCTCGGCTACCCGATGACGGGATCCAAGTGCCGAACGAGGCCTTCACTACCATAGTGACGGAGCGCGTGGTCTTTGACAAGGTGCTTGAAAGGAATTTTTTTAAAAAGTAGCCGTAACGACTCGACTGCTGCCTAAGTAACTGAAAGGTCTGTTGCTCCTGGGAGCTGCCCACGCTTCCGGGCTGTGACGGGGCCCCGGGGCCGGAGGGGCAATGCGGCGTAAGCACCCACCGACCTTGGGACCGTGGCGGCCGGCCCAGGTGCCGGATGAGGTGCTGGCCGGCATTCCTGCGGCCCGTGCTGTAACTTAATCGAGCATTTCTGCCCCCAGCGCCGAGGCTCCCTGGCAGCAGCACGTGCGTGCCGAGGGTCACTTCAGGAATGCCAGGAGATGGGAGATCGGGGAAGGCAGCAAGCTTCTGGTTGCGCTCTCCAGACCTCGGTTCGTGGGCAGGCGGCGTCCGTGGCAGCGCAGTGGCCCAGCGGTCCCTGGCGCGAAGGCGGAGCCCACCCGGGCAGCGCTCGGCTCTGGCTCCGCGCTGCAACCCGGCTCGGTCTCGCACCGTTACGCCTGGCAGCCACGAATGGAGGGCAAGCAGAAGGCGCTGGGCGGTCAGCCGTGGGCATCATGGCCCCGGGAAGTCCCCGGCATCGCCTCCTTGGCCGGGTTGCTCGGAGGGGACGGGTGATTTTACGACCCCACGTACAGTTGGCGGTAACGCTTGCTGAGATCAGGAGAACCCAACGTAGCCGGACAGCAGGGGATCGGGCAGGAGCGTGTCCGGCCGGGCCTCCCCTCGCCCCCTCGCCCCGCCGAAGCGCTGGGGCAGCCGGGCCGGGGT
>JAVJGG010000007.1:35347762-35479922 GCA_035590195.1 Aviceda cuculoides
GTCTCGCAGCGGGCCGGCTTGTCGCCGGGTCTTCGCCCAACGCCACGGAGCCGGAGCGGCACGGGGAAGCCGGCCAGCGGGAGCCCGAGCCCCGCGAGGGCGAGGCCGTGTCGGGTCCCGACTACGAGGAGGATGAGGAGTACGAGGAGGCGCTGCCCGTCCACCAGTACATCGTGGACGACTTGATCCGAGGTAAGTGGGAAGCCCCGCCGGGGGCCGGGTGTGAGGCGGGCTCCTCAGCTCGGCGGGGCCGCGGGCTCTCCGACTTCTTTCTGACTTCTCTCTCTCGGAAGGCTGCTGCGCTTAGCTGGTAGAGTACAGGGCAAAAGCGTGCTTCTGCTTGAAACAGTTGCGTTTAAAATAGGTTGTCCGGGCCGAAAACTTGGGGTGAGGGTGCCTGGGGTGTGTGGAAGCTGCAGGTGAGCTGATGGCTTGCTGTACTGCTCTTCTCATGATAAACGTGGCAGGAGGGCTGTGATGGGGTAGCTACCACCTGCTTAGCACGGAACCGTCAGTGGGGTTTATGGGTGCTGTTTGGTTCCAAAGGTGGGATTTAGACATGTTGCCTCTCTTGCTCCCAGGATTTTCTGGGTGTTTTCTCAGGATGGCTTCTTTGGGTTGGAATTGCTTAAAATGTTATGGGAAAGTATACACTTCAACCTCCTAAGTGGCTGTGGGAAAGTTAGTTAAGCACCTTTCAGGCAATACTTCACTGTCAATAGCTATTGTGTGAATTTTTTGTTATTTGTGAACTTGTTAAGCTCTGAGGAGATCTGAATAGCCTGTCTGACTATGGGGATGGGAGGATTTTGTTGGTTCTAGCCTAAGTGCAATCATAATAGAAGCCAGGCACCTGTGAGTGATTTGAGTGGATATTAGTAGGCTGGTGTTGTTGCCTTCTAGGGTGGATCTGGCTTCTCTTTTTTTTTTTTTTTTTTTGCTGTGGAAACACCCTGAGACTTGAATGAGACTAAAGGATCTCTTAGGTGAAGGGGCACTGTGCTCCAGATGTTCTGTCTAGGGAATTTATGGACCTTTGCCGAAGTTTTTTATCAGTTGAAGACCCCCAGGGGAAACAGGAGTGTCAGAGTTACTGAGCAGTTAGTCCTGTAAGACTACTGGCTTGGCGACTTCAGTGTTGTATAACTGCACAGAAACCAGAATTGTTACCAAACGTGGTTAGTTTGTAGACCAGCTTTTCTACTTGGCAAGAGGTTTATCTGTGGAGCCTTCAAGCTGTTATGATTCAACTGTGGATGGCTTTCCTGGGTACGCAGCTTGCAGACAGGGACATGGAGATCAAACTGACACGCTGAGCCTTGAAGAGGAAGAATGGGAATGGCCTCAATTATGAAAGTGTGAACCTAAGTATCAAGTCAAACTGGACAGAACAGGGGCCTTGGCTGTCAGTAGTAAGCTCACAGTTCTAGGGACAGGAAACCTTGCTGCAGGAACAGTGTTCCTCATTTACATATTAATATAGTTTATACCATTTGAATCAGACTTCTGGTTGCTGAAGGCATTTTTGCTTTTAAGTAACTTCAAGCCAGGCTTGTTGCTCTAGAAGTTAAAACAATCAGCTGTCTAGACAACAGTGAACTACACCTTGTTTCTTTGTGCAGGCTTTCACCTTGTCACTAGAAATACAGGGTTATGAAGTAGACAAATCCAGTTGTGTCCTGCTGTGGAGATTGCTTATATGCATAGTGCTCTGGGTAAAATATTAATACTCCAAAAATAAAGTTCATTGGGTCTGCAGAGCACAGTAGAGAAACTGTAGAGTATTCTAAATAGCTCTACTGTTATTAAGACCTGTTCAAACTCACCTGGTTAACTGTTCCTCCTGAATAGCACAGTGTTGCACTGAGAAGACTTGCTTTATGGTTAGCGGTAGAGGAATGGCGTTTTCGGAGAAACAGTGTTTTACCAACTTGCTCTAGAACAATGCTATTGAGCTTCGATGCCTGCATGGAGCAGCTACGGAGCTTATGACCCTTAGTCAGTGACTGGCTTCAGCTTATTCTCCCCAGTGAAAGGAAGATGATTGCCTGTGCTTAAATCCAAAGGCTACTAAGTCACCAGCATTGTAAACCACACTCTCCTAGAGGTTTGTCTTAATTGAGATAATGAGGGGCAACAGTAAGCGGCAGAACAAATAACCTGACTCTCGCAGATTATCCTGCCTTCGCTCCTTCAGTGCACTCGGCATCTCTTTCAAAGCAGGAGAACTGGAAATGAACTATCTTCTGCTGAAGACAGCACTGCAGGTTATTTGGGAGACACAAGTATGCTAACTGGGATAGCAAGCCGTCTTGCCTCTGCAAGTGCCCAAGACTATCTAGCGAGTTATAATGCCTTTCATCACGGATGCAAATGGAGAGTTTAGAGCAATGGAGGCTGTTAGCCTTGTATCTGAGTCAATATAACTGTTGGATGGCTTGGCTTAGCGTGAACTTGGTGTTCTTTACAGGTCTATGCTTGGACCGGCTCAGTTTCACTCAAATATCTTAAGCTGTGAAATGCTGGAGTCCTTCACCTCTGCTGCTCTTCACCTCTGGTGGCTCTCTCAGCTCATCTGCTTGTGCTACTTTTGGTCTGCATTGCACAGGACTTAATGGTGGCACAGTTGTGCTTCATCACCTTCTAAGCTTGCTGCCTTGGTGCTGGGTGTGAAATGCCCAGCTGCATGCTCACTTGCATTCTATGCTTCCTGGTCACAGATTCTCCTGCAGTGACCATCCCTCTACCCCTCACCAAATTCTGTAATTCAATTTTTGTAGAATCTAGCTTTTTAGCATTGCTCGACTGAGTCATCTTGTCCTTGTTTCAGTTGAACCTGTGGTTAAACCCAAGCCAACAAAGAGGGGGGGTGAGAAGAATACTGGCAAATCAAGAAGAAAGAAAAACAAAGGAAAAAACAAAAAGAAAGGGACTCCTTGTGAATTGGAATACAAAAACTTTTGCATCCATGGTGAATGCATATACCTAGAACATCTCCAGATGGTGACCTGCAAGTAAGTTACTTGTACCTTGTGAGTTATTTGTGATTGGCGTGAGCCGGTGGCGTATAGGGCCAGAGAAAAATCAGTGTCAACTTGGCATAGATCCATCTCCTGCCATATTTTGACGGAGAAGCTTTCTGCCATGTAAATTAAGTGATGATGGAATCTGAGATGCATAACAAGCCACTGAACTCATCAGTTGGTCATAAACTCAAACCAAAAGAATGAAAAGGCGTGTCTTCCTGGAACATCACGCCCAAACTAATCTCGACTTGTTGAAATGCTGACAAATCTTGTGCTAGAGCAGTGACTGCATTTCATGAACACGCTCTGAAGCGAGCATCTTGAGATTCATGGGAAACTCTGAAGATGTCTAAGTCAGGTTTGAATGTGTGTGGGTGTCCTTGGCTCCAGTTAGCAGCGGAGCTGATAAGAACTTGTGTTCATGTTTACTTGCAGGTGTCATCAGGATTTTTTTGGTGAGCGCTGTGGTGAACAGTTCATGAAGACTCAAAGAAAGAATGATGTGGCAGACTACTCGAAGACTGTGTTGGTAGTGGTAGCTGTCCTGCTCTCAAGCATCAGCTTCATTACTGTACTTATCATTGTGATAGTGCAGTAAGTATTATACTCTTTGGTGTCTGTCTAGCTTAAGCGTGAGCGGGGCTTGTGTCCAGGAGCCCCAAAATGTGCGTGGCTCTTCTGAATTACCTGTGTGGAAGGCATCCAAAAGGGCTGAGTTCTTATCCCAGCTTGGAACTGTCTTGAGGGTAGAAGCACGGTCTGAGGAGTTCCTCAGTGACTTAAATGTTCACTTAGCCTGTCTCGCTATTGGCTGTGGGCAGCTTGTGACCCTTACGCTTGAAAAAAAAGAGCCTTTCTGCTCTTGTTACAACCGGGATAGTTACAGTGGCGCAGAATATCAGCAGAAAGTGGAGGAGGAGCATTAATGCTGACACAGCAGAGCCTGCCCTAATCCTTGTGGAGAAGCCTGCGAGCAGTAATGTAACAGCCTCACGCATGGTTATTATCCAACAACTGGGTACACAGCTGGAGGGAAGGAAAAGGTGCTCCAGCTGTCCATTTATTAATGAATGTTGCCGAGCTTAAATACTTAATACTGGGTATGGGGAAGCGAATGCTGTCAGTCCCAAGTACTGTGCTACTTGCTGTTAAGATGGAGGGAGCAACCATTCCAGCTTAACCAACTGCTGAGTTTAGTGTGGTGGGTAGTCAGAATCTGGGGTCCTGTTGGAATAAACTAGAAGAGCTTTTCTGGATACCTGTTTCAAGCCATATATCAAAGTAGTCTTTGCACCTGCTAAATAGCAGTATGCAGCAGCTTGTGCTTGCCTGTGCCTTAGCTTCTTGCCTGTGTGTTTGCTGGGAGTTTGTGCTCCGGTTAGGTAATTGGCGCAGGAAGCCAGACTCGAGCGTTTCATGAGTATTGGAGCAGTCCTTCGGTTTTGACACTGCAGCTCTACCGCATTAGGGCATGGGATATTGTAGGTGAAACTCAAAAGTTCAGTCTAATTTTAGATTCTGATGAAGTACATGAACTGAATTGGGTACGTGCTGTACTCTTTCCTGCATTTCAGGAAATAAGGTGTGCATTTGTCGTTTCACAGTTGCTTCACATTTAGATCTGAACTTGAGGAATGCTGGGATGAACACTTTTTGTCTGAACACTGCCTCATTCCTTGCTGCTAGGAGAGATAACCAGTTCTGTAGTGCTGTAAGAGTAAATGATCACTGTTAGTTTCTGGAGTAAGCCATGGAACAGGATTGTACTTGTTTCGTGCTCTGAACTCTCACAAGCTTGAGGTTCATGAATCTGTACTTTAATCCAGACAAGGTAGATGGTCTGTTTGGAACAGTCACTGGAAAAGACTGGAGAAAGTGGGAGAAAATCACTAAGCAGCTTGCTTAAGATGTGCTCAAGGGGCACATCAAGGGGACAGGAACTTCAGATACTTGAAGTCTGCAGGGCTCTGCTGTGGCGAGGAGGAAGGCAGTCTGGTCCCTGCAGCCATTTGCTAAAGCCACCAGGAAATCTGTCCCTGAGGAAGCCTCCTGGAGCTTTGTGCAGTTCCGGTAATAAACCCTCTTCATCTTGCTACCTATATGGGCTTAAGCCAAGAAGCCCTGGCTCTGTGAGGCAAAACTGGCCGTGCCTAACTCAGGGGCTCCTTGATTTTATTGTCAGATGCTGCTTGATGCTGAATGCTTAAAAACTGCCTTGCTTGAAACTTCCTGCTGCTGAGGAATGGCCTGAGGATTCAAAGGACACGAGCCTAAATGCTGCAGAGGATGTGGGGGCTGGTAACAACAGGATGTATGTCAAGGTTCAAAGTGACCTCTAATGTGCCATAATTCCACAGGGTCAGGAAAAAGTGTCCTCAGTATGAAGAGAAAGAAGAAAGGAAAAAACTTCGACAAGAAAACAGAAATGGCCATGTTGGTGTGTAAATGGGGAGAAAGCAGGTATGAAAGCTGACTTGAAATGCCTTCCAGTCCTTCCAGGCTGGAGTTACCCACGTGAGAATTGCATGCATGTTTTGCAAAGCTAGTGTTTGCTTTTAACACTTGAAGTGCGTTGAAACACATAGGTTACATGTGAATGACCGGCTTGGCTTTCTGGTTTCCCAAAACCACCCGAGTTGTGCTACTTCTTTAACAGCTCTGTTAACTTTCTGGCTGCTGGCTTAAAGAAAAAGTGAGGATAGGAAGCTGTACTGAAATAAGTTGACTTGTGAAGAAAAAATCCTGAATACCTGGGCAGAGGCAGGTTTAGTCTAAGAAAGCATGGTAGACTTCTGTCTTGGAAGATGGTGCGGCAGCCAAGTGAATCATCACCCCTCATGAGAGAAGTACTGAGCATTTTCATGTCTTCTCTGCAAGGCATCAGGAAGTTTCTGGTGCTTAGAGGCTGTAAACCAAGGCCAAGCTGACAATTCCGTGAGCACCGTAGTTAGCCTCGCAGTCAAGTTTAATACTGTGATAGCAACTGAATGCTAAAGATCCTTGGCCTAGGTGGATCATGCCTGGGAGAAATCTAGTGGATTTTAATAAGCGAGCAAGTTGGTTTCTTCTGAGCGCAAGTGTACCTAACAGCAGACTTGAATACCCTTACTGAATAGGAGTTATATTACGAGCTGAAGGAGGAAAGCATAAAGGATAGTCCTGAGAAGTTCTGGCAGAACTCGAGAGTTTTGCTTTGCTACGTGTCAGCTACAGACCTTGTCCAGCTTTATCCAGTGACAATTGGCGTGTTTTGCCCAAAGCTTACTTGAAGCTGAAGAGTATCTAGCAGAGTGTCCTCAGGTGTGTGCACATCCTTAACCTGCCTGCCTCCGATGTAGGTTTGATGTGATCCTAGTGCAGAGTGCTCATGTCTTGGGTGGTGATTAATGTCCCTGGTCTGCCCCTTACAGAACAATTCTGATGTGGCCACTGTCAAGCTGCAGGGTACCTCCGGCTACCTGACACATCCACCTGGACAATGTGGGCTGGAGCTGTTGCCACTAAGCCCTGATTGATCAAGGCAGAGGCTGCTGCAAGGAGATGTCAACATGCTACTTGCTGCTGAATTGCTTGCTGGGGAGGACAGTTACCACTACATCTTGGCACAATGATGTGGAAGGAGCTGCCGCTGCGGGGTAGAGGACCTGCTATCAAGACCTGCTAGAGACTACTGCTACTGAGCCCTCTCTATCAGTGCTGGAGCTCCAGTCTCTGCCGTTGTGTGGATGGACTTTATTCTGTTAGCAAGTCTCCTTTGGCAGCTCTGACTCTAAGGGAGAGAGCTTGTTGTAGCTTTACGGAATGGATGCAGGGGAGAAGATTGCCTTCTCTCTCCCAAAGTGAAAAAGGGAAGAGTTCTGGATGGCTTCCCTCCCTAGGCCTCAGTGGATGAAAAGCCTAATTCTGCTGTCACTGTGCTCACTGTTGATATCAGCTTCAAAGAACTTCATCTCTAGTTCTGACTTGCAGGGCGTTGGTGACAGATCTTTGTCAGCCACACCTGGGTTCTGTTACTGTATGTGTGGAAGGTAATCCCTCTGAATTGAGTAGGACTCGTTGTGTGAGTGGAGCTATCCATTTGCGTGTACGCTAGCCTGAGTTAGAATTAGTTTCCTCAGGATGCTGAGACAGTAAATGCAAGAAGTGGAGCTCTGTGTCTGAAGGAAAAGATCCATGCTCAGCCAAGCTGATAAGCCTGGACCCATCTGTTATAAACACAAAGCTACTTTTGTTACCCAGATACTTGATGCTGTCTAAGCAGCACTTAAAGTATAAAATGCTTCACGTGAGATCCAGTTAGTTGAACTTGACCAAGAACATGTTCCTTTGAAGAATTAAATTTGTGCACTGACACTCTGCAAGCAGTGGTCTCTTGTGCTCTACCTTCTGGTGCAAAGAACTCAACTTACCTCAAACTTTTCTGACCCAAGTGTCCTTGGTTTCCTGAACTGTCCGTGCGGTCTTGAGCACAGAGTATTATTTGAGTTCAGTTTCTTCTTTGAAGAGTGAATGTATTCTGTATAAACAGAGCAGAATTCTTCTGGTAGCAGAGAAACACCATTAATTGTCAAGTCATATCTGTAAATGTGTAAATATTTATTACTGTATTTAATATTTAATGTTTCCATAACAAACTTATTTATTTTATAATTAAACTTTTTACATAACCTAATCATGGTAAGATTTTTTTTTCTTGCTCTCGGGAGTACATGTAAACACATGAAATTAGAGCTTGGTTTCTCCTCAAAGCAGGAATTTCAACACTGCAGAGCACTAAGTATGGCTATAAAGAACTATAGCCATGTGTAAGGTATGAGCTTGGTGCTTTCCCAAGAGTGCAAGTTGTTTGTAAACAAAATGTGCAAATGCAAGTACCTGTTTCTGTAGGAAGTCCACTTAATTCAACTACTAAGAAATCTTTCAGTTACTGGATTAGGGAGGGGTTAAGTGAGCCACCTCGTTGGAAGCAATATCTCAAACGAAAGTTTGAGCAAGTGAGTGGCCATGTGGACTGGACTAAAGAGCAGGGAATATTGCAAAGGGGAGAGCCTTTAATCTCTGTGCGGTCAGAGGGAAGTTGGACAGCGGCTTGAAACTTGCTATTAAATAAATGAGGAAAAGCAGAATAGTCTCAGGCCAGTGACTGCCTAAACAGAAAGGGAGCCTTGGCCTCCACAGTCTACCTTGAATTTCTTTTCCTCCCCAGGTAGTTATTAGTTAAACTTTGAGTTGATGTTCCATCTAAACATGTCTAGCAGTGAGCTGGGGTCTAAGTTGAGAGTTGTCTGAAAAAATGAATGTCAAGGAGATGTTTGGCTTTAAAACCACAGTTATAAGGCATAGGATTGGGAACCTTGGGTCGAGGCTCTTTTCTCAATACCATCTTCAAGAGGTGTTGCTGGCTGTGGCTTAGCTTGAAGCAGGGAAGAAGAAGAAAAAAAAAACCGAAATGCACAATTGATTTTAATTAGGACCCAAGTTGTGTACCCAGTGTGTCAGAGTGTAGTCCTGTCCAGAGTAGCTGAGATGCATTTCCCTTGGCCTCCTGACTTAGCAAGTAGTTCTCAGACTTTGAGAGCAGCTTGTATGGGATGTACCTGAGGTACAGGTAAATGTATTACAACATCTCTTGGGAAGATTGCAAGGCTTCATTCCAGGGAACTTGCTTCATTACCAGAGTAAACAGCACTTCTTCCAGCAGCTTTTCCACAGACATTTGCTATTGGAGCTCTGGCAAGAAAAGCTGTTTCTGTCAGTCATGCCAAGCTTTTTGCTTTGGAGTAAACAAGCCCAATCTCAGTGGTAACCAAGCCATAGCCTAGTGAGAGTGGGGATGGATTGTAACTCCCATTGGAAAGCTGTGAGAGTCTTTTTTCTAGAAACTCTTCTTGTCTAGTCTTCTTCCTGGAGTAACTATCAGCTCTTCTACTTGATAGACTAAACCAATGCTAGCACAGAAAACTGAGCTGTTGTCCCTCTTCCATCCCCAGCTTGAAAGCCTAACAGGAGCGAAGCTACTAGTTTAATTGGTAAATTCCATCTGGTTTATATTTTTCATATTCTGATGACTGAGTGGACTGGGGGTTGTTTAGCAAAAATAGGCGGTCAGGCCCGATTGAGCTATTTCTGGGAGGCTGGACTCCTGAAAATTGGAGTGTCAGCTGGTGGTGGTGTTGCTTGGACTTGGAACTTGCATAAGTAATCAGGAAGGAAAATTGTTGCTGAGTATCCTTAGCTGAAAGTTTGTTAACAGTGGAGGGCAGGCTTCATAGGACACTTGTTCCTCTCTAGGATTTTAGGTTACAGCCAGATTTTCTGAGAGGTAGGGCAGCCAGCAACTCCCTCGTAGAGAAGACTTTTGCTATGGGTCAGTCACATCCAGCATTGCTGTAGTGCTTGCTAGCAGAGCAGAGCTTTTCTGTGCCTGAGACACGATGGCTGTCCTGGGCTAGGCAGGGAACTTACCGTGTTCCTTGCGGTGGCTTGCTGAGCACTGCAAAATGTTTTCTGTGTTTGCTGAGGGAATTTTTTTTTCAGAAATTTAGTGCAGAAAATTAAGAGCAAATCTTCCTGTCCAGGAATGATATACATAACTAAATTCAGAACTGATGTACAGTTTTGCATTTAAAAAAAAAAAAACACTTGATTATGTTGTTAATCAATTATAACTTCTAGCAAGAAGTAATGGTTTTTTCTGCTTGAGCTATGGTCCTGACAAATAACAGCTTGCTGCCAGTTTCCTAATATAAATTTGATGCACAAGCACCATCAAGATCTGCAGTGTCCAGTGGGTTGGTTGCTTAAAAAAAACACCACCACAACTGATGAGTGGAACTATATGCCTGGAAGTCTCTTGCTGTCCAGGGATGCTACACGTGTGTGATCTGTTGCAGGGCAAAGCCAAAGACAATTTTTATTGTTGATCCTGCAAGGCCGGGTCTGTTCTTCAGGATATATACATCATCTGGCTTTTAACTTGCTCCCCGCACCATGGAGTTACCTTAGTTCCACTAAGCATTCCTGGGTTTCTGGTTCCACATCATAGTAGGAAGTTATGCCTCCAGAATTTTCTTGACGTTCCAGCGGCAATGTTGCTTTGACAGGAGAGCTTCTGTGTCCTTGGTCACTTGTAGTTGCCTCCGCTGAGACCCGGAAGACTAGCCTGATGTTCTTGCACAATTTTCTGCGCACATGGCTGATTTTGCAAGGTATTTTCGATAGCCAGATCAGTATCCAGGAATTCTGGTAATGTGAGGGTCATGTCTGCTTGCACAATTCTTCCGTCTTTCCCCAATGTTTTGTTCTCCATGATTATTGCATTTTGTAGAAAAAAGCGATAGCTCGGCACAGTGTTTTTCTCTGATGTGTATTTGTAAAGCTTTTGAGTGTTTTGCAGTTGTCTGTGACCAGAGTAGCTTCCTGTCTACTTCTGGACTTCGCTTCCCTCCTCCTGCCCTCCTCCCAGTATGCCCCTTTTCCCTCAGAGCAGTACCATATGTTCCTTTGAATCTTGGCCTGCTGGATATTACAGGAAGGCCAGTTCCGTGTGGCAATGAAAAGGTATGAGTTTAAGATGTTTTCTTTTCCTCGGTAAATCCAAGTATATGCAGACGTGTGTGAGGTTGTTTGTACTGGTAGTTGCCACAAGTAGATGTTGTGCAGTGGTTTGCCAAAATCCACCTTTGAGTTGTTTGATGCCATTTCCAGTAACTGGTATAAAGTTTCGAGTTCTTAAAATAACCTTGGGCATTTTTTATATCAATATACTTACGTAGCCTGTTAGCACTACAAATACCTCAGTAAACTACCTGAGCAAACAGATCTGAAAGCAGGGTTGTTAACTGGGACAAATGCTTACCTCTTTTTGAAGAGCTTTTCTTGACGCGGTAACGGTATGTCTCGCTTAAGTGAACAATCCTGCAATCACTTGGCTCTTGAGGCGTTATCTTTCATAGGAAGTGATGGCTTCGTGTTCTTGGTGACAGCTGGATGCAGTGAGTGAGCGTGCTCAGGGAGCAAGGGCCAGTTGTCAGTGCCGGAGTCTGTTCTCGTGAGATACCTCAGTGGACAGAAGGGTAGGACAGCCTTTAATAATCAAACCTTGATTCCTTCTCATTTTGTGAACAAAGGTGTACATACCGATCGTTCCTCTGCTGGTTACACCTTCCTTGAGCGAGTAATCCTTGTTTACTGCAGGTCTGGCTTTGCCTGTGACTTGTGAGTTTGCTCGGTTGAGACAGCTACGCCTGTGAATGTCAGAGGGAAACAGCTATTGTTTGCTTACTGTGGATCTAGGCCTAAAGCCAAGGAAGCAGGATTTGTGCCTTTTTCAACCACAGGCGACCTGTGAGGTGGGACATTTTAAATCCAACGTAAAGAAATGCTTTCAAAATACATTTTCCTAATAAGGAGAGTAGCAGTTTTTCTTGACGAGAAACCAAATTTTCATTCATACGCTTTTTGTGTCAGAAAGACATACCTTTTTGCATATAATTCAGAAAAAAGTTACTTTTCAGCTCAACATTTTTTGACTGAAATAATGCAGCCTATTCTCTTTGCATTTTTGGGACAAAAAGCAAAGCTAAATAGTCCGAGAGTCTGATCTAATCCAGCATTTCCAATATGTCTTAACCTAGATATCATACCGTCATTCCGATGCCATGCAAGCTAAGTCAGATAACACCGTCGTTACTTCTAACTGCCTTTGGATTCTTGCCTGTTGACGCCTTTGTCCAGACATTGGAAAACAGCTTCCTTCTTTTGCATCGTTTTCCTTACACAGCTGGCAATGAATTTGTATTTGGGTATCAGACAGCAGTCACTTACAGACTGAATTAGTTTGTGGGTGGTGCTTGAAACCTGCTAGTTTTCCAGAAGATAAAGAGGTATGTGTTTTAGCATCAGTTACGTTCTTTTTGCTTAGGAAAGGAAATCTCTTCAGCACTGCAGGTTAACTAGTTAAAAAACGGTGGAGACAGAAATGACTTTAAGGTGTCTAAACCAATTAATATGTTTTAAGATGTCTCTATTGGAGCATCCACAGCTCCGGTCAGCGTAGGGTCTGAGCACCTTGAAACTATCCAGATCATATGATGTGCTGTCAGACCTGCGTTCCACTCCTTATTTCACCACTGGGATGGTAAGGTGAATTGTTGGCGGTCAAACAAGAGCCGAACCTGTTAGCCGTCCCAAGTTTTAGCCACAAGACTTACATCCTTTGCGCTCACATTTCTAAGCAGTGTGATTTATGTTCAGAAATTATTAAAGGTGCACAGAGAAAATGCAGGTAGAAAGAGTTGCAAATTAAACTTTCAAATGTAATTTCCATGGGCACAGTTAGTGTGGCTCCTGTTGATATATGTCTGCATTGCTTTCATACCATATCTGCCTCTTGTGGATCTGGCTCCTTCCATTTAAAAGGCACTTTCCTGTCTTATGCCTGGAGATGATTACTGTCAGGGATGAAAGGCAGACACCTCTTGGGTGGAGCAGAACGGAGCAAAACCAAACCAGGGCTCAGGGCAACAAATGTCCTGTCAGGTCTTAGTTCCTCTCATTTATGATGAAAGCTTTTCAAGAACATGAACAGTAGCTGTGTGTCTTAATCCGGTTTAGATGTTCTATACAAGCGCTAGTGTATTGCCTGAAAAAGACAGTAGCAGTTGGGATTCCAGCTGGAAGGGGGAGTGAGGTGGAAGGATAGAGGAGCAGAGCAGAGCAAAATGGGCCAGAGTCAGTACAGGATTTTGCATTACAACTCCCCGACAAATACCCCTGCCATGGAAAAATAGTAACTTCACTTTCGGTTTTAAAGATTTACCTAGGACACTTCCCATGAGCTCTGTTATCACCTGTGAAGGAGCTCTTGAAGTGCTGAATTCGGCCAATCCCTCTCTCATACCACTACAACTATTAAGAAAAGGCATAGCAAGGAATGTTAAGGCATAGTAAGGCACATTAAGGATTGGTCCCTGCGCTATGTAGCTGCACACCGTAGTGCCGGCGTTTCAGTGCCTTTTGTAGGCTCAGCAGTAAGCACTGCAGTGGGGGAAAGGCTCGACGGAATACTGACACAGTGGTGCACGCTGTGACGTGGATAAAACCAGAAACCGTTTCCAGGCCTTTGAGAAGCTTGTATTAGCGGCAGCAATGCAAAGAAAAGGATGCCCGTAGCATTGCTGCACGCTTACTTTTCTCGGTCACATTTATGGTCTTTGAGTTGATGAGACACCACATAGAAAAGATATGTTGCCGTTAGCTACGTAGCCATGCCTTTAAAAGATAAAGTTAAGATTTGAAAGAAGACAGGAGGTCCACAGACAGAAATGCTCATCAATTTCAAGCCTCTAATTAGGGGCACAGAAACTGCTGTTGTACATGCAAGCTTGGTGATGGCACTTGCAAATAGGTAGCCAGGGGAATTTTGTATTTGGAGTAGTCTCTCCGCAGATGTGAGGGTAATTCTGCTTGCAGTGGAAGATATGCGATGACTGCTTTTACGCCTGGTCCTTGTTTTTCTATTTAAAAAAAAGAAAAAAAAAAATAAAAGATTGTTAGCACTTCTCTGTTCTATGTCCATCTCAGCACTGCAGACAGGAATTGAACTGGTTTTTCTGTGGGCTGGCACGATTTACATAAGAAATCACTTACTGCAATGCTAACGAGCAAGCAGTGCAAGACTCAACAATGCGTGTCTGTTAGCAAAAATATCGCAAGAAAAATTGGGAAGGGGTGGTGAAGGGTGGTGGTGGGGAGCTTGTTAGCTATCAGCGCTGTCTAGTCTTGGTCCCAGTAGCGTCAGCGTGAGTTTTGTCGCTAATTTAGTGGGAGCTCAAGAAAAACAGTAGTTCAGAAGATCCTGTCCTTTTGCTGGGGTCTGAAAAATTCTGCTTGAAGACATGATTAAAGCATTTCATAATTCTGTTTGTCAAGATTATCTTGGCTTGTGCTAATAGCTGCTTTGGTTCAGAAGACATACATAGGTAACTGAGGCCTTCCTGGTGCATCTGGAATATAGTTTAAACACATGGTTTGAATTTGCATCTTTCTCTCTGTTACAACCCTGTTTCTGGTTCTACCTGGTTCAGGAGTGTGCTTAAGCCGTGCTCACCGTTCAGCTATTTCATCTCCAGGATGCGTTTAAGTCCACGCTCTGCTGCAGAGCGTGTCACGCAAAGCTGTTACACACTGAATCCTGAGTGGGAGTAGGATGAGTGTTGCCACTGAAATAACTCCGTGCTTTACTGTCTCACACTGATGTTGCACAACAGTCTCTAAATGAATCCCACTCATACATCCCAAGTGATTGCGCTACAGTTCAACACTATGATTCAACATTCACGGTCTCGCTGGTGCTGGGGAGATGCTCCACAGAATGGTAAACTTGCAGCAAATCAAGGCAGCTTGTGTTTTCTTGGGAGGAGCAAATTAATAACAAGCATTATCTTCATCAAATGTTCCTAACTTTAATGAAGGCCGAAAGCCTTTCGTCCCCTTGCTCAAATTTCGTCACAGCCATTCCCGGTCTGGGCTCAGCGTGTGAGCCAGTCTGGAGGGAGCTCTTTGGAAAACAGCCAGCTGGTCTGCCAGGAGATTGGATTCAGTTGCATCAGCATGGGAGCAGGAATGCTCCCAGGGCTGGCAGGACCAGTCCTGACTGGTTTTCCCAAAGCTCCTCCCAGAGGGAGCTCCTGCAAGGACATCCACTTACCTCACCAAAACCTGGGTGATCCAGGGATCCTGAAAGTAGAACAGCTGTTACCTGGCAAAAGCAGGGAAGGGATTAACCCTTCCCTGGACTCCAAGCCCGGTGACAGAGTGAAACGATAAGTGAAACAGCCCCCAAAATGCTACCACGCCGTACTGTCTTTCACCCTCACGGCTACAGAGCTATCACAGATGAACATCTACCAAAACAAGGCTGAGCCAGGCCCTTGTTCAGTGGAAGATAAAATCAATTGGTCTGTGCTGATTAACAGCTGATGATACAGATAACTTTATGGAGAGCACTCTAGCCTTTCAGAAAGGATGTCTCAGACTGACTGCTTTGTGCAGGGTTATCAATGCTTGTGACTTCACTGTGAACCTTTCCATCAGCAGTGGTGCTTCAAGGAGGAAACTGTTGTAGTTTTTGGTCTTTTATATTAACAGTGTTTCAGTGTGAAGCTTTGGAGGAACTTAAAATACTTTGTACAAGTCTTTGTGTGCATGCACATCAAATCTAAGCATCTACTGTGGAGGACTAGATGAGGCAGTCCCTTCAGGGGCGCAGGCCCTGGACATGTGTGTTGCACAAAGGACCAGCTCCTGGCATGGTGGCGTGGTCTGAGAACCTAGAGTTTCACACACCTATTTTGAGCAAGGACATTTATGGCCCCTAGGACCAGAAGGGATAAAGTTCAGTGTATGACCTAAATGTTACCCTAAAGACTTCTGAAAATACCAAGACTTACTTTACTTCCTCTCCTGATCTTTAGAGTCAGCGTCGTGACTTGGGAGGCCCACCTGCCAACTGTGACGTGGCTTAAGCTGGGAGCCCGAGACCACGAGTGAGAAGCCATCTTCGACCTCAGTAGGTAAGTTTCAGTCTCCCATCCAGGCAGAACAGGAGCGTGATATGGGCAGACATTCCAGCCCAGCTGATATCAGGTGCTCTGAAGGAAGTAGGACAGGCAGCAGACAAACCCTCAGGCCTGTTTATGAAATATTCCTATGCAGTAGCTCCCAAAGCGAAGTGTAGGGAGGCTCACGGTTACCAGGGGAGGACAAAGCAGGGGTTGGGAGGGAGGCATTTTGCTACTAATGCTATGACCTGTGCAAAAAAAATACCCCAACAATTGCTTCTTCACCCCCCTGCCTTGCTAATGACTATTGGAAAAGCTGTCTCCGATGCAAAGCATCTGGGATGACTTCGTAGCACGGAGAACGTTGATTAAACAGATGGTATCACCCACAAGCGCGGCTAAGCCGGCGACCTTGTACATGTCTTGGGGAGAAACAGGATATGCCGTACAAGACGGTGCTTTGCATTGGGTTGCTGTGCCCACACGCCTTCTGCCGTGACCTGATGTGGCGTGTCGGCCTGGCCTCCCAGAGGACACTCACTCGCAGCCCACAGATACTGCTGTGGCTCACGTGACTAATTGCAGCTCAGAGGCCTGGCCGATGTGATCGGGGCCACAGTGACAGGGCGCCGGGCAGGAGAGAGCCGCTGGAGGTGGTTTTTTTCTCTGCACTGCTCTGCCAGGATGGGTTCATCCTGCCTGGAGTATAGCCTCCTGGTACTTCTCGTTCCTCCTTGCTGTAGTCTCTGTCCTGTAGGGAGTGTGGTGCTGCTGTGCGTGTGAATAGCTGTTCCCCCAATACATGTGCCCTTCTGAGCTGTGAGTTGCAGTGTGTTTCCCCAGGAACCCCAACCCTCTGCTTTCCCTTCCTTAAGAAGCTGAGATTGGTGGTGCTTCATACCTTTGAGCATCCTTTTCTCACCATCCTTTGTCAGATCTGTGAAATGTATTATGCCTTCTTAGAGAATCAGCACAGCTAAGTGGGGAATTCATCCCTGGCATGGACAAAGGCCTGACAGTTGCAGGATCTCCCATAGGACTCAGCTCCGTGTGCGCGTTTCTGACTTTTGTGATTCACTTGTGACCATTAAGGGTCCCGTTAGTGTGATAGCGCCGCTCTGATGTTCTGGCCCAACGGTATGATGGCGATGCCTCTCCTGGACCTCTTTGCTGTCTCCTTCGGGCTTGCGCTCTCTAAGCTCTTCCCCGCATTTTGTCTGAAGCGGTGTGCTCTCGGCTGTTGCTGCGAGGGGAGGGTTGGCTGGCGGTGCTGGTGAGGTGCAGGCAGGTTTTGCAGTGTCCGGGATGTTACCTCACCCTATGGAGCCTACCTTGAAGAGATTAAGCAACCGGGACTTCGTCGCACTGGCAACAATAGCGCTATGTGACCTCCTTTCAAATCTGTAGGAAACTAGCAACAGGGCATTGACCATTGCCTCATGCTTCTGTCAGCCCACACAGCTCCTCAGATGCTAATGTAATTTATAACTTCCAGTGGATAAACTGGGATTGATCTGTCCTCTGTGAAGAATCTTGGACTGATCGATTCTTGTTTGGTCAGCCTTAAAGGTTGTTCCAACCAAATCAAAAAATACTAGGAGCGCAAGAGTTACTTTGGAGTTCCAGCCCACTCTGCACAGCCTCACAGAAAGGTTTCTTTCCTCCTCAAGCTAGGTGGGAGGGAGACAAGTTCTCCGTTAGTGTGGTGCCCTAAATACAAGTCTGTTTCTTCTCCACCTCCCAGCTGATGAGGTGTAAGCTACAGCTTACAAAGGGGGCACTGAGCCAGGCTTGGAAAGCCAGCCTCCCTTTTTATATTGGCTTCCTGATGCAATCTCACACCTGCCTCCCAGTGCTGGTGCAACCAAAGTGTGGCTGCCTGTGCTCGCTGCTGAGTCTCAGCCGTACCAGTTACACCCATGCACAGTTCCAGCTGTCAGAGTTTAGCCCCCAGAAGAGAGGGCCCGGTCGAAGGCCTCGGTCAAGTCAGGCCGTTCTCTCCCATGTCTGCTGCAGCCCTGTAGGACTTCTGGTGAGTCACCGGAAAACAGGAGGTAAAGAGAATTTGCCGTGAGAAATGCCATGCAGTCATTTATTCCCAGCCTGCCGTTGTGAGTTTCTTTCTTTCTGTGCTACCAGGACAATGTGTAGAGTCTCCATAACTGGTTCTCACCCATCCACTATTTCAGGATCTAGGTGTATCTACTTAGTAGCAAAAATTTATATAGGTTAATTCCCACACTCCCAATGAATGAATCATTAAGGGAACAAAGAAAAGTGCCTCCTTTAAAGTATCACTGCCACCTGCATTATGAACATACGCCCAGGTTTACCGGTGCATATTTAACCCCTTATCAGAGCAAATAAACGACAGTCAGCTCTGGCACTGGCTGCACCTCTGACATGGACGGCAGGAGGAAACACGTTCCTGTGCTTGAAAGTGGTGTGCAAAACTGAAAAGAAGGCTGAAAAAGAAAACAAAAGCCCATATAGGTTTCATTTAACTATGCAGCTAGACCTGGCCAGACGTATGTCCCACCTCCCACATTCTTTGGTTTCCAGGCACTTTGAGGAGGAGCGATACCCTGCAGAAATGCTTAGCGTCTGGCAAAACTGAGCTGGAAAAGTGTACCTCCCACTAGGAAAGCCCAAAAGCCTCCTTGCTAGTAATTGATGAGCGGTTTGAGTGGAGCAGCTGGCAGTCAAAGCCAGGGGATGCAGTAGCTTCCAGGGAGAGCAAATTGTTTCTTCCTGAATGCAAGTAAGAACAGCAACCGTTTCAGCTGAGAAGTGCAGATTGGCCTGAATTGCAAGGGGGTGGAAGGGGTTTCTCCTGTGTGTTTTTCCCACTTGGTTGGGTTGTCAGTGTACAGTCTTCGAAGAGGCGTGCCCCAAGGATGCGAAAGGAGATAAGCCACTGAACTGTATTAGCACATGAAAGGAAAAACAGTGGGAGCTTCCAAAGGATGGCAAAGGTTCAAAACCTGCTCACAGAAGCATATAGCTGTGGATGATTACTGCAGCACACTCCTCCAGCCGGAGGTGTGGCAACATAGCATGAGATGAGAACGCAGCAGAAAGTGAGTAATGCCAGTGCCATTCTTAGTAAGGAATCCTATTTTTAGTACGCATCGGCTTGGAATATAAATGGCTTTAAAATCAAAGAGCCAGTCAAAGGTGCTGACTGCAAAGACAGAAGTAGAGCCTCCCTCTCAGGCTGACCCTGAGACACATGATGGCAGAAACCGAATGGTGTAGGCTCTTTGGCCCGGTGCTCTCTACCTGTGCTGTCCCACTCCCCTTCCTTGCAGGCACCGTTAGAGGCAGGGTCCCGGGTTTTTCTTCTGAAGGCTTCAGTCACCTGATACTCGCTGAGTTGCTGGCGCTGATAGTGCCTAGGGAAGATAGTGCCTAACTCCTTTTGCATCCCAAGCTCCTTAGAAAATTAAATCATGCAGGAGCAGTGGCCAGCGTTGCTGTCAAATGATTTGCAATGCTCAGATCATTGTAAGCGAATTATTGTCCTTTGGGTGTCAAGTACGTTTCACAGGTTGGGTAATTCTCGCGGGGGCAACAGGACATTTGTCAACACATGTTGTGTTATAACAGCTGCAGTCTTTCTAAGGCCCAGCTTACTCAAGGCAGGAAAGAGTCTGAGAGGAGTGCTGCAAAAGTTTCTTTCTTTCTCTGGGAGAAGAGGTTTGCCTTGGAAAGGCAGTGACATATCCTGTTGCCTGTGGGAGATGGCTGGAAGGGGTCAGCTACCTGTATTGATCCAGCAACAGTCACAGCTGAGGCTGTTGAATTGTTATTACTATACAAATACTGTCTGTGTGAAAAGAAATGCCACCACATGCATTGCTGAAGTGCAGTGCCATTAGTCGGGGCTGTGCTGGAGGTAGTTGGGTCAAACAGCCATTCCCATCCCAAGCCCTTCTCAACACAGCCGTTAAAAAAAGCCAACCCCGGCAAGCTCCACTTCCCCCTGCTGCCCCTCTGTGCCTTGCACTCCGGAGCCTTTCTTCCTGCTCCCTCCATCGCCTGCCCGGCGCTGGAGCAGATGGTCCAAAGCCTGGGAGCCCGCATTTGCCTGAAGTACATCTTCAGAGGAGGAACAGAGATTTCAAAACACTCGAAGTTGCTGCTGGTTTGACACCAACTCCCGTGTTTATAGCGTACCGTACAGGCACGGGAAGTGACGGCCTCTGCGTGTCCCTCTGGGATACCCTGGCTCCGTGCAGCGCAGCAAAAGCGAGACATCTCCAAATGCTCTGCGTAGGCGTACATAGGCTTTCCGCAACTGTGGCAGGATCCCAAGTTAACCAGAGCTTTGAGGTGGCTCAGCCTAGGCCTTCTCTGTATCACCACCTCTCCAAAGAAGACCAACAAGGCTTTAAAAGTCCAAAGCTGGTTATATTAGAAAGTAAACTAGAATAATTAACTTCTTGAGTAGAACCAAAAGTACAAAGGGCAGGTTGAAAGTAAGAGCTGTTAGTGGCAGTGACACCTCCCCTCTACGCACAGACACCTTCCGTCCTTGCAGGGGCTTGCTTTCTGCCAGCTCAGTGACTCTGGATTGCAGTAAACTGCACAATCCCTTCTGCCTCACAGGAAAAGCAAAACCTCTTTTGGCAAAAACTAGCCAGTCCTCTGAGCAGTCTGCCTTTTTCAAAGAGCGTAGCACCCAAATGAGAGCCAAATAAATAAAACAGATACTGTCTCTTTACTGTGACTCAGAAATGGATAGTCTGGCTGGTGGTTTGTACATGCGTTGCAGACGTGGCTGTGATTTCTGGGAGATCTAATGCCCTGACTCATCTGTAGGACATCTAGAAATCCTGGGCAAATATCCAGAGGCCTCACATTCCACCTGGACACCATTTCCCAGCAGAAAAGGAGGAACAGACTAGGGAAACCCTGGTAATATGTGGGACCTACTCTGTCCTGCACACAGATCTGACCTGCTTGCTGCTCTGGCTGTCGCTTTGCCTAACTTAACAGACATAGAAGTGACTTTTCCCTTCTGGTTTTTCATAGTCTTTTAGTGCAAATAGCAAAACAAAAAGTCTCTCTCTACTATCATATTGCAGTATGTCTGAGATCCAGGGCACCTTTCGGAATGGATTTTGCTTTAAGAGCAGCTGTTTGGATGTTGAAGGTAGAGGGATCCAAGAAGTGGTTGAGAACCACTCCAGAAAGCCTGTGGTGGTGAGGGAATGGCTTCGGGGCTTCTCGTTTGGTTTTTCCTTAGCTGTACAGTGTTAGAGGTACCATTTCGGATTTCTCTCCTTTTCTAATTGGTGGGACATGGAGCAAAATTAGGAAGTTTAGTCTTCTGTGGCACTTAGCAGCTTCTGGCTGGGCAGTGAGAAACCGTAGCCTGACTGAGACCGTGCGATCAGGAACTCGTTCTTGAATGCGTAAACTGTATGTGGTTATTGCCGTTCCTTTCTCATTGACCTCTGCCCTTAGGTGGGGGGAACTTCCCAGGGTGAGGGGTCTCCTTAAGAGTTTGCAAAATGGCAACCATCCCTGTCAACAAAGGGATGCTTTGCTTTCGTCTTTCTTGGTCTTCCTTACCTGCCTGAGCCCTGTACTGAGTACAGCCAATGTGATGTGCAGCGCACGGGTTAGGAGCGAGGACCCTGAATGACCTCCCTGCTGCTGACACGTGCAGCTGCAGGAGATACTGAAGTTCACGTGAGAAGGTTCAGGTATGCGAAACAATGGGTGTGATCCGAAGGCTTGTGTGTTTGTTTTAGAGGTAAAGAAACACAGTTTAATACTTCAAGTGCTCTCCTTTGATTAACATATAAACTCACATGGGGACACTCTGCAGGGGAAATTCTGCCCTAGGAACAGCAAACAGGGTTATTGGTAAAGTGCCTAGCTGCTGATCTCTGACCGTGATCACAGGTGGGAGGTATTCCAGGGAGCATACTGCTTTTCTTTCTTCTCATCAGAATGCCTGTCTAGTGGATCCGTGAAATTAGTTCAGGAAGAAAGAAATTACGCAGAAAGGTCTTAATTTCACCCTTTTCAATCCAAAGATTTTTTCTTTATTCTAAAAATTACCATTCGCGTTTTACCAAAAAATATTTTTTTTTCGTTTCTTCTAAAACCAAGAAATCACTCAAAGAAACAGAGTGCTTTGTTCTAAGTAGAAGACGACATTTTGTTTCACCTGTACTTTTGTCTTTGGGTGTGTTTTCATTTGGATGAGAATGCAGGAGAATATTCACCGTGAGGTGAGAGTTCTCTGGGCTGCCCAACGGGGACAGAACACAAAATAGGTACGCGCAGTTACCTACCCACTCATTCACTCGGTACTGCACATGATTTGAAGATACCTTTGTTTACAGTAGGGTGACCTAGGTGTATGGCTTTGTCCTTGCTGCTCATCCACCCAAACACACCTAGAAGTAAAAAGCAATTGACTATAAATAGTTTGGGATCCTTTAAGACAAAATACAGGTGCAGTGTAACCACATCGTTTGGTCCAAGTTTCTCGGATGACAGAAGAAGTCCTAGCAAAATCTACGGTTAATTTTCAAAAGCCTGGAGTGCACCCTGAAGTCGCTAACTGTGATGTTTTCCCACTGACCTCAACAGGGCAGAGTTGGGCCCATGCTGAAGACTTTTGAAAGTGCTGCTCTACAACTGCAGATCTGGTCTCGTCGCCTCTTGAGAACTCAGTAATGTTTCACCACTGTAAGACGCAGCAAGATCTGGCAGCTCTACTCCTCTCCAGCGTAAGTGCTTAACAGATGCCGGTTAGTAACTAAATACACAGCATAATTGGTGAAGAGGCCAAAGCTCTTAATAGCAAGTATTGTCAAAGTTTTACGCAGTTCTTTTTCTCTGTTGGGGAGGCAGGAAAGTACAGGTAGGTAAGGGTGCTCATGTTGGAGCAGTTTGGGTTTACTCGGGCACTTTGCAGTGTACTGAGTCCTGATGTTCCTTTGTTTCCCCTGTGATTGTGTCTGTGTGCAAATCCCTGGGGTTTTCTTAAGGTGTACTCCAGGAATGAAGCGAGTGAGAGGAGGGAGCCCTGCTGGGAGGACAGAAGCAGAATACAAATGGGCTCTGGGTTTCAGTAGGAGACAGTGAGGAACTGCCTTGAGTCTGGGTGTGGAGGAAATATGTCAAGACTCTGAGCCAGGGCGGGATGGCACTGAAAAGCAGGGAAAGCAGGAATAGAGTTGGTAGGGTCTCGGTGAAGCCACCTGACAAGTACATCTGAGGTGGAGCAATAACAAGCACTGTAAGGCCAGCCCACAGAAGAGGAATATGATAGTGGAGAGGTGGAGACCAAAAAGATGGGCAGAGTCAAGAATGATACCTCTGCACATCAGCACAAGGCTGCTGTAGTGCTGAGGGCAGATGATTTCGGTCCCGTAAGTTATGCTTTTGTGCTGCCTTAAACTTGGAGAAACGGGAGGAGAACGGTGCTTTGTACACCAGCAAGCTCCACTTGCAGATGCTAAAGCATTTGGTTTATGCTGGACTAACCTGGACGTAGCACTGTTGCTGCGGTGCTGCCTGACATTCCTCTGCTCTAAGGGGCGAGCTATGCAGCCAGGCCACGCTTGTTACAGTGCTGCAGCCAGACGGCTACAAGAGGTGTGAATGTCCCGCAAAAAGGAGACCAAAAGGCACTGTGACAGCCCAGCTGCAGGCTGAATAAGGTTTTGGTCCTCGTCAAGCGAAACCATTCGATCTGGCTCAAACGAGCCTCCCCTCAGAATGTTGTGGGACTATTAACATTTTGTGAGGCAGTGAAGGAATTGCTTGGCTTCCTTTTTTTCCCTCCTTCCCTTGTCTATTTACAGGAGAAGGCATTACTCAGGAGAAAGGCATGAGGAAGGTGCAAGACATTATCTTCTCATATAAGTGACAGGGCCTATCCTGTAGAAAGGCTCCTGCGCTCCCATCAAGGTGGTTGTGTGGATCTTGTGAGAATCAGACAAGTTAATAATCGTGGCTTGGGCTGGGCAAAGAATGAGCTCTGAAATCCCCAGCCCCTTTCTTCATGAATGGGAAGAACCCAAAATTTTTCAGAAATGATTGAAAACTGTTGTGAAGTGAGGGACCATTCAGAGCATGGGTGACAGAGCGGGCAGGCCATGTGTTCTTGTTTTAATGCAGGCACGTGTACAGGAGGTGGGCTTTGCCTCACTGGAACTTACCCAAGACATGCAAAGTACCCATCTCTTCTGAACGCTAACTCTCAAGTTGCACACAAGTCACCATACATTTTTTGTTGTGTTTTTGCTTCCCCAAGCCCCGAGGATTTTGCACTGGCCAAGGACTCTCCGTTTGTCCGGGTTTGGGGTTTTTTTTAATCCTTCTGAATCTGAAATCTGTCTGCATGGGAATTAAGCAGTAGTACATGTGTATCTCAGTATGCTTTCGTGCATTCTCCCGTACATGTATGCAGACATGACTCGTCTGTGTCGCGGGCCGAACCCAGTTAAGGAAAGGCCCTGTGTGCACTATAATGACCTGGACACTTTCTTGCCCTGTAATGGTTTGGTTCTTCTGCAGAGACGCTTGGGCTTGCTGACAGAGAGACAGCAGGGAGATGCTCCCCCCCCTAGGATGCCAGTCTTCCTGCGTGCTTGGGACTGGCTGGCCTCACCCCTCCAGAACAGCCGCCCCAGAAACCAGGCAGAGCTGTTGCTAGCTTGAGCGAGCAAAGTCAGAAGCAGGTCCCTTGGTTCCTTTATCCCGGCTTTACTGAGATATTTCAGGCATGCATGATATAATGACAGTGTGCTGCAGCCCAAAGGTGTGGTGGAAAATCTGGTTAAGCATGCTGGCTGAGCTGCTCCGTGGATCCTCAGCTGGGACATGCTGTAAGGCACAGCTCAGCACTGTTAGCACAGGAAAGACAAGAGCTGCTTCTCTCTCACTTCAGCCTGAAGAAACCGCATTTTTCCATCTTGATTTTTTCCATGGGCTCTTGCATCCCTGCATAAGAGCTTGCGTGTGTGTTTGTATTTCTAGCTGTTAGGTGCTATCTCCTGTTTTTATTATGATCATCTGTTGAAGCCCCATTTAGGATCAGGGGTGCCTGTTGTATGAACCCATTTGTTTCCTACAGATGCACCTTTTGGAGGCAAGTTACTCTCTCTGAGCTGCATGGCCTCTCTAGCATGTATTCACAGTCCTGCTGTGGGTTCTCTGGCAAATTGGAGCCCTGTAAACTTAGTGCGTGATACTGCAAAAGCTCAGAGGGTCTGTCTGTGGGGAATTTATTGTATGATCAAGTCAAGTATCGTACCTGGGGTGTAATGGAACTGGAGACTCAGAAATCGGAGACAATCAAAATGATGCTAGCAAGATGTGATCTGCAGCTGTGCCCTCAAAGCACTTTGCAGGCCAGCTAACTTAACATAGGAGGTCAGGGTAAACACGGGTGTCTGGTCCCTTGAGGGAAAAAAAGGCGCAGCAGTTCTTGTCAACACCTCTCTCGGTCCAGCCCTGTTCAGGCTTCCAGAGCCTTAACACCCCATCCTGAGCTGGAGCAAACCGATGGGGCTGTCCTGCACGGCTTGGGCCTGTGGAGGTGTGAATTGGGGAGGATTCTTAGATAAGCAAGTCTTTCTCCCTCAAAAAATAATTGCAATTTTCCTGTCCCAAATCAAGTCTAAGAGCTGCTATTTATTTATTTAACATGAATTTCCCACAAACCATAGCATGAGAAGGATGCGGGAATGCGACTCAGACTTCTCCGTCTCACTTACACCGACCTGAAATACTTCAGTGCGTGTCAGATCAATATTAAGCCTGATTTTCCCACAGCAGTACATTGCTTTATGAGCATTGCTTGCCTCCTTATTATCCTCCCTGCACCAAGCCACCTAACCACATCAGTCATAAGGTGCCCAAAATCGTGTGTTCCCGTGCCATACCTTGCAGAGAGAGTCGGCAGTGCACAGTGGGGGACGTTGCCCTCGAGGGTGTATTACGGCTGATGGAGTTCAAAGAGGGGAATGAGGACCTGATCTGTTTGTTATTCAATTAAATCAAAGTCCAGCAGGGAAATCCAGTGGTGTTTTTTGCTCTGTTGGTTAAAAGATCAGAAGGGAAAAATATCTCCTTGCTGTCCTGAACTAATTGGCTCGTGTTTTCCTTGGAAAAGTGGAAACTTGTGAATCTGCAGAAACTGCATTTGCGATAGCAACTGCAAGAAATTTAGGTTTTCGGATGTATAACCACTAAGAATTTCTGAACAAAGGGTGAGAAGGGAAACGGAGAGAAGCCAGACTTTACAGTCCTCTTGCCTTGGTGTCAGCGTGTAGTCTGACCTAGTGACGCTGATGTTTCCATTTGTAATGACTGCAAGTCCAGCGTGGTTTGGTGTTTGATTTGGGCTCTCCCCCTCTGTTCAGAAGCAGGGAGCGAGGCCAGCTGCGCCGAGGCCGCCGTGGCGGGGCGCGATACACGCCTGCCCGCTTTCCTGCTCCTTGCCCTCCGCTGGTGGGCACGTGGGGGCTCGTCCCACAGGACACGGTGGAGGCGCACAGCATCCCTGCAGACAGGGCTGTCTTGGCCCTGCAGCTGTGTGGGGAGATCGGAGGGACTCGGATACGGATCACAGATGTAGCTGGCTTCATTAACTTCGTTAGGCTTCTTCCAAAGACTGCTGGGTCTCTCTGGCTGCGTGTCTTCAGGCCGCGCCATCATCTGGGAGTGAAAAATGCAAGCATCCTCTCTCCTGGGACTTGCGAGGGGTGCTTCATGTTCGTGCTCGTGATTTTCCATGCGCAGAAGCGTTCTGGAGGAGAGGAAATGGGATTGCCAGGCCCAGCGTCTGGCATAGGGATTGCTACTCAGGGCTGCAGGTTTCCTTTCAGCTTCCTTGTCTGCTGCCTCAGTTTCCCCATCTGTAAAATAAGATTAATAATCTTTGTCCTGTACGCTCTTTCCTGGAAGAGGAGGAGGATAAGAGTGGAGAGAGGCGTAGGTGCTAGAGGAACACACCTGTGTTCCTGATGCCTGTGTGCCAAGGAGGCTGTTACTCACAGAGGCTGTACTGAGAAAAAGGAGCAGATTACCTGTGCTTCCGAATGTTAGTTTCTGATCCGTAGCTGAATTTCTTACCCTTAGAGCTGCCCTTTTTGCTCACCTGCACTGGAAAGACTGTGTCCCCCTCTGTAAACATACGTAAGTGCTTGCACAGGGGAAAATGGTCCACATCAGCATTCCTCACTTTGTGCTCTTTCTTTTGATAAACCTTAATATTTCTTTACCTTCATCCTCTCAAGCACTCGGGGCTCTTCCCATCTGGGCACTGCGAGCTGTTCGTGTAAACAGTCCCTTTATTCTGGCATGGCTTTACTTAAGCCATCGGACTAAAAGCTTGTATGGGTGACATGGAAAGGGAAATACAACACCTAAGCCAACGAAAGAGGGTTGGAGCAGGACAAATGGCCTGACTTGTTTTAATTCTGAATGCACACAGGCTGATCTGTGTTAGGGCTTTGGCTTAGGCCTGATTGCAGCACGTGGCAGGGGCTTAGACCAGGAGGGGACAAGGACAACTGCACTGTGCACAGCCCCAAGATTTGCCTGTGCTTGTACTTTGGCAGAAGTTTCTGCTAACGTGAGCAGCAGGGAGGTGATTAGCGATACCAGCCTTTGTGGCTAGAGTCGAGTAGAACAAAAACGCAGGGTCTTCGTGTGGAATATATGCAGAAGGGGACATTTTCCTTAGCTCAGGAGCCTGGAGCTAGGAATGTGCTTTTAAATCAACCTCTTGATAAACGGAGCATTCAGCAACTTCAGCTGTAGAAACTTGGTCCAGAGCTCTGAAACCATGGCAAAAATCTTAGAAATGTGCTTGTGTAATGGTTACAGGAAAGGACAGCCTGGTGGCCATCTGCTCATACATATTGCCTTCTTGAAGTCACGATTCTCTGGTTGTGACAACCATTTCCATAGCATAGCAATGCATGAATGAGAGTTAATAGAGTCACGTTAAAAGGGAAGAGTATCAACACACAGGTTTTTTAAAAACAAATCCTGTGAAACAAGCCCTCTGAGCAACCACCAGTAGGAAAGAAATGCAAAAGGGCGGTTTCCCATTCGGGAGGTGGAATCTTAACGTAGAAGCAAACTTTTTCAGATATATTCAGTCTTTCGTGGGTCTGCCAATCCAGATTGTTACAGTTACTCCCTACCAACATACTTGTATTGCAGTGCTTATGATCTAGATGTTTCCTGCACATGAGTTGGGCAAATTCCTCAGGAAAAATCTCATTTTTTAGTAGGAGTTTCACTGAGGGAACAGTTTCTGGGTGAGACTGCCATGGGACTCCTTCTCACTTAGCTGTTCATACAATGCCAAGGTATGAGACAAGGGAAGACTCACATGCTGCTTGTGGCAAGAGTTTAATTGTGTTCTTTACAGATGGCCAGAGACAGGAACTCTTCTGTTGTTTAATTCTAAAACTAGTGTCACTGTTTCCCCTTTGTCTGTAATCTCCTTTATTAGGTTTAACAATGCAGGTATTAATAGATCCTGTATCACTAAGAGGAATAGTTATTAAAATCAACCATGAAATTATTATAGCCCCAACAACATGAATTATGCTTGTGCATGGAACACCAGTGTGATATTTGCATACAAATTAATTTACGTTGTTTATATTGTGTTGCTATTTACTGTGAGCGATGATAATTGCTGGGCTGGGCAGAAGCTGTTTAGGTCCTTTTCAGCTTGGATTCTGGAGGAGGTGAGCCTGCACGAGTATGTCATCTGTCTCATCATTTGTCAGTCTCCTCTTAATAACTTTTGAAGGCATTGACTAATTTCGTCTACATTTGACACAGAGGTAGAGGTTTTTGTGTTGGGCAGATGAAGGGACAAAGGACAGAGGTACCCCGTGAACTAGGACTCATTAATTGCACTGCTTAAAGAACAGCTTGTTTGGAATTAACCTCAGGAAATGCTCTTTCAGTGGGCCCAAACCTCCCTGCAGTTGTATGGTGATTGTGATAATGTTTTACTTACATCATGGGAATCATTCTATTTCGGCTTGCTGGACAGGGACATTTGCATTTACCTTCCAAAACAGGTTTTCACTTACGTGTTTGTTAAGTTTTGAAAAGCCAAATCAGATCAAAATTCCTGAGCTGATTCACAGAGGAGGCACTTTCTTACAAATGTTATGCTCAGAGGGATTAGAGGGGGGAGATCAGGAAGAACTACTAGTCTGTTCTTTAGAATGGTGCCGCCATACATAGACACAATCTTGAGTTTAGAAACTGCTGATCCTAAGTGCTGTTAGTAGTTAGACAGAACTTGTATAGGCCGTGTCCCTCAACATTAAGTCAGATATTCCTCTTTTTCGGTTTGGAAGGTGCAGGTATTCACAAAGGCATACTGCAAACCTCTTTCCTGAAATGGATTTCATGGCTGAGAAGGAGGGCACAGAGCAGTTGAGTGAGGGGATGGTGACATCTGCAATCTGCCTTCCCCGCTGAGGAGACCGCATGTAGCCGTGCCTTCAGTAAGGTCCACACCTGCACAGAGTAGCTGTCACCAGTGCATGGGCAGACCAGCTGAAGTGAGACACCTTTGAATGTGGGTAGAATAGCCAGAATGTGGCAGTTCATGTAGAATAAAAGACTAATTTTATCAGGTAAGGCTTGCCGATAGTTTGCAGCTCCTCCAGGGAGGTTCAGATCACATTGCAGACCAGTTTCTCATCTCCAGACCATGAAGTTGTTCACGACCATTGACGTGACAGTAGGCGATCAGGTCTCTAGGCTTTTTCCCTTTCTGCAACGCTACAGATCCCCAAATAAATACACAACACAGTTACGGTCATGAAGTGGAAGGTAAAGAGAAGTAATGTGAAGCACTTGCTTTTGAATGCCAGCATCACATGTTCGGAGTAATTTCATGAAGTTTTTATGGGAAGCCCAATTACTCATTGTCATTGCACAAACATCAGGTCTGTATCTGCAGGGAATAAAGCAGAGATTTAACTTCAGATGGCAGGAGCAGTCCACTCTGGAAAGAGCACTGCTCGCAAAGTGACAAAAGGTCACCACGTCCTCCTGTAGGAGCAACAGACGCATTTATACTCAGATGCTGCTTGTGCACAACCTTTCCTCTGCCTTATCTCAAGGCCAGAGTGAAGTAAAACTTTACTTGTGATCCCAGCGTGGTTGAGGAGGGATCTAGGTGGTCATTGCATACAAGCTTGTAGCCTTTAATTTCTCCGGTAAGTCAGTGTAGTCTCTTTTCCTCCCGTTAGATGTGGAAACCGTCGTTCTGCTGTAGGATCCTTTCTTCATCTCTCTCTGTGTCTGTGCATAAGCCAGATAAACGAGATGCAGTTTTGTCCACAATAACTTTAGTAAAAAAGATAACACCTGTAACAAGAAAATACTTTTTTCTGGAAAACTTTTAAGTGTACACCTGACATAGGGCCAAATGAGTTTGTTAGAAGACTCATTATAGTTCCACTGGATAGTTCAAAGTTGCTTTTGTTCTTTCAGATTCAAAACATAAACTCACTTGACACTTTTTCTGGATTGTTGAATGTCTTTGTCTGAATTTACAGTATAACCAGAAGCGTTCCTAGATGGAAACAGTAGGAGACCAGAAAAGATTAAAAACAAGGCCAAATTACATAAGGGGAGGAAAGCGGAAGAGAGGAAAATTATAACTGAAAAAAAAAAAGTTGATTTTCTTTCTGTAAAAATATTTCAATTAAGGGCTTTTCCCCAGCACTTAGAAGATGTGAGGCAGAAAGAGGGGAGATGCATTTTAAACGTAAAAATCGTGTAAAATAGCTACGCTTTATTATCTTGCTGCTGCTGCTAATTTTGTGGGTTTCTCAAAGATGAGATTTGAAAGGGGAAACGCAACAAAATTAAACACTCCCAGAACTGAGCTTTTGCCTCGTACTTCTCGCTGAATATCATCACCCTAATTCCAAGCAGTGTGAAGTTTGTTAGTTGACACTACCTTGGAGGCAAATTTTTACGCCAAATGGGAAATAAAAGGCTGTGATTGATATTTCCTACTTTTCATCAGAAGCAGGGAATGTGCAAATTAAACAGAATTTCCTGTTTCCAGCCTTTCAGCAAGTGCATGTTTCGGTTTGTGTTCCTCTCCCATTGCAGAAGGAACAAAACAAAACAAAAAAAAGATGCACTTGGAAAAGGATGGATCCTTGCCTTCCTACTGTGTCTGCAAGAATAAGTACCAAACATGTCCAGACATGACACGATCTTAGTAAGGGCTTTGATTCACAAGTGGGAACACTTTGTATTGGGACAGCTGTTGTTATTCCTGCCCGAGCTCTCTGCTCCAGCCCTCAGAGGATACCGCCTCCGCTGCAGGGGTGTCTCGGTTGGTCATGAAGCAGCTGAACTGCCACAGTTTATAACCAAACAAGTTAAAGTAAAGCTGCGCTGGTTTCACCTACTTTACAGTGTGACGAGATGCACGAGAACTTCGTTAGTGTCAGATCTTCAGCTCATGAATATCCCCCCAAGACATCGAGTAGACACAGCCATTCCAGTTATACCAGGTGAATAGCTGGCTTGTGCTGGGTGGCCCACCTGTGAGAAGCAGCACTAGGAACCATGCAGAAATTAGTCGGTGTAATTCATAATAGAAGATGAGACTGTAAAAGAGTCAGCGTTCTCAGCTCTCTGCTCCTTCTCCACTGTTGAAGGGACACCACTGAGCTAGACCTTTATTTTAGAGGTGGGTTACCAGTTGAAGTTCTCTTGCGAAAAGGCAAAGTGCTCGGACACTCAAGACTGAGGCCCTAGCTGCCTGGTTTTTGGAGTGCACAGAGACAGAAATATGAAACGTAATGGAGGGGACAAGTCTTGCAACAGAAAAACAGCACCAAATGTGATCAGGCCGTGTGTCCGTCACAGCTACTAGGAGTGGTGGGGGTCGGACTACAGGGAGTATCCCTCAGCAGCTTGGGACCAGCAGTGGCTCTTGGTGCTTGGCTTTCAAGAGGAGCCATAGGTGGCGTGCGGCCTCTTGGTTATATCCACTGTTGTAGTCGGTTTTGGGCACAATCCTGAGCTGCAGCATTTCTGAGGTGAAGCGGCCAAACTCTCTGGCGTACCTGCCTGGCGCTAGCCTTGGCGGCGCGTGAAGCATCGCCACGCGGTGGGTCACGCCGCCGCGCGTCCCGTGGCGCTCCCGTCCTGCGCATAGCGATAGAGCAGGCACGGCGGAGGCCGCCGGGCCCAGGACACCCGCCGCTGCTCCCTGCCCTTTCCAGACTCCGGCGTAACGCGTGAGCTGCCCAGCCAGCTCCGGGAGAGAACTTCCTCATCAGGCTGCGCGTTTTGGTGCAGGGATCAGCAGTAGCATGGCTAATAGGCTGGCGTTTAAATGGCTGTAATTAGGCTTCAAAGTAACCATTATGATGAAAGAGGGAAATCTCACATTCCTCTCCACACTATCATTTCAGGGTGTCTGGCAGCACCCCAGAAAGACAAAACTGCATCACTTGATACCACCAGAGCTACCTGTTTGCAAGGAATGTCTCACCTTTGGTTTATAAAGACCTTTTTTTGCAGGGGGGGTGAGGAGGGGAAATCCGTGCAATTTTGAATTAAGTATTCTGTTCTCTCCATTCCTGTGGGTTGTTATCTACCCAGTATGTAAGCATTTTGCAAATATTTGACTGGAAATGACAAGAGATAAGGACAGGTGATAATCTGCTAGTGCTGCAGCAGGCATGCCCCTACCAAGCTGCACAGTAACTGCAAGGATATTTTTCAGCTTATCATATCCTAGAATGAGTATGGTCTTTACTGAGAGCCTGCCTCTTCTATTTACTCATTTATCCACTGCAAATTTCATTTGAATATCTGAAATGCTGACATTTATTTATTGCACTAGTCGTCTTTGTCCCCTACTCCATGTTTCAGACAAAGTGGGTTATGCAGCGGGAGGAATGGTAAGGATGCTGCTGCTGCTGTTAAATGCCAGTACTGGCCTAGCACTGGCTTCTTCTGGAAAAGGACCTCTTTCTCTCCAAGCCTCTCCACTTTGGGAGGAGAGCAGGCTGGGAAATCTCTTCTCAAGTGCAGTCCTCTGTGCTGTGCTGTTTGTTCCAACTCCGTTTGGAAGGATATTAGCAGTTTCCATCCTCCTCCTAATTCCACTGCCATAAAACATCCTTCTTACTCATGAAGTAGAATACCTAGATCCACCTTCTTGCCTCCTGGCTAATTACTGTCATTATCTGGCTAGACAAACTTGTCATGAGATTAGAATCTCCTCACAAAACAGGGTCATCTCAGGAAGTTCTTGCTATCCGGTTTTGTGTAAATCAGTCACCTCTGCAGCTAAAAGGCAGCTCAGATTCTTGAGAATTCACACGCTCCCAGGAGGGGAGCGGAAGAGCATTTCCACATAGGAGCTGCCTCAAAAGGCACTGGGCGTTCCCGCTGACATCAGTGGGGCAACGAGGACGCCCACTCTCTTGCACCTGCTCAAGGACTTGGCCTTTAAAGATACTGACAAGTAGGAACCACGTGCATCAATTTCATAGCCTGGACGTATTATTAATGTAATAAAGTCGTTATGTTCTACTTACTGTATCCTTCCCCCCGCGCTTCTGCAGTTTACCTCAGCGTAACTCTGCAGCAAGCTTAGACATGCAGGGAATAAAGGCAGAAGCCACAAACCAGGCTGGTCATTTTCTTGTGTTTTTTAAGGCTTCAGGTAATTCCAGCTTAAGATCCCAAACTAAAAAAAATTTCGGAAACCCATTTAAAACAGAAGCTCAGCTTTGCGCTTTTGCGCTGTAGGCACCGGGTGGTTTGCCCTTAACTCTACGGGGCTTTTACACAGTCTCTCTCGGGGCTGGTTGTTTCAGTGTGTTAAGAAAGTAGGTCTCCTCGTGCTCCAGCAACTGAAGAGTCAAGCACCTCTTACCTAATTCCCTTCCGAAGTAGGCGAGCAGAAGGAATCCTTCCTCCCATAAACCTTTGGTGATACTTCGCTTTGCACACTAGCCCACATACAGCCTGCCATGCCAAAGAGCAGTATGTCACTAATGCACTACATAACTGTATTGCATTTTAACAGGCCTGTGGCATCAAGGAAATTTATATTACCCCATGAATGCTTCAAAACGGAAATGCGTGCAGTTACAGGCTACTGTAACCATAGCTACAGCTAAACAAAACACTCCCTTCCTCAGCTATTGTAGCGACCTAAATTACGGATGGTTCTGGCTGTCCTATACCTCTGCAATGCTTCAGTGACTCTGCTTGGGCTCAGAGATCTGCCTTAAAAAGATGATTGTCTTCCTAGCTATCTGCTCAACATTGTCACTGTGCAAGAGCGGATCGTCCAGAATACAAGATCCGGAGGCAGAAAGTTTCCCAATTAGTTTACCTGGGAAGAGCCAGCCACGGAGAAATGGGCTTTTCTGGAGAAGCCTGGTGAAATTGAACAGAGACAAAAGTGACTGGGAACAACAGAGCTGAAAGAGGGCACGGTAATATTGACTGCAGGGTGAAATAGCAAAGGAAAGATGTGCTGCAAGAGCTGGAAACCCTGCAGCCACTTCTGAGAGAAGGGGGTGTCAGTGCCCAGGGGCTGGAGTATAATGGAGACCACCCAGATATATTGAATGCCAATTTTGCGTTTTGTTAATTGACTTTCACCTCCCTGTGCCCTAGTTTCCAGATCAGTAGAGCGAGGATAACGGGCATCTCCTTTGCAGAGTGCTTTGAGATCTCCTGAAGGAAAAATGCTAGATTAAAACACGGGTGGTTTTCATACACACCCCTGTGCCAGATCCTGGAAGCAGCTTCTCATTGTCTAGTGCGAGAGACACAGCAGTAGTGGAAGAAGGGTGCTGTGAGCCAGCATTCGGTGTAAGTTCTCTCATTTTGCATGTGAGCGTATCTCTAGGCCATGCTGCAATCCACTATTCAAATTGTACCTTGCAGACCAAACCGATTATATTCCCCTTGAGCTTTTCTGTGCCTTTCATCCCTCTGATACCTATGTGTTTCGCAAGTCTCTTGCTGAAAAACCTGGAGACGTTGGTCTTCGTTGTACACACTGAACCGAGGCTGGTAAACACTAAGCTTAAAAAAAGAATGTTCTTTCCTTTCGGCGACCAAGTTTCCTGCATTTCTGCAGGACTAGTGCAAGGCTGTATAGATGAGCATTCAGCAAAGGGGTGCATGCGTGCATACTTAGTGAGCAACCCCGAAAAATTCCGGTTCATTACTTTGCACAGCAGGGGCAGGATAGTTGCCAGGTCCTCAGGGCAGCAGTTGGCCGCCCTAATCCTTTCTCTTCCTGCAGTTCCCTGCTTCACTTACACATTATTGTCCAAATTCAGCAGATGTTAAGCTGGGATGCTACAGACAATAGTCTTCTTCTCTGATTCATCCTTAGAGCAGGCCCTGTCCTGCGGAGGAAAGAAGGCAAAAATAAAATATTACCTGTGTGTGTAATGAGGCTGTTTCATAATGCATACACACAAGACAGCCAAATGAGGGTTGTACAGACATGCTATTTCCAAAGGTACCCAAATAAATGAAGCTTCCTACTTCCTTTATAATGGCCCTATTTGGACAGATTTGTGACCTAACCAGCTCTGGGGTGAATCCTACCGCTCGGCAGTCTGTACGGCTCAGGAGGGAGTATCATGGATGAGGGTGGTTGTCTCGGACTGCTGAGCCATTCCTCAAGTAGTCACACTTCAGCACCTTTGTATAGCAGCGCTGTGACTTGTGCCAGAGGGAAAGGAGAGGGTCAGAACTGAAAAAGCCCTGCAGAGTAGTCAAAAGGTCTGCCGGCTCAGCTGGGTTGGTCCTGGAAGGGGCTTCTTCCAAACCACTGGTTCTTAAATCTAGTTTGTGTGCCTGGTTCGTAGCAGCTGTAGCAGAGGATTTTCCTCTGGGTTCTGCACTGCAGCTGAGCCCACTTTGCTGTACAGTGCAGGCTGGTCCTAGAGTTCAGTCTTGGACCTCAGCATCCCAAACAATTGAAAGACCAGTGGCCCACTTCGATGCCACAAAGTTAGATGTGCTTTGCCTTTAGAGTGTGAGGGGTTAGGCCGGGCCAGGAGACCTGCAACAAGAGAACATGAAAAAAATGCAGTTAGCCCACATGTATATGTTCTTGTGATAACTGAGGTGGTTACAGATGTAGGAGATGCAGATTCTGTATATCTTAAGACCTTTGCAACCAATAGTACTCTTGGCTTACGCTTCTGCCAGTGTGCTGCTTCTGGTGCCTCCCGAGCAGTTACTCTCACTTTTTAAATTCTGTTATAACTGATCTCCATTGCACTAGCAAGTATGCTGGTATGGTAGAGCTGAAAGGGAACGGCATAGTCTCGGGAACGGCTGGCAGCTTCCAGGATTGCCGGGCAGCCTTCAAGAAAATGTTCTTAGCGAGTTGTAGACTAAGGCTTGAACCGCCTCTCATTCATGCTGAGAACATGTTTATCAGCAGGTTGTTAACGCAGAGGGAGCCACTTCTACAACTCTTATTCTCCCATTGAAGTGCTTCTACTTTAGTTTCATTGGCTCTTTGTAAGATCTGAGAGATGCTCAGGGTCACTCCCTAGGGTAATAGCTGCACCACATTCCCTCAAACCAGGGCCACATGCATCTGAATTCTTACCTTCAGTTCAACTTCTTGATATTGGTGGAGAGGAACAATTAAATTAGATCAGAAGATACTACTATGAGAGTGCCACCTGTGTAAAAGCAGCAAGTTGTTCCTGTCTTCTAATGAGCAAGGACTGTGCTGGCTGTGATGGCAGTCTAGCTCCCGACAGCTCTGTTAGACTGTGGAGTCAGGAAGGTAAAATAAGACCACTAAGCACGTAATGGTGAAGGGCAGCTCCAGCAGAAAAGTCTGAGGGAGAGAGAAAAAGCTCTGCTGGTCTAGGCACCTGCCTGAGATAAAGCACTGCTTCAAGTCCTGTTCTGCTGGTTTTGGATCTCAAGTGATTAATTTCTCCCAGAGCCGTCTCTCAGAGTGATGGAGCTGCTGACCTCCTGGGTCGTGGTCCCCCTCCCTCCATATCACCTCCAGCCCTCCTGTTTGGTGCGATACCATCAGGGGAGCAAGGGCTTCAGTGCTGGCTTCTGAGATGTCTTGCAACTCTAAGCACCTGTAGGGTGTCGTGGCAGCAAAAGCAGGTATTTCTCTTAGTCCTGACAGGGAGGGAGAAGCCCTCGAACAGTGCGCCGAGAGGGACAATTGCTGCGGTGTGTTTTCACCTGGGGAATGATTAAACAAAGATTTGTGGTCTTTGCTTGAGCATGAGGGGAGACAGAGCCATGAACTTTAATCTCCCGTCCTTCTTCAGACTTCTGCTAGCAACATCTCTTATTCTCTTTGTTGTAGCTAAAGAGGGTGAAAGAGGTGGGCTAAGCACCTGGTGCACTGGTCGGGCTGTTGGGCCAAAAGGAACGCGGAAAGCAGGCCAGCTGCCTGCAGAGCAGCATCAGCCTTTCTACCTCCCGCAAGCGACACAAGGCCCCCCCCATTAGTAGAGCTTATTCCTCTGGATGGGATAGGAAGAAGGATTTCTTGGTTGCTGTTTGTCTTGACCCTGGCACGGCTCTGTGTGCGTTGGTCTTATAAGCTGGAAAAATGGGACAAGGCTAGCTGAAATTTGCTCTTGCAGCCTTTATCCTACAGGCATATCTCAAGGGCCATTTTCTCTTTGTTGCTTCTGGGTGTGCTTTAACATCCAGAAATTGAAGGGATTTTGCTATTTGAAACCATTTGAATATGAACAGTCTGTTACTCAAATACTCTCCAAGCCAGGATTTCACAAGTTGCAGCCAATGACCCTGTGTAATTATTTGTTAACCATCAATTTGTACCAGTGTTGCCCAGAAATCTTTTCTGCTGAAGAGCAGGGAGGTAAGGCCTGGACCTCGATGCCAGGAAATTGTCTCAAGCCCCAAATCATTTAGACCCTCTGAGTTTGTTGCTGCTAATCCAACTTTAACTGTAGTACAGCTTTGAATTTACAATCACTTCAGTCAATTCTAAGCATACATTCCGCCATCACGTTGCACAGAAAGTGAGTCCTGTTTGTGTTACAAGGCATGGGAAGTGGCTCTTTCTCACTAGGGAGCAATTGCTGTGCAGCGAGGAAGGGCTCTGAAACTCTTATGTTTGGGCTGGCGGAAGGGACTCTTAGAGGGCTGTGTTTAGTTTATGCAGACACACCATCTTGCCACCAGGAGCAAAGGGATCTCTGACAATGGCACAGAACAAGTTAAATTTTGAGCTCGGTCCCGGGACTCTCAAGTCAAATGAGATGCTTCAGAGCTACCTTCTTCATCAGAAACGTCTAACCTGTTCAGCGGTTTCTGTATTCTCTGTGTTGTATAACTGGTGATGCACACAGGTCTGTAACTATTTGGGAAGTCTGGCAGAGCATAACCAAAATATACTGGCACGCATAGTAACCCAAAACCAAGTTACCTGTCAGCCCAATGTATACGTTTTGCATTGAAAATGCAGAATAAATTAGACATCGAGCCAGTGGTGTTGGATGCACGGTACCCAGATGATCTGTGAAACTTCCTAGATAGCCACCATGATCTCAGCTATGACTTAGAAATGAAGAGAACAAGAGAACAGTTTGTATTCTGGCATTACTTAGTGTATCCTTGTTTGTATGCATAGAGAAAATACTCTATGGCCTTCCAGTGAAAATTAAGCAGTTTCTTGTATCTGCAGACCTGAGTGCTCACATTCTGTGGAGAAATGAATAATGTTAGGGTTTGTTGGTTTATTTGGTTGTTCATAAAATGCAAAGTACAAGCACCCTCTAATCCCCTCCCATCGTTCTGGCTGAACAGGCTCACTCTCCGTTCAGAGGCACGAGGTCTTGGCAGGAAGGTTGCACCCCTCGGCTGGCTTCCCTTCTCCATTGACTCTTGCGGAGGGATCGCTGCCTTTTGGAAGGACCGTTTGGATTTGTGCTGGGAAGCAGCGCCCCAGCACAAACAGCCTGGTACTGCATCCCTTGCTTTTCATCCTTCTGGCCTGCACTGAAGCACCTGCTTCCCGGGAAAAAAAACACATCTTAATGTTTTCTCTTCAGATGGTAGGACCGCCTTGCCACAGAAGAAAACTGTGCTTAATGCTGCAGGGCTGCAGGCACCCTCAGTCACCCTTACGGCCACAGCAGAAACCTCTCGCAAATGCGCTGAATGTTGACTTGTCCTTCAGCATCTAAGTGAAACCGCATCGAGTGCATTCATCTCGCCGATGAGGCTTGTCCGCTACATCGAGCTACGGGCATGTATATTATTAACGCACTGCAACTGGTCCTCCGCGAATCACCTGCATCTGATTTGTGGCGGAGAGCTCTTCCCCCCACCCCAATTTCTCTTCCTGTTGTGGGAAAGAACAGCATTAGTTTCCAACACTGCCTCAGACAAAACACTTGAGGGTCTTACAAAGTTTTCTTGTTTTCTGGTATGCTACTTCCTTTTCCTGTCTGGAGGATTTAGAGTTTTGCCCTGGGGCAAGCAATTTCCCTGTGCCGTCTCCTCACTCTCTTGTCACTAAAGCTCCTCCTCTCTCTGCAAACCCATGGGACAGTGATGGGGAGCGAGGGATAGAGAAGAGTTAGTGTCACTGATGTAAAACCACGGTGTATTTGAGTGTTTGTTTAGTGCTTCACAAACTATAAACCACTCTGTGGGGGTGCTGGAAATAGAGATAAATGAGTCTGAGTAGCTTCACAGACCATCATTGTTGGTTTTGGTGGGTATATGAGAGTCCTCTTCCCCACTGAAAGCCATGTCACCACACAGTAGACAGCAGCTGTCCCCTGGGCTGGACACTGGTGTTTTGTATCCTGGACCATTTTTGGTAATCACCGTGTCAGTGCAGAGGCAGTGGTCAAATGTTTATTAGTTTATGAGTCCAGGACCAGACATGTTACGGTGACGTGGTCACGTGCCTTCCTAGTGATCAGCAGGACTTGAAATCCAAGTTACTGTGACGCACTAAGTTGAAAAATAAAGAAGGATGTAATGAGCAAAAACTTGCAACAGCCAGGAAAGACTTCTGGAGCTGAGCCTATCTTTTCAGGACAATATATTCCTTCTACTCTCTGACAATGCATGGTTCTGCCAAACTTTCTGGTAACTTGAAATCTCCTTTCTGGAGGAGAACTTCTCATCACATCCTAACACCTCATTGTTGGTTCTTAACCATTGTGAAACATAATTGCGCCCCGTGGCTGAAAAGCAGACAAAAGAAACCATCTCTTCAAGCCCAGAAGTAACACTGAAAACTTAAGTGTCACAGCAAATGGGTTACACATTGAAGAAAGGGAAAGGCAAGAAAAGAATGAGGGAAAAAATAGAAAATAGAAACAATAACATAACCTTCACACCATTATGTTCACTAGACTTTGATAAACCCTCTTCGAAATCTTTTACGTAATTTTTAATACTTTTGACTTTCACTTCGGGCTGCTGTGGCAGTGAGTTCCACAGGTAAACGATGCACAAAAAAAGTGAAAAAGCGTGATGCCCCCAGTGAGTCCATTCAGGCAGCAGCACTGGAGCAAATCACTGTGTGGAAAAGCTCTTCTATTTCACAACTGCAGTCTAATAATTACAGTTATTTTTGCCTGTTTCTTGTGTTACAGAAGAAGTGTAAAACCATTCCCTGATTGCATTCTCTGCTTCACTCCAGAGTTCTGGCATGTTCCCTTTAAGTCTTCTCCTTTGAAGCGAGAGAAGCCTTATCTGTTTCTTCTCTTCTGCTGCTGCAGCTGTTTTAAGTCCCTCATCAACAGTGTCACCTTAGACTTTCTTAGTTCTGAAGAAAAAAGAGGTCATAGCAATGGGATGACTAAGAGTGCAAGTGGATTCAAGATGTTACCGCATTGTTGAAGTACACTGTGGCACAACTGTATTTTCTTAACACCTTCTAATATCCTCTGGGCTTTTTTGGCCTCTGCAGGGCACTGTGTAGGAGGAGCAAGACTCACGCTGCATGCAGGCTGGACAATTTTAGGAAGGTCTTTGAGCTTTGCTGCTGCTTAAACTAAAGAAAGAATAGACAGAGCTTTTGGCAAGTTGGAGAGCAGCGATGTCTAGGGGTGGAGAGGATTCTGCTCTAGGAAGACATCTGAGGGAGGTTCACGAAGGGAAGGAGTTAAAAACTAAACCAAGCTCTTTGGTTTGGGCTAGAGTAAGGCTGGACACAGGAGTCCGAATATGAATCAAAAGATTGAGTGTACCTCTGGCTCGTCCGGAGGCCTTACGTAAAGCTGCTGTCCCAAATCGTCCTGTCTAGATTACTGCTGCCAGAGCACGGCTTGGGCCAAAGAGCACTGCGGGGTCTGGGAATGCCGGCACATCTCTAGTTGTTGGATCCGCGCTGTGGCGTGTCCTGGAGGGACCTGACATGTACATGCTGTCTCCTTTCCTGCAGCTGTAGGAACATGGGGAAAACGATCCTTCTCATGCCACCTGATGCAGCTCCTCGCAGGGAGGTCAGTGCAAACGTTTTTTCCAAGCACTTAAAATAGGTCAAGACGGATATTTCCATGGCTAGGGGATTAGGTAAGCTTAAGTAAATTGTCATGACCACCTTTTCTGTCCAGGCCTGGAGTGTCTTTGAGATGCTCTTTTCAGAGCGATGCTGTCCTCTGAAACGGGCAGCCTGAGCAGAGTAGCTGCTGCTGTGTTGCTTTCACAATAAGAATTGCCATTACTTTGAATGTGCTGAATTCCTTTTGGCCTATATCCTGGAGAGCTAAGAGAAAAAGGAGTGGCTCCCTTCCTGTTAAGAGCTTCTTTTCCTTCCCCCACCAAGTTTCTATTAAACTGCCCTTGTGCAAATGCCTGCTGAAGGTCAGTAATTAAAGTCCGTGGTGCTGCGTGGGGAGAAGTGAAGGCAGTTTCTGATTAGTCTGCATTACAGAGTGCACAAAGGGGACAGACGCAGTCAGGAATCTCAAATCGCAAGTTACGTTTCTTTGCTTGTAAATGAAGTGTGGTTGATAGGAAATTGCTAGGACAACAAGCATGGCACTCTTGCCTGTTGTTGTACAGCACAGAGCAAGTAAACCCTCATGCTCAGAAATCACAAGTAGAGCCCTCAAAAAGCTCTTAAGGTTGGTGTAAACTTGATGAGACACGGTGTCTTAGCCTATGTATTTTGAATGGCATTAATTTGCTATTCATCTTTGAGAATTCAGGGATCCAGCATTTTAATATCTGTAACCCTGTGGGCTAGAAAGGTAGTTCTTTTTCCTTCCTAGCTTTAAAATCAAAGGTGAGAATCTCATGCAACTGCAGGAGTTGCAGCTGTAAAAGGGAAAGATTGCTCTGAGATGAAGAGCGCTGTCACCATAGCTGGCGATACTACAGATTTTCTGTGAAGTGCTGGATGAGGCCCCCCCTCAGCCTTCTGGGAAACCCAAGTTGTTGATTCCTCTTTCCAGTTTTGTTTCACAAGACTTCTCTTTTGTGGTTGAAGCCTCTCTTTGCCACCCCTGAAACTGATGACAATGTCAACCTGAGATCAGGGGGAGCAGCAGTAGGCTCCAAGCTGGTAAGCTGACATCCCATTATACAGTGCCTCAGTCTGTATTCATTAGCTCTGACTGTCTCCTCTGTCAGCAATGATGTATTTTTTTCCCAAGGACCCGGCATCCCTTTAAGCTGCAACACTTGACATACTTTAAACAAGTATCATTGCTGTCATTTTGATATGACCCTTCAGCCAAATACCCAGGGCAACCATCAGACTGTCTAGGGCTCCTTCTCTGGAATAAATGAAACTGTGGCTCCATCTCCATTCCAGACTTCACCCTCTGGGAAGGACAGCTGAAGCTTTCCTAGTCATTCACACAGTTTTCCTCCTACTTCTTTCACCTCCCCAGCCCCACAATATGAAGAGCCTGTTTTCAGTTCTTCTCCGCAGCAGCCAGATTTATTAAAAGCATGGGGTGGAATGAATTCTGTTGCTATCACACCCGCTCAACGCACTCTACAAATGGGCAGACTGAGAAACTCAGAACAAAAAAAAAGAGCCCGTCAACGAGTTTCTGTTCAGACAGACAGACAGACCTGCAGTCTTGCAGAACAAAACCTTTTTCCCTGTCCTCTCAGTCAAACCCAAGCTTCCTCACTCAGCTCAAACCTTTTCTTTTGTACAGTCAGAGTGACCTCTCACCTGGGGCTTGCCTGCCCAATTTGTAAGCCCTTTAATAATGATAATCCATTATCCTACTTTACACATCAAAACACACACAGGCTCCTCCCAAACAAGAGAACTTGGCGGATGAGCCATAGGTAAAAAGCACAGTCGTTTATACAAATGATGTTGTTCGAGAGTATCATTTCCCTTTCTCCTCAGCAGAAGGAAAAGATTTCTTCCCCTCCAAATCTTACAGAAGTAGTGTTTGTAGTTAATCACTGCAGTATGAGGTTTGTACAGACACAAGATCACGCTGCTGTGGACGTACCACGTACTAAGGATGCAGCTGGTGAAGCCTCGCTGTGTCCCAGTGTCTCTCCGAGACCACTTCAGAGGTGGCCTGGAGAGGGGGCTGCAGCAGGCTTTCCCTTGCTGCAACATTGCGTGTGGTTTTCTGCACTGCATCGTAGCCCTTTATAACCGTCCCAGTTTTTGTCAAGCTCTAAAGGTAACTCGTGCTTCGTGTGATTATGGAGCATCTAACACAAGAAGTCTCTAATTTGAGCTGAGGATTAGCTGAGTGTCTGTGGCAACTTTTTCGTGGAGGAAACAGATTAATCACAGCGCGTTCCAGCTTCTCTTAGAGATGATGGCTTCTGGTATCATTTTGGAGTGGGTGGTAGGAAATGACAGTGAATCTGTACACATCGCAGTCCCTCATAAGCCACAAATAATGTATATTAGAGCTCCTAAACATCCTGGGACTGGAAGAGGGGGTGGAAAGGATTGTCACTGCAAATATGTGGGCTGTTCTGCACGGTCCTTCTTCATTACATTGTGCCACTTCAGTTGACGTGGCTCGTCATAGTTGCCGTAGCAAACCTGTTAGCACCTTTTAGATCTCTGTGAATTCTGGTGTCGATGAATTCAGCAGCTTCCTCTTGAAAACCCTTATTGGGTGACTTTCACACTGCCCCCACAGAGCCCTGTTCCTTGAAGTCAGTGGGAGATCTGGGTGTGGTGAAAAGTCAAGATCAGACCTGTAAATCGGATGATAAAGAGAGGTGAATCAGTAGGAAATGCTCTTGGGGAACAACATATTCCTCTCCCATCAATTAAAAGCACAGGGAATGGTTCAGGAATAGCTTCCCTCCGACATGTAAGAGACTATATTTCAACAGCATAATGGTCTAATAGAGCTTTCTAATAGGCTGTGGACGCAAAAGCACGCTTGTGCTAAATAAATTGTTCGGGCCATCTAATAAAATCCATTTCTGAAGAAGGATATGCAAATTTGTGTGGTTGCTCCAAGGATGCTTTGAGACCTCTTGTATAGTATTAGCATATCCTGTGGCAGAGCCCAGTCCCCAGCAAATTGACATGCTATGTGCTATGCCCCAAAAATGTTTGATGTGGCTATTCAGGCTTCAGGTGCTCAGCCCTAGGGAACATATTCTGCTGTGTCCAAATCTCTTAGGTACTCCGAAAGCCTCCCTTACTCACTGACTCCTCCCAAAATATCCGTGGCAGGTCACTGTGGAAATTATGTGCCACTTCTGTCCGTTTGGTTGCTGAGTTTATTTAGTTAATGTTATTCCAGCTTTCTTCCTGACTTTCTTCTCCTTTCATTGTTTCATAAGCCAGTGGTACTTAGCCTGTTGTGGGTCATAAGTCATCAAAAGGTTGCCCATGACATCATCGCAAATAAAATAAAAATGCATAAAAACATGCCCACGCATGCACAGAACCAAAGTGGAGAGGCGGAAATAGTAAATGAATGGGCAAGTTTCACTGACAGCAGTCGCAACGTTCCTGGTACTGCTTGCTCATGTGAGCTGCGCCGGCACAAGCCGATTCTTGGGCTCTGTCCCCAGAAAATGAGGTGGGCTGCCATTAAAAGATGGGTTGGGAAATGCCGTTGCCAGCGCTCGACCTCACCGCTCACGCTGTCTGTGCTCCTCCCTTACCCCTGTTACCACGGCTCTGCCTCTGCCACCGCCCCGTCTTGGGACTTTCTGTATGGCTTATGGCACAGTGTTCGTGGAGCCGAGTGCCTTTTCGTGAGCTGTTTCATCATGTTGCTTGAATCGCGAACAACAGCGGGGCTAATAAAAGAACCTTTGAATGCTCTGCAGATGGAAGATGTCATACTGGGAAAATCAATCTGCCGATCTGCTCTTTGATGGAATCTAGCTGCAGGCAGATGCTTTCATGTACGGCAGCATCTTCCCAGACAGATTATTTCCTTGCTCACGTTGTGTACAGTCGTGCAAGTCCTGGGATAAGCAGCTTTGCGCTGTAGCACTTTTTTAAACACAACTAGAGTTCCTTTCTCATCCAGGTTGCTTCCCTTTGGGGGTGTTTTAGGATGGATGAGGGAGAAAACAGACCGGCAGTGACCATCTGACTCGGTAAATCTCGTCTCAGGATTAACAAGTAGCGATTCAGCAGGGGATTGCAGGAATGACCCGTTCACTGCGTTGTGAGCTGCAGACACCTCTCCACCCAGCCCCCAGCACAACACACGCTGAGGTAAATGAGATGGTAGTGCAAATACCTAGCATGTCCAGTTGATCAGAAAAAAAGGCAAGAAATTGTTTTGTCAGCATTTTCATCTAGTTTCCTCAACATTTTTAAAGTTAACAAAACAAAAAAAAAAAAATAGAGCCACCTCCATTGCTAGGAGTGAAACGATAAGGATCAGATAGGAGCTCTGTTCAGACAGCTGTGCAGAAATGGTCTGGAGTTCTCATCAGAAGACGAGACACATTGAAACATGTTGTGATCCTTTCTTCTATTACTCATTATGGTATTTGCACCTAGAAACAGCATGAACTCCCAACAGGCCAAGTGTTACACATGCCAACCTCCAAAGAACCTCCATAAACAGAGAAAAGGGCATCCCTTTGTACATGCCAATCTCATATCACACGCACTGAAACAATAATAAACCCAACCTGTGAACTCATTACATTTTTATGAGCCTACATTTTGGGCAGAAGTTTCTCTTTGTGAGATTTTGTTTGGTATCCATTTCCAACAGCTAAAACTAAAAATAGTGAATTACCACGTAATCTAATCTAGCCTGACTCAGCTACTTTCTTCCAGGTTTATTTGGTTTTTATCTCAATGTCAGTTATTGAACATTAACAGCCTTCCACAAGAGAACTTCTAGACAGTGCCGGTCCGGGAGAAACATGGGAAACTACAGTGTAGTGTGCGGGTTTATGAGCTTCGTTAATGAGACCTGAGTCTTGCAGTGGAGATTGCCTCCTAGAGCACCTTCCTACCCCATTTGCCTTTGTAACCCCCTTCCTTCCACCCACAGTTGTCCTAAACACACCTTGTGGCAACATGAAAAGGCATTCGTTTACATGGAAAAGCAACATTGGGATAATGCCACTGTGCTCTGTCTTTGATATGAAAAGCAGGAGGTTTTCGTCCTTCATAAAAGAGTTGTTTCTTTTTTTTTCTAGCTTTTCTTTCTTACTTTACTTCTCATCATAGTTTTTCTCCCTGTTTTGCAGCCCACAGCCCTGGAAGCTGGTTTCCACCAGGAGGTGCCACTGCGCATTACCCACAGACCGAGCGGCTGGCTCTGCTCCACATCACGCATTAGAGGGACTGTGAAAGAAGAATGGGCAGAGTGAAATTCCTCCCACGGCGTTTTCATTCACCCATCCTCAAATTCCCATGTAAGTGTTGCTAAAATTTGAACTGGGTATTACTATTTGGCAACTCCAGCTGTGGGACACAGCACTATACATATATATATATATGTAAAAAATAGTCTGTCTATCTTTCCTACACAGCACTTCAGTGACTTCCTCATAGCAATTTGGTCTCTTTATTGTTTTGCTGTTTGTTCTTCCAAAGTGCAGAAAGTTTATTTCACTTAAGATCTCAGAGTTAATGGCAGACAAAAGGAAGTGGGCGTGAAGTAGCTTATATACGCACTGTGAAAACCTGGTGCCCTTTCTATTTATAGCTCTGCTTGAACTTTCATTTATTTAGTTGCTATTTTTGTACGGCAAACATTCCATCTCCTGGGGAAAGTACGTCAGCAGTGCAGGTGAGCAGGAGGGAGAACACATCGGTCATGCAGACAAGTATTTAATGGCCTAGAAACCGTTGCTGTTCCCAGAAAGCATATATAACCAAAGCGACACTGAAGTGAAGCTTCCCTTGCATAGTCATTCAGCTAATAAGTAGAGCAATGTTTTGAGGTAAACCCAAACCTTTTTACTGAGTTCATGTCTTTTATTAAATTTTAAATGGAAGGAGTTTTTAAAATTTCTGTTCGCAGTGAAATAGGTTTGTCTGATAAAGTGAATACCCTTGGTTGCTTGTCCCATGCTCTGCCTTCTGGGTCGAGAGCCGTCTAACGAGCATTAAAAAGCTACAGGTGGGCTTTTTAGAGCTGGCCAAGGGGGTTTCCTTAGCTGTTCAGTTCTCACATCTTTCCGTTGTAGGTACAGCCAGGGTCAGTCCAGAGTCCAGATCGCTGGGCAAGTCCGTAGTGATCAGGCAGGTCTGAGGTCAGGCAGGAAGGCAGCCCACAGGTTGGGGTCGGTGCCCAGACCCATGAAGATTGTTTCTTTACTTCTAACATGGCTAAACTGAGGTGGAACAAGTTTAATTCCCATGGGTAATAAGAAGCAGAAAAGCGTGGGTTTCCAGTGGCCCATAGCCTCTTCCCAAGAGGCAGACCTGAACAACTTCATGCCTGGATGGTCTTACCACATTGGGCCAGGAGCACACATGAGCTTGAGCTGGCTATCTCCAACTGTCCCTGAGCGCTCAGCCCAAATGACCAGGCATCCGTCTCCATCTGTCTGAAATAAGAGTAGCGTTTGTCTCGAAACAAACCTCTGAGTCATTGTTACCCATTCCTATGCTCTAATAGCCTCTGTGACACTTCTAAAAGTAAGGGATTGTCCCAGTACTGCTTGCTGGCTATGGTGGGACTTCAAAAGAAGGGGGTTGGTTGGAAGTGGGTACTCCAGAGATAAGCTGTCAGCTGTAACTAGATGTCAACTGCATTGCAGTCATGTGTGTTGCGGAAGGTGTGAGAAGCTCTGTGAACCCCCTTTGCTAGTAGGTATGAAGTTATCTCAGTTAGAAGTGCTGATAAAAGGGGTTCAGTCTGTGTGAGATAAGCAAGGCAGGTGTCACTCTGGCACAAGCCAGAGCCGTAGCCATATTGCATATGTATGACAGGTGCGGTTGCAAGGTAAAAAGGAAGGTCAGAGTTTCCCAGCAGGTGGGCTGGTGTGAGTCTGTTCTCAGCCCAGTATTCTGTGGACTACATCATTAACTGGTGGAAATCCATCCCTGTGCTCCTAGGAATTTCTCTGGGCAGAGTTCTAGCATCTTTCGGCAGCTAAAATCTGTTTAAGTCTGGCTTATTTCTTCAAAGAGAAGACGGATAATTTCAGGTGAAGGCCAAATCCCGCCTTTGCACTGTTGCTGTGTACAGTGATTAATGATGACACTGTCCCCAGAGCAGGTGGAGAGTGTGCTTGCTGGATCCGCTATGCTTAAGGCTCTCTCTAATTGAGTATGCCGGGACTCCCTGGCCATATTACGGCCGTACTTACAATTAACACCTTCCTCCACATTGTCATTATTTAGCCATCATAGTCATAATGTCTTAGATCATTGCTTTACTCACTCATGAGCTTGGCTAATTGATAGATGATATTTTAAAGGAACCCAGAAGTGATTGTTCCCACCTCCTTTTCCCTTTTTTATCCAGTAACAGTCGTACCCACCAATACAGACCTTCTTGCATACTCAAGTGCCCTCTCGGTGAACACCTTTGTGGTCTTCATTGATGTTTACCTGCTGAACAGGCAGGGCTTCCTTCAGAGAAACAGCTTGGGTCATTGCCTTCAATCGAAGCAAATTCATGAAAGAAATATTCTGGACCTGGTCTCGCTTTGCCCATACTTTAAGGCGTTATGTGAAGCACATATGTGAGCTGGCAGAGTGAAGGTTCATTATGAATTCTGAGTGCTTGGCTTGACAACCTCAATAATACTGCAGAGCAAGGTGGGAGAAGGAACTGTGCATGTGTTGTCTCACTAGGGCTTGAGGCAAGCGTTTCCAGAGAACCGTTTGCTAGTCTATACCGGGCAAATCTGAACCCTGCTGAATTTAGTGAGAAACCACGAGACTTGGCATGTATCACTCACTGTGTGACAAGTTACAGATATGTTTAGGATGAGGACATTAGACAGCCAGGTCCAGATAGTTGAAGATCCTTTTCTTCCACCAAGAATTAAGGGTCTTATTACCAGCTGAGGAGGGGGAGTGATAGAGCGGCTTCTGTGGGCACCTGGCGCCCAGCCAGGGTCAACCCACCACAGAGGATCTGGCCCTCCTCACACAATTCGGAGAAACCCAGACGTGTTCTAATATAACCTCATGTCTCAAGTCACAGGAGGCTCCCATGTACTTTTTGTGTGTTAGTCATTGTGGAGCTGTTAGAAAGGCTAAAAAAAACAAAAGAAAAAAAAGAAAGAGGAGTAGAAGACTCCTTTTGTAATTCCCCAACTTTACTGTCTCTTCCTTGGAGCACAAAGAAGTCAGTAGAAAAACATGCGCCTTAGGAATTTCCTGGGTTGGGAATGAAGGGTTTGATTCATTGCTAATAAAGAGAGCCAGGAGTTGCAAGCCAGCTTACCGATTGAGGGACTCCTTAGTGCTTTTGGGACAGGTACTAGCATCTGTCACAAGCGTCTTCCCTTCCTATGGGAGAGGCACCGCTTGCCGCGTTTTTCTCTCATCTAATCCTGCCTACTCATACTCACGGGTCTTTGTTTACCAAAGCTGTCTTTACAGGGTTAGATTAATCGCTTCAATCAATGTCGTAGCCAGGTTAGGAACCTAGTTGTGACAGAAGGCTGCTGCTGGAGGTCTCCCTCTCGGGGGAAAAGATTTACTTGAAATGTGAACACCCGCCCTGCAACCATTTAACTGTGGTCCTTATTTCAACTCAGGGTTTTGCAGGACATGTGCTGGGGCTGTTGTATTAGTACCAGACCGCTTGGTTTCGTACTCCTTCCAGAACTTCCCTGGGTGTCACTGGCATGAGGATTTAAGTGGCCCGTTCACCTAGCACCTATCCCCAACTTCTACCCAATATCTATTTTCTTGCATCTCACTCTTGCAAAATGGTCTTTGCACCTCAGCTGGGACAAGGAGGAATTCACATCAAGCAACTGCCCTCACTCCCTTACCCCTCCTACTTAACCCATGAGTTTGGACTACAGCTGCCAAAATCTGCTAGCCAGTGAATTAGATGACGACTATTGATACACATCTTTTCTTATGGTTATGGATGCAAAGTAAGAATTCTTGGCGCATTCCTGATAGATACTGAGGACACAGATGCAAAGTGGCATTTGCTTCAAGCTCTTTGTTGCTTTATAAAAAGGAAGTTGAATACACTCGGTGATTTTATGACCAAGAGGAGCCTCTTTCTATTTAATACAGGGATGGTCACCCAGCCATTATATAGGAGACAATTTAGTGGAGCCACTCGTCTCAGTTAGAAGAAAACAGGGAACCCGTTACTTCGACCTCCCTCTATTTGCATGTGAGTTTATCTGAAGAGGTGGAAGGTCTTACACTACATGGAATAATAGAAGAGAGAATTTAATTAATCCTTTTCTGCAGTCGGTTTGCAGAAGCAAACAACTTTGCAAGCATGTTGTTCAACGAGCGTCGCGCTTTCTCTCCGTTCTGGGGTTAAGATCTGAGGGCAGAAGCAAACACTGAGAAGAGAGCTGTCCTGTGACTGTAAACGAAGATGTGTGTATTGATACTGACATCTCCTGTGGCTTGAGCAATCCTGGACGTGGGGCGAGGTCATTCACACTTTCATGTGCTAGCCAGCGAGTTGAATTCTCACACCCTTATCTATTATACTGGCTAAGGCGTCGCTGTTTTCTCTTCTATCTGCATAACCAGGTGTTGAGCAACTGGAATGTCATTCCAGAAATTCTGACTGGCTTGGGTGTGTGCTCCTCGCAGGAATTAACTTCTGGGAATCATTCAGGAGGGCCAAACAATATGGTTTCCAAAAATTATGTCACTGTGCAGCATGCATTTAAATGAATTGTATAATTTAGCCAAACACGATCCCTGTATTGTAGAGTAGCAGACTCCTCTGCCTGCTATTTCAGAAGGTGATCCAGCTCCTAGGACCCGTGTGCTATTTACATGGTTATAATGTTTATTTATAGTGCATATATGTGCCAGCAGGGAGTTAGGATTTATTTAATATTTTCCATTGTTTTAAAGTTGCAGCAGCACTCTTCATCCTCCCACAGCCCCGTGTCTTTGTAATTGAGCCCCATCATTCATTTCACTCAGCTACAAGCGGGACACATTCCCAAATGGAAGCGGCATTGCAGCAGGCACAGGTGTTGGGAGGGAGCAACTTTCAACACAGTTAAACACTACTTTCTGCGGCTCTGGACAAAAGCCTGGCGTCTAGAGCAAAAGACTGGGTGAGCAAGTGGGCACAGCACACAGGAAAGATTGGCGAGCCAGGGAGCTGCCTTCCTGCTGAGCCCTGATCTCTCTGGGTACACATGTGGGGGAATCCCCCGTCAAGGACTGCCGCGGGGCTGGAGACAGAGGGCAGAGTGAGCTGCACATCCCTCCCGGGCACTACAGCGGCATCAGGAGCCCCCCAAACTGGCCCAAACAGGCAGAAGGTCAGGAGGAGCCTCGAACAGCCCAGTCCGTCGTCCGTGTTGTTGCTGCATCACGTGGAGTTGCTCTGGCTTTGCCTGCACCGCATCAGTGTCTGAAGGCTGCATCTCACTCGTTCATCATCTGTACTGTTTACAAGCTGGCTGGCACTTTGGCTTTCACCCGGAGCAAATCAGCTCACTCTCCAGGGAGGAAAACTCACTCCCCGGAGTGAGAGCTGGTCTCACAGAAGCTCCACCCTTACTGCGGCAGTCCTTGGCTGTTGGAGCAGCAAAGCCCGGAGTGAGAACAGCTGCCAGAAGGTACATGGACAGAGCTCAGAAAAGCATAATGAAGAATTCTGCCCTTTTTCGTCACCTGATGGCTTCCCGTTTTAAGCTTTTATTCCTGGTACTTTAGGGGAAGCCAAGGGATCTGACAGAGCGTAAAGTGGGACTCGAAGGAAAGCAAAGCTGAAAACTCTTTGGGTGCCTGTCGCCAAATTGCAAGGGTCAGTTTGAGTGCTGGCAGCTGAAGGGTCAGGACATAGGAGAAATGTCTCCTGAGGGAATTACCCTGTACACTTTTCCTGGCAGGGAGCTGGCAGTAGTGAGCAGTTTGCTCTTCAGTGCAACACAGAAACTAAGGGCTTCAGTCTAGCTCGTACGTACAGAGCTCCATTGGATGTTATCTGATGGCCCTAGGGTATAGCTGGCCTTATATTTTAAATATGGTCCAAAGCGTGTTTATCGAAAGACAATTAAGAGCATTTAAATGAGGCTACGTCAAAAGAAGAGAAAGAGGGCCTTGAAGAGGGCATAGTTAATGTTCTCGTAGCGAGACAGCTGCGCTGGCATGAGAACTGACCAAATCTGCAGAATATGAAAGGAATTCGTTCTGCACTTGTGCGCAACGCAGCAGGCTTTAGCAATTTTCGTAGAGGTTGAGATTTCCATTTTGCTAGCGTGGCCCTGCTTACGCTCGTTGCCAGGGCTAACATAAGCGAGTGACTGTGTAGCTGCCTGACTTGGACGGCTGGCTCACTGCTCGGGTGGCTCCGGAGGCTCCCTCTGAATGGCTGGTCACATCATTGGACCCAGACCTCCCTTCGCTCTCTCCCGCTTTGAATCTCGGCGCTCAGGGCTCCCTGAGGGTTAAAGGGCAACTTGCCATCTCTGACGCTTGAGCTCCCTGTCAGTTAGGTGCCGTGAGTGACCACGGCCCTTCTGGAGGTCTCCTGAGGTTTTGCTCCTGTGCTTTTGCACAAGGTGAGCTCGTACCTCCTTCCGGACCGGGGCCAAGCGTGCAGCATTTAAGCAGAGGATTATGCTAGAGTTAGTGGCATGACTTCACGATACATTGAAACGTGGCCCCCTTCAGAGCATTTACAATCAAAGGTAAATTCAGCTGTAATGGTAAGGAAAGCTACTCATTTAAAAACTTTGACTGGCAATCGTACCTCATATGGCTGGGATACGTTCTTAGCTTACTGTGCAACCACATTTCAGGTGTGCGTTATGCAACTGCTATTAGCATTAATGAGTTACAAGGCTAATATACTGATACGGTTCCTAGAAACAGTCTGCTCGGGAATGCACTGTTTTGAACTAGTTAGGGGAGTTAGATGGAGCAGAGGGGACCTGTGTACTTTGATGCTTTAAGAGATACCTGGAACCAAACCCAGACATGGGTCTGGTCTTCAGCCATGAATTTCAAAAGTAAAAAAAAAAAAAAAAAGCTGCCTCTGTCTGGGGTCAAATTTGGGTTCTGGTTAGGAATAATGTCTCTCAAATGCTGATGAGTTTGATATCCAGCCTGATGTGGATCTAGGGCACAAATTTAAAAGCAACTATTTAAAACCTGCTTACTAAAGAGTAAAATAAAATTCATCCCCAGACCGTGAAGATAACCTGCCGTGGAAATTTCATTTAATCCTTATTTTGAGTAAGATGAAAATAACTGTCTAATATTAACATTTCTAATACTGGTGTACAGAAATTACACTTAGAAGAAGCTTTCTGCCTTGAAAGGAAGATCTACAAGGGCCATGGGTGTAGCTTTACCCATCTCTAATAGATCACTGCCGTCAAGAAATCAATAGATTGATTTCTAGTGACTGAAATTCTTGGGTTTGGGCTAGCAAAGTAAACCCCAGTTTTCTGGGGCTGGCAGACATGAAATTGAGGCCTCAGGTTTGTATTGTCTCTCCAAAGGCTGCACTTGCTCTCACCAAGGACTATTTGCATGTCCAGACTAGGCAGTGGTGCAGCCGTGTACTTAGCTGCACAAACCGGTACTGATTTTGCTTGTGCAAAACGCAAACACCCTCAATTACCTGTAGAAAATCCTCGCCAAGGCCTGAGATTTCTGATCTGCTTGGATGTGGCACTTCCTATCATGTGCCCTGGCAGCTGCACAGGTCTTCATTTGGAGAAGAGCCTGGAGGGAGACAAGGGAGAGGACGGTAGTTTTAGTTGAAAGGCAGACGGATCAAAGGGAGGTGATTAGCATCAGAGCCTCTCATCAGGACAGGGTGTCTGAGCGCAGCCTTCCCCTGTATCGCGCCGAGAGACGGGTCACTCCTTTGTTTGCGTGAAAGCGTCTCGGGTAAGGGGCAGCCTGTGCATGGGTCACACATCAAACAAGTGCAGGCAGGAGCCCGGACCAACCACGTGGCCGGGACCAGCAAGATGCGACTGGAGATTCCCAGGACGCTCTCAGTCAAACACGAGACCTGAAAGACTGGTGGGAGGCAGGCAGGTAACCAGAGAATAAAAGCTGGGGTTCTCGAGCACGTAAACAATAGAAACCACAAAGCAACCACACTTGCTCTGGAAAATGGCACCGCACTTTGGGGCCAAACAGCTGGCCAGATGCTCAGGCTTGAAAGGCAGTGACTCAAACTCAATACGAGCCTCCGATCCGTTGCCTCGTGCCTAAAAGGCACGACGTCCTCAAAGCTGTCGCAGAGCGGTGTTGAGGTGAAAAATCGCCCCGTCGTATCTCTGTTGTCTGCTTTCATGTTGGAGATGCTGCATGACAGGCTGCAGTGCTGAGCCTAATGCTGATCTATGGATATAGATCAGGAAGAGCTTGGCTAAAGTAGACAATTATTCCAGAGTAAACTGGGAACGAGGAAGAAGTCTGCAGACTTCATTCGCACGTTCTCACGCTGTTTTGCAAGCCTGAGCAATCCTGTTTCCTGTAGCCAGACTGCAGAAGCGCATTTCGCTGTCTGCACATAACTTGGTCTGCGGCACCTGAGGACCCTGTGCTACTTTGGGACGTTTATAGGGATTTAAGGGCTAAGAGATAGCTGGGGGATTTTCTGCAGCACCAGAGCAGGTTAGGCACTCGGGGCTTAACAAAGGGCTGTCTGCCACATCGGTGCTATAGTAGGTAGTGCTTAGAGGAGACTCCCAGAGTATATCCACTGCTTCTTGCCTGTTCCCTTTGGGTTTGGGGAAACATTCAAAAAGCCATGCCTTAGGCATGTCACCCCAGGCCTGCTTTTCTCTAATTAGCTCCTTTGGGCCCCATGGGATTATAACCTTTTCCAGGTAGAAATTTAGCTGTTGTTATAAACATGTAGACAGGGTGATCTGGGTGTTAGCCGAATTCTGCCACCGTTGGCGTCACTGACAGCTCCGCTTTAGGGGGGGTCAGAGCTGCACTGCTGCGAGCATGGAGGGAACCCTGCCCTTCATCAGCATCTTTCCACCTGGCCCCCGTGCTTCCCTGGGGTGCAGTGCCAGGGAGCGGGCCAGCCTTTCAGCCTTTTAGCTCTGCCAGTCTGTATACACTAGCGCGGTCCCCGTAGCTGCGTAGCGCACGCCTGGTACCCTAGCATTAGCTGTCAGAAGAGGAGGCATCGGGTCTCCGCTGGTTGTCTGCTGCCAGTCAAAAGGCAGTAGGTTCACCCAGAGGGCACTTCATTGCCCTCATGGTAGTCTGAACTCTGGGAAGATGAATCTCCCCAAAACAGAGATTGCTGTGTACACAGAGGAGGCCGTGGACTTTCCACAAGTACTGTTTTCCTGACGTGTGTAGCATACGCAGTTTTACAAGGTACTCATTGTTCACAAGTGTTTATAGTTTGGAAATACTCCTGTATTTGGATATTGAAAGGGAAAAAATGAAATAGGACACTAAACATGGAGGAAAGTCTTCTGTCGGGCTGGGCATGTACCTTCAGCTCCCATTCTGAATCTCAGCAGCCCTCCATGCTGGGTATGGCTGTGGGAAATATTCCCAGATCTGTGTACTTATGCATAGTCAGCGTATACAGAATTACATGTGTATGCCCAGCTCCCACTGTCAGCAAAAAGAACATATGCTCAACGTTGGCTTGGGATAGACGTGCGCTGAGGCACATGTCTTCGGTCTGAAATAAGCTACCTCTCCACAAAAACCTGTCAAAGGAGAGTTTGACTTGTAGATCCCACAGAAAAACCTCCGTGTTCAGATGGTTTCATGTGCCCATAGAGTTACTGTTCACAGGACTAGGAGAACCTTCGCTGTTTCCTGTTCTACATTTTAGGGGAATATGATCTGTTTATTATGGAAGTGGTAGTAGACAATAGCTTATTGGTGGCAACCTCCAAACTTCTTAAAGCAATGCAGCTTACAATTGCAGGATATTTTTTGTAAAATGCCAGGTGCAAAACCAGGCACCTAAAATATAAACTCAGCTCAAACCGTACTAAAAGCAACACATTCACACAAAAATTTAAAAAGATAAAGCAAGACCCTAGGTTTTTCCTTGGGCTGTGGACAAGCTGCATTCTAGAAGGTGCTACCTCACGTGGTCTTCACCAGCCGTCCCAAGTCTCTGTCTGTCGAAGCTTGCAGCCCCACCAGTGCTGATACCAAAGAGGGAAGGGCCTGTCTCCACTGTGGCTGCCTTTGCAACCCCTGTGACCAAAAACGTCGAGAATAGTCGCTATACTGGGGGATTATCACAGTTGCTACCATGCTGCTACTCATCTGTAAAATCATGGAACAGGATGCATGTTCCCCACAGGATACTCTGATAACAGGGTTGTGCACTGTGCTGAGTCCACTGATGCCCAGGGTTGACTGCAACTGGCAGGGTTTTGCTTGTCTCAGACGGTACCATTTTATGCTTTCAGGCCAGCAGGATGCGGTTTGAAGTCTAAATGTAGGACAGGGAAGCAGTCAGTATGTTCGTCTATTGCCATCTTGTTTTCAAACCACTTTTATGACAAGTCAGGCGCATGGGTTTGTACTCTGTGATCCAGCCCTGTTGTTCATGCTAGTGGAGACATGAGAAAATTTAATTGATGATTGCCCGATGAGTATCAGGAAAGTCGTCTTTCATGGCAAGGACATAGAAATGGCACCCGGGTCCTTTGTCATTTAGATGCCTGTGCGATTTAGGTGCCTCTGGCTCAACCGAGTCAAGCACAAACTAAGATGCCTCTTCACAGCAAAACAACCTGATCTCACTCCTTCACAGCCTGTTTTCCTGGTGTTTCCAGGGACACTTGACCAAACAAGATACAACGCTGTATGGAAAGAGCTGTGCCAAACCTAGACTGCTGCCTGCCTCTTGAAGTACATGTCCACTGAAAATGCCCCATCTGGCACCTGAGAAGGATACACTCCAGCAACTTACTTCTCTCCCTGCTGTGTCAGGAAGTGTGCATTTGCAGGAATGCTGTGCAACAGCTTCTAACAAGGGGCATCCCTGCTCTAGTGATCTGTCAGCCTAGGGCTGCAGGGACAAGCAGATGCAGGTGATGGGGAGAGAAGCAGCAGGCAGTCTGTACGTCTGTCGGGGAGTCTGAGCGGAAGCAGCGTGGTTACTTACCGTCCTTCCTGCCTTGTTACATCCCCAGGTATCCCTCATATGCAGAGGTACTTTAGGTTGCGGAAGAGTTTACCACAGCGAGGTGTTTATCAAGAAAAAAGTCTAACCTTGCAAAAATACATATATGCGCTGTCTATATATTCCAGCTCCTGCCTGCCAAGAAGTGCATCGTTTCCCTGTGCAGACTGGAATGTGCTTTTTATAGTGGGACCAAGACCAGCCCGGAAGGAGCAGGTAAGGTCATGGAATTGTATCTTTTTTCGTCATAGAAAGCGTGTGTGAGTCTCAAACGAGGTGCTTGCCCTTAAAACACGTACACTTACACAACAGGGGGATGCTCCTTGAAGCCTAAAACCATGCATCTTCTGCAATTTCGGGGCTGGAGGCAGAAGCACCTGACAGAGCAATGAGGCTGGTGGCTGCCACAGATGTGAGGGGAGCTGGCGTGGGCAAAGCAGGGTCTGATCTGCCTCGCAGACCGTGACACCGCTCTGCGCACAGATGGCTCCCTTTCCGAGTCGTCTTTCCTCGCTCCGACTGGCCCTCTTCTCATGTGCTACAGACAGACTCAGAATGGTGTTTCCCAATCCAAGCAGCAGCAAATAAATCCACTACAGTGGTGTGTGTCATATATGCGGAGTAAAGAACAAATCACTGAGAGGAGAAAGGGGAAGAGGGGTTCTCCTGAAGCCCAGATGCTTGGTGTTAACACAGTTGCCTTCTTCATGCCCAATTACAGTCTGATGCTATGTACTCTTTTCTATGCCAGTTTTACAGTCTTGGATGCAGCCTAAAAATAACTTGGAAAGGAATTATTAATTTTTTTTCTTGGAGGCACAGATGAAGCTTAAAAAATGCTTCCTATGACTGTTTGCCAAACAATCGCAAAACAAAACCACCCCAAGACTTACAGGGGAAAGAGATGGCTTTAGCAGAAAGTAAACCTTTCTTGCGTTCTGCCCATCTCTGGTGATAAGCCACTGGCATACTTTTCTCTTGTTCCTTCTGCAGATTGGGTGCTGATGCTCTACTCTCTAATTAGGCCCACTCCAGCTTTGTGGAGGAGGCGAGAGCCTGCATATGCAAAAGCGTGTACACAACAAACGTGCGTCTGCTGTACTGCCATGTTCCAGTCCAGAAAGACAGCGTTCACCTGCACGCCTCTGTGTCCTTTGTGGAGCACCTAGGATATAAAAGCAACTCTCTCTGCCAGGTAAGATGGTGCCAACGAAATGTGCTTAGCTGCGGGAGCGTGTTACAGGGAAGTTTAGCCTATCGGTCCAAGGGATTCAGAGAAGGGGCTACATCGTGCACCAGGCTACATTATCTGGCTGATAATTCCTCTGCTCTGTTACACTGTCACTGCACCGGTGACAGTCAGGGGCCTTTTGTCAGACAAAATTTCTGAAAAATGTCACATTTCCTGACCGTGGCGCACCAAACAAGCAACCCTTACTGTGTAATGAGGTCACCTGCCCCGACCAGCATGGGACATGTCCAACATTTGCATGGTTATCAGTATGGATAACAAAAAATCCCCTGTGCCTGCACAGGAAGGGTGTAAAGCTACGTTGCCTTATCCGAGGAAGGCCATGGCCAGGCTTTAAATGCAGCAGCTCGTTGGCCATCGAACGCCCTGTTTGCATTCCATATGACATCCTTGCACAGCTCCAGACACCAACAACCTTACCAATAATTAAGAATGGAAATTTCATTCCCACGTGCCTTTGGATAACAGGTCAATTTAAAGGAGGTGTTTTTCTTAGCCTGTCTAATACCTGGCAGGGTGTTGTAAAGCTGGTTAATTTGTATGGGCGCTGTGCTGGGATGAACACTGTTACCTACAACAGAGGGAATAGCCCTCTTTTCCTCTGTCATAGGCCTCTGCGGGACTTCCCATCCACCTTGCTTGGGTACCATTTTTAAGAGCTCCTGCATGATTTAGGATTTCTCCACGTAGTTCAGCACCCAGGCCCTGTAGTGTGAGTGCAGTCAGGGCTCAGAGATGCAGAGAGCCAATATACCTCACTGAACTGACCAGCCTCTGAATCAATTCCAAGCATCCGTGATCTTCAGGAGAAATCTTTTCAAAAACCGCCACTCGGTCCCTGCTCTGTACTAGCGCCTAGCTCCGTCCCCATAGGGGAAAATCCATTTTGCTGGCCATGTTGCAGGATTAAGCTAGCCCTCCCCCAGGTGCCTGGCTATGTGTTTTGTCCGAACTGGTGCGGACAGGAGTTGGATGGCGGGCGTGCTGGTGTCACAGAGCATGAGGAAAGGCAGAAATAAGACCTTTGCGTGTGAGGCCTTTTGTGGGTGGTACGTGCACCGATACCTTAGTGTTATCCACGAGGCAGGCCAAAGGGTGCCATAGCGCTTCCGGGTGGGCCCTGGCATTGAAAAAGCAAATGTTCTCTTTTTTTCAATCAGCTTCTCTTCAGAAAGCCTTGAGATACACGGGTGGTGGGGCTTTTGGCCCAGGGATCCAACTGCACATAAAGGCCGTGCAAAGGCCTTCTGTAGGAACCACTTCAACCCCGATCTGCTCCTCTGTATGACACCATGCTCGGTGCTAGCATCGACATAGCCGGTCCGAGTTGTACGTGGCTGCCCCCAGTCCAACGCAGTGGGGCTGTGTGTGTTTCCTCAGGTAGTGGGTGATCAAGGAAATACCCGGGTTGTGAGAAAGTGTGCAAGAGCAGGTCTGTGGATTCTCCAGAACCAGCAATCACTGAAGAAGGAAACAAGCTAGAGGGATTAGCTCTGTCGTTTGTGTTTTAACTGTACCTTCTCCTTCCAGGGCAAACAGCTGACATTGAGATGAAGACAGTGTCATTGTGGATGGAGCAGGCCCTGGAAGATGAAAGATGGCAGCGAAGGTAAGTCCCTCCCCACTTTTATCCAATCTCCCGTAATAATCCTCACACCGCAGCTGGCTCCCTTTGGAATAAGTGCACTAACGAGACCCTCCCTCTTCTTACGGGAGAATGGCAGCAGGACTCAGAGCAGCGGTTCCCAGACTTGCGGGATATGTCAGCTTGAAGCAGGCTGTCTTTGTGGTGGTTTCAGATGGGAGTCTGAATTATCAGAAGGAACAGAATTATCAGAAGGAGCAGGAGAGTCTGCCAGAAAGCACAAGGGCCTGCAAATAGAGCTGGTAGGAACTGACTGAGAAAGCTTGGGGACTGTTATATCTGACATCACCCCTGCCATTAGTCTTATTCTGTGGAACTGGGCAGGCCACTAACCTCTTTGCAGACAGAAGTGGGTAGAGTAAAGGTCTCAACTTGTGGTCTTTTCCGGGCAGTGCATTTTTCCTCACAGTCAATGGACTGCTTACAAAAGTCACCAGTGCATTTAGTGAACACCCAGTGATTTCCATATCTAACGTTCAGCCTGCAGAGCCTATTCCGAGCTCTCACTTTGAATTTTGCCGTCTATGGTGGCAATATGGTGGTCCCAGGAACATCCTGCCAACCCCCTTACTTCAGGCAGCTTTTCACAGAAGTCCCTTCCCCAAACATTATCCATGTCTAAATTTATAGTCTAGCAGTATCACCACTTTGGGGCCTCGGCAAAGGCCCTTGCATAAATAGCAAATCCCCTGTGACTAAGCAATCATCTGCAATTTTAGAGTGAAGGTGTTTTAAAGATTAGGACATGTTTGACTACGCGTAACAAAAACAAATGTCTCCTCACTCGTGGACTTAGTGTTTATAGATCTGCATGCGGCAAATTCTTTTGCTTTGTGTCTCTTGTTTTCTCTTTCATGGTAATAGCTGGGCATGAGTTTGTGGGTTTCCTTGTTTGTTTTTAAAGAGAGTGGATGGAGGTGGAAAAGGTTTTCTGTGCAGGAGGTGTGAGCCTGTTGGTTTAGCCCTGAATAAGGGGATTATAGAGTCAGAAAACTGGGGAAACCCTGTTCTGGTAGGTCCTGTACACGTTCCTTCAAACTGTTCTGGCATCTCTCCAAAAACAATGGTGATTTATGTAAGGTCTTGTGAGAGAATGACAGGAGCGTGAGTATAAATCTGCCTCTCGGTAAGGGGAGAAAATATGCTTGCTATTTCGTTCAAGCTTGTTTAGAGGTAGAGGGTAGGGTAGGCAGGCATAATGCTGAGTAGTACGGTAGGCGTTGCCAGTATCCACTGAGGAAACCAGGATGGTTTCTCACGTTAGTAATGGTTCCTCCTCTCATTTTCAGGTGAACAGTTCAAAAAAATTCAGCTTGACAGTGGCTGAAACTTTAAGAGGTTTTGAAAGGAGTCCAGTATCATAGTTCAAATCAAAACTACAATGCTTAGGAGCACCTTGGGTTTGAAAGGATGTGAAGGCTGAGGCTGGGGTTAGCTAGGCCGTTCTAGCTCCAGCTGAACCAGGTGAAGAGGCTTCTGCCCCTGTCGCTCAGCACTGTCCCACCCAGGTGGAGGATGTCGCACCCCCCGACTGATCCCTCGGGCTGGTCCCCGGTCTTGGCTCCGGGAGGAGGCAGGCTGAAAGCAGCTATTTCATTCACCAGCAGGATCCTGTCTTGCCTCCTCTATGGCCAGAGCCCACCCCCACGCTTTCTTGTTCCACCTTCCTTGAGGAATGAATGTTGACTTGCGTGGTGAAAGCATTCCCCTCTTCATGGGCATGTGAGTTACATCACACATAAAGCTCTGCTAGGTTCTGTTTACTCCCCAATCTGTCCCTTTCCCAAAACACAGCTCTCATGGGCTCCATTTTCTTCCCTGTAGCAAATTTCCCCCCAAGAAACTAGGGAAAAACTATACTGCTCCCTCTTCCTGCTTACCATATGAATGAGCAGTGATTCTGCTGATCCAGACCTCTTCCAGAGTGCCGCACCCATTCAGTCTGTCTTTTTAATTGCATTGGTCGTGCATGGATCCTTTGGAGCGTACTGGAGGTAGAGATGCTGGCAGTACCTCCTGGGCTGTAAATCTCAGCCAACCCACAAGGCCGCTTTCTGTCCGAGTTGTTGTAGCACTTCGTCACGGGGCTCTTCACACGCCGGGGTTAAGTCTCACAGCAGGCTTTGTCCAGGCTCCGCACTTTGTGCCAGGAGAGGGGGGTGCCTTTGTCCCCCAGTGCTCAGCGATCCCCCAACACCTCCCAGAGGGTGACAACTCCTTCCAAAGTCAAGGCGAAGGCTGCCACCTGCTGAGTCACCCGAACTGCCTGTAGTGACACCTGAGCGTGCCTTTGAGGTTTCTAAGCAGGCAGGCAGGCAGGTACACCATGGCACAGGGCTGTAGGGAAGGATCTCAGTCACTGCAGGATTCAGCAGGACCCTTGGATCTGAATTTTTCATAAGGAGCATCAATCTTTCGCACTGTGTTTATATTTAGACACATTTCATTTGGATAGAAGGACTTGGATATGAGTTCGCGCGGTGCAGTCTTACTTTTTAAGGAAGAATTATCTTCAAGACCACCCCAAGGATGTTACTCTGTGTTACCTGTTCATAACACGGGGCTCCTACAGGAGCTATTAAAAACTGCTGCCGAGGGTTACGCCCCAGATGAAATACTGGGGAAGCCAACGGCAGAGTAAATCAAGTAAACACTCCCGAGCCTTAAATGCTGATGTTCTGACTAAAGCGATGCTTGACAGTTTGAAAGCATCCGAAAAGAAGAGCTTTTTCCCCCCTCCTAAAATCTTGAGATTAAAGCCATTTGGTCCCCAGGAACTCTCGTTGATCCCTGTCAGTACACGCACATACGCAGACATAGAGTAATTCCTCTGTCTCCAGCTCTCTCAAATAAGTTTTCAACTCCGTGAGGAATTCATTCCACTTGGAAGGTGCCTCCTGAGAGCTGCATGCTGCCTGGTCTGGTCACGCAGATCATTAATTGCATGGCTGCTGAAATTTGCAGATTTCCATTTCTGTCGCATACATACTCACGGAATTTTACACCAGTCAGGCAATTCAATGATACTGATGTCTCAACTTGGAGACTTTTTCCCCAGCGTTAGGAAGAGGCATCCATCAGTCGCCTCGCACTTCTCACATCAAATCTTACACTGAAGCAATCTTCTGTTTATTCTCATACTTGGGTCTCTGCACGGGTAAGGTGGGCTTTATTGTAGTCTACTTCAGTAGTCTATAAGTTAAGCATCTCATGCTTATCCTCCTTCATAGCCAGTAGAAAGAAACATCTCCAGTGGATGACTCGTCTGGATTATTTTAGGTACCTCATTTTAAATTAATTTCCCTATAGAAATGCCTTCTCCCTCACTATCTCGAAACAGCTAACTTAAGTTTGGCATCTGTCCTCTCAGTGGATAAATAGGGGGTGGGTGAACACAGCGTTAGTTTCTACAGGTAATTCAATACTTTATAGCCCACTAAAGTAAAAAAGACCACAGGGGATAGATTGACTGTGTATAGCAGCGGAGATTTAGCAGCTGAGGTCTTTAACGTGAGTGGTACTAGAGGCCAGATTTACTAGAATCATATTCTTAAAGCAATTAAGATCCGATTGTATAATGAATGAATTGGAGATCACCACAAAGCTATGAGTTTCCCACCCTTGTTTCAAGTTGCAAAGACCTGGGCTCATCTCGTTTAAGCATCTGTTGCAAGTACAATTTATTGTGCTGTTGCTCGGAGAATTATGATAAGGGAACAAAGCTGCAGAGTTAATTAATTAATGGAAGTCAGCGGTGGGTGGGGAGCACTACGAGGCTACAGGGTTCTCCGTACCATACCTTTCGCAGGGCTCTCGTTACCCTGGAATGTGCTCATGGCTGCTGCCGTGAGGTCGGATCGACTTTGATCTGCAGACGGTCACAGGCCTGCTTACAGCCAGTGGGTGTGTTAGGACTCTTCTGTCAGGCTTGATGGAAGGAGCAGTTAAACCCCATTTATGTAGGAGATGATAGCCTCGAAACAAGAGAAGGGAACACCCCAAAAATCACATGATTGGGCCTGCATAAAGCTGGGCCGTATGGGTGGCTGGAAGGGTCTTGCTCTTCAGCTTAGGTTCACCGGGGGAAAACGTACTGTCGCTGTTTCTATTAAGCGAACTCGTTCAGGAAAAGATTGTTTTCCTTGTTTTTCCCAATGCCTGTTTTTAATAGATAATTGAATAAGCCCAGATGGATTTTAGGTTTAGGTGAATGGGTCTGTAGTCTGACTACCTGCTGACACGAGGCAAGGCTGAAGAGCTCTGAGGGACAGCACTGGAAAGGGAATGATAGCGAGGTACTGCCTTCAGAAACTTCAAACACATCACTTTGTCAAAGCGTGATTCAAGACATCACTCAGCAAGTTGCTATAGACGTAAGTTATGATGTGAATACCAAGCACATTCCAGTAACTGCCTCTGAAATGAGGAGAGTACATTTATTACTCCATATTGGTCAATATTGCATCCTTCCCCTTTTGAAGAGAAGTGAGAACTTTTTTTCTCAGAAGAGATGATAGGCCTGGGCTCCTCTGCACGTTCTGGGAACTAGGAAGATCTTCTAGCAAGAAGAGCTCAACATTTTTAGAATGTGCCTAGTTGTTTAGAAAAAGAAACAAAGAATATTTGCAAAAGCTACCGCAGTCCGGTGAGGACTCTGGACTTTCAGAGGCAGAGAGGAATCATGGGAGCTGCTTCACTACCTGCACATATGGACTGGTTTGCACTCTCCTCTCCCTGCGAGAGCAGTCTCCCCAGTTTCAAACCTGAACGGACCAGAGAGGGAACCGCATGCTGGAAATGCTCTCTGTTTCTCTGCATGGATTATTGTGCTGTGAGTCACGGTGTGAGGAGAAAGCAGCTGTCAAGGGCACAAGGGACGGACAGCCTGCCCGAGGCACAGCTCTATCCTGACCTATGCTGCCCTGCGCTCTGGCCGCTGCTGGCAGGGGACGTGATCATGAAGACCACCCTCACACACCTTCCTCCCCTCTTTGGAGAGAAAGCTGCATAAAGCTCACGTGCCAAAGTGCTTTGTGGTACAGAAACCTCGTGTTGCTTAGTGAAGCCACCGAGGCCTGCCACAGTGCTGCACCGCAGCACAGTATCTTCAGCTTATTTTCCTAAGGTGAGTCTTAGCTATTGTGCAACGCGTGTCTCTCTTAGCCCCCCTCCAACAACAGGCCGCATTCAGACGCACATCTGGGATCTCAAGGATATGATGTTGGTGTCTGTGTCATGAATACAGCTCACTGGAGAAGGAACAGAATGCCCCCGGTGCCTCCACCAAGTAGAAACTAGCAGTGCAAGCTCACCTCAAAGAGCCCGCAGGCTCCAGCTCTAGACACCAATCCGGAGGAAACCTGGGATCGCCTGTCCGTGGGGAGCAAGTCCTTTAAACAGGCAGGGACAGACAGAGGAGTGAAGATAAGAAAACAATAGGAAAAAGCCGTTCTAAAGCTCAAGCCCATGCTTCCTTCATTCTTGCTCTGATCCCAGTGTTTATGCATAGTTCGATAAGTCTTAAGAAGTTGAACCGGTTGGATGTTGACTTAAGCAGTTGTCAGCTCACTGGCTGAGGGCACCCACTGGTCCAGCAGGATGAAAGGTCAGTGTGAAACTATGGTCTGGTTTAACGCTCCTGACCTGTGTCGGCAACACAAACCGGAGAGAAAGTCAGTAGAACGTTTCCCATCGCCTTTCTGTCTGACACCAAGCCACTGTTTTATTCACAAGGCTCAGGCAGCTCATCTCCTCAGCCGCAAAGCACGGTTGAAAGTGGTCACACGAGCATTCAGCTACAGCTATACGTTATAGACCACATCAAGCGTGTAAAAAATAAATGACCGGGCTTCGTAACCTTGATACTGCATAGAAACTGAATTATATTCTCACAAAAATATGTATTGCAGACATTCTTATTTGCTAACTGATTTCTCAGCTCATTGGAAGCACTGAAATCATGTTTTCAATATTTTTGTCCACAGCCCTGAGGTAAAAAAACCTGTTTTAAGGAAAAAAATAGATTCATGCCTCTTTCAGAAATCCCCATCTTCTGGGGTCTTAAGGAGCGCTCAAAATATTTCCGAACTATTTCCAAGAACTGGCAACGCTTAGTCTAATACGTCGAAGAAGTTTGCACAGATTGTGCACAGGCGTAGTTAGGCTATGCCAAGCATTTTGTCTCCTGGCCTGCTTGAAATCTACAGATGCCTGGAATAAAGTTGTCTGCTCGTCTCAGAGAAGCAGCTGCAAACACGGCCAGCGAGTCCGGGGCATCCAAGGCCTGCGAAGCCCTGACCAAAATCCGCCAGCTCTTGAAAGTAGACTGGTATGAGGCACTTCACCAAGCAACATTAGCTCTTCGGTGCTTGTCTGCAGTGGTCACTGGGGCCTTGTTTGTGCCCTGTAACACCCATGGAATACCTTGAATTTGGAAAATGGAGCTCGCCACCAGAAATAGCAGACAACCCACATGGAGCTCAGCTTTGAACTACTCATTCGTGCAGATCCGGAGGGGATGCCTTTTGGGCTCTGATCCTTGTGACGGTCACAGAAATCTGTAAGAGACAACATGTTTTAGGAGACCGACGCCCTGGGATCACTGGAGTTGTGTGAACAGTACCTTGGTCTCTGTTGTTGGATCCTGCTAGAGATTTACATACCGCACTGGATTCAAGGTCGTGCAAGCAATGCATGGAGCCAGCAGTAAGCTCAAGTGAGCTGAACTCCGAGTGAGCGGCCCGTGTGGCTGGGGATCTCATTCACTCGGTTCACAAGCAAAGAGCAGGGACAGCGTCTGATCCGCAAGGGTCCTGGATGGTTGTTTAACAAATACATTTTAGTCAATCCTGTTAAACCTGGCAGCCTTACGTGTCTCACCAGCAGCCTCCTCCCTCCTCCACCTAGGGTCTAGCTGCCTTTAAACAGCAGACAAGATTCAAAATAAGATGCATAGGAAAAGCATGCCCCTAGTTTCACTAAATGTGCTAAATGGGACTCTATGGAGAGGTCAGAAATCCAACTGTGTGTCCTTTGAAGAGCTTCTCTAGAGGAGATACATCTTCTGGATCAAGGCTCTGTCTGTTCTCCTAATTTATGAGTAGCAGAAAGCTACAGCATCCTAGCTATGCGTTGGGTGGGCGTAAAAGAATGACTCATTAGCTTAATGGAGAGTTATCTGGGCAATACATGCATGAATAAGAATATGTGACAATGAGTCACCATTGGATTGTATGCCTGGGTGGAACAGAGGCAGGTACCATTTTGCTAGGGATTGGTGTAGGGGAGAGTTCAAGATGGGTACAGGGAAGGTAGGATGCTTTTTTTCTAGCTTAACTAAAGACCTGCAGCTGTAAGATACAGTTGCCAAGCTTCCCTGGTTTCACTTCACTACCAGCATCACCCAAATAGGGTCAGTCTTGCTGGATGGAAGGGTCTCGGAGCAGGGTCTCACAAAGAAAGCCTCGTCTTGTCCAAAGCATGTCCAAAAGAGGAACCAGCTCTCAGTATCAGCAGCCCGATTTGGTGCAAGTTGTGCAGAAGTGCTGAACCACCAAACAGTCCTGCACAAGCCCTGCGTGTTACTGTGCTCAGATCACCTTAGGCTGAGCAGCAAACCCACCCTGGGGCCGCTGAGGCTGCCGTGCAGCGTGGCCGCAGCCCCCTCTGTACAACTCAACAAGCTGGGGAGGTGACCGTCGTGCCCCCCCACCGTGGCAGACTCTCCAGTTTGCTGGTGGCCCCCAGCGCGCTTGCGCTCCTGATTGCGAGCTGGCAAACGTGCACCGGGCTTCTCCTTGCCGGTCTGCTGACAGCCCTGCTTAATCCCCTCAGCCCTACTGATGGTCTCCCGAAACAAATGGAAACACGGAGGCCCCGCAATCCTTCCCCTCCTTACCCAACAGGCAGCAGCAGTTCAGCTAATACTTGCCAGTTGCCCACAGCGTACAGAACAGCCGCGTGATGCAAGAAGGGAGATAACCCGATAGGAAACACCACGACTGGACTCATTCCTCGGGGGCAGGGAGCCTCAAAGCAGACTCCTGGGACCACAAACGCGACTCGGCAGCAGGCCAGTGCCAGCGTAGCGCAGCAGGCGCCTTCCAGGCATCCCCTTGCCATGCTGTTTTTGACGAAGCATAGCATGTGGCAGGACTGCTTTGAGGAAAGCATTTTGAGGTGACACCTCCCTGTGAGGTAAGTCTGGAGGAAGCTGCAAGAGGAGCACAGGCTTGTACAACTTTCATCAGACCCTCTGTGTTCGACCCTGCCCTGGGTCCGTGTTCCCCCTCACATGTCGGCCAGCTGGTTTCTTGAGCTTCCAAGCCTGACACAAGGCCGAGAGTGGTCACGTTTTGGTGTTGCCGTAAGCTTGTCGGCGCTGCCAGGGCTTGTGGCCTCTGCCGATGCAGGTGGCCTTGGGTGTTCCTAAGCTGCTCCCCTCGTGCCTGTGGCAGTGCTGCACCTAAAACTTGTATGCGGTCCCATAGCTGGGGGAAGGTTGTGTGCGCTCCCTGAAATCCTGGGCAGGGATCTTCATATGGGGCTCAGAGCTGACATTTTGGTTCAGAAGGAGCTTTTGTGACTCATCTTGGGCAAGTGTTAGCTCCACATAACAGCCTAGGGCTTTTGGAGTGACCCACAGTTTTGATGCCTATTATGAGGAGGAGATGTGGGGAGGAGGATTGTGCATGCCTGCCGAGATACCTCAATATAAACGTTCAGCAGTCATGAGATCCTAAGTCACTAGTTGCTTTTTAAAGCTCTGGCCTGGAATTTCTGATGGATGATAGGTGCCAGAAAGTGAAATTACTCTTGTGATCAAGTGAGTCCTCCCAGTGTGTGAGGGAGTTACAAAACTTCATTGGCACCATTACACAACAAACAATTGCAACTGGTTTTGGGAGAAGAGTCTCCACCCTGAAGTATGCTCTGTACCACTGCTCCGCTCACGTTTTTCCAGGGACTGAACTGGATTGGCAGGTGATGGTAAAGTTGCTTTATGCGAGGCCATACAGTAGGCAGGGGCTGCAGCTGACCCAGTTGAGTTTGTAGATGTTCTGATAACCATGAAAAGAGGGCAACCAGACCTAATGACGCAAACGTGGATGTAGGACTTCACTTCTGTATGGTTATGTAGTATTTCTTGCCTCAAGCTTAAAGCTGACTTCTGCGAACTCATGTGTGGCCAGTACCAGTGGGGCTGGGGTGTCACCTGCACTGGCGGTGTTAGTCCAGAATCACTGTGCTCCCCACGTTAACCCCGTATCGTTTATGGAGATCCTTCCCGTCGTTCTCATCAGTGCAGCGACATCTTCTCGGTGGATCATCTTCTCCCAGCAAGCTGAGCCCAAACCCCCGGCCTACCCGAATCCCAGCAGGGAGTAAACAGGCAGCACAATCCACATGCAACTCCAAGCGCCGGTGTTTGATGTGGCTCGCTTCCCCAGGGCCAGCCAAATTCCCACCCGCCGCGGCACTCGGGGTAACAGGACAAACAAGCAGTACCGACATGGCAGCGCTGCCAGGTGTTTTGACACTAAGGAGTCGGGGGAGTTCACAGCGGAATAACAAACAAACAGCACCGATGGAGAAAATACTTTCCCCCTCTGTCTAACAACTCTGCAAAAGCCAACAGACAATCAATCCAAAGTGCCACATGCATATTAGAACTTGGTAATTGAATGAAATCATACGGTCTCGTGATGACAGGGCGTAGAAGTCTATAGGGCATATTGCTCAAGCCTCTTAGCGTCTTTCTATATCTAGAGTGGCTACTCTTCTAGGGGAGAACTGCCAAGGGTATCTAGCAAGGAAATGGTCAAACTAATATGGCTTGTTGGAGCAAACACTTTCAATCATCCTTAAAATTTAGGTCAACATTTACATACATCACTGCTGTGTGAGTAAATCGTGGTGTTAGTGTAAATATATAATGGGTGAACTTTAAATACAGACAGTCCGATTTTTTTCCCCTGTGCCACACCTGCGGAACATCCACTGAAGTCAGGGAGCGCTTTTGTTTAGATGACTTAATACATATTTTAGGCTTCGTGTAGGAATACAGAACTGGAAAGTAACTCCTAGTGCATCAGGACTTGATGAATCTGAGCTTAAGAGTTTGGAAATCCTTTCTGAAAAAAACCCAGGCCACAACAGCCTCTAAAATTTGTCACTCCTGCTTATCAGAGACTCGGACCTCGTTCTTTGTGCTGGTTTAGTATTAGCCATATACCTAAAAGAAAAATACTCATAGCAGAAATGCAAATACTTCATTTCTACAAAGCCAACAGTCGGTGGAGGTGAAACAATTACTGGCTCTACCAGCGCTTTCCATATGGCAGTGCTATAAACAGCATTTAGTCTCTGGATGAAAGCAGCCACCAGCAAGAAACTCAGAAGTAACAATATCGATTAATTTAAAATAAACTTGTCATTGTTCCCTGGAATTGTATGCCTCAAAGCTTAGTAAATGCGGTGCTGATTTAGAGCTTTATGTGTAAGGTAATGATTCTTTTTTTAATGGTGCAGCTCTCCTCTCTAGGCTTGATATTCTAGCTATTTTCTGTCCGTCTTCTGTGATGGGCCCTAGTCCCCTTTGTTTGGCAGATCACGAGCAAGTTGTCTGTAAGGTTCTTGGTCCGTGAAGAACAAAAGGGACATGAAATGCACTTTTTAAAAATTATTATTATTATTTGGGAAGGTGGCTTTTTTTTTTTTTAAACTTGTCTTTATGTACCACAACAAACGTTGTGGTTTGTCATTGTAGGATCTTGTTCTTTCCAACTACTCAAAGGAACGGTGATAACATCAGTAGACTGCGAGGGAACAACATCATTTGATGTCTGACACTGGGCTGGTTTGTGTGTAAGGGTACAGTCTAGCTCTCCTCAAGTCAATACAGAAATTCCTACTCATCTCTGTGAGGATCAGACCAGTATTGCTAAAGACAGTTTTCTGTGGTTTTTTTTAAGACCAGGAGCCAGGGGCATTTAACGCGAGGCACAATCAGTGTATGGGCAAGTCATTTGTTTGTGCGCACAACCGCGGATCAGACATGCGATGGTTGTGGTAATTCGGGGTTCAAATCCAGTTGCCATTAAACTGGGCATTTGCCACTCAGCCTAAGACTTCTCATGTCATCCAACATGAGTCCGGCAGACAGAGTCCTGCCCACAAGCCCATTTCGTTCACCTCTCTGCCTTTTCTCACGTGCCAGCGATAAACTACTGGGGCGATGCATGTCTACCGAACAGCCGAACAACTTCTCTGGCACCTGCGAGCAGTGGCACTTACAGCTAAAAGCCATTAACGCTGCCCCTGTGGGAGAAAGCATGTGTGCCTAGGACGATTCGTCCAGTCGCCAGTGCCACGAGGAGCCAGGCAGAGCCCCGTGTGCCACCACTGTCCATTTGAAGGAGAAAGGGGAGACCGGGAGGACTGCGGAGTGTACTGTCACCCCAGCTGTGAGCTGGCACATCTCTCAGGGAGCTGACCTTAGCTGCCGAGGCCTCGAGCTCGCCACGGGCCACCGTCACCTGTGTCCTGAGACAAGAGGGGAAGAGGGAGGAGAGGAGAGGAGAGGGGGAGGCCGCTGCTTGTGCCGGGAGCGTGTCCCAAAACCTGCAGCTGGCCCCAGTAACTTGAGGCTTCTCTGGGCGTCAGTCAGGCCCCTCTCCGATGAGGTTGGTGGGTGCGCATCAGCCCTGCAGTAGCGGATGTAAAACAAAAATCAGGACCCGAGTCCGAGGATGAGGGCCCTTTCCAGAGAAAAAAAACCTCCCAGTGCTACGCCCTTCCTTTCCAACCTCTCCCCTAAATCCAGGTTACCCAATTCCGGCATGATTTAGATCACAGCTGCCACTTTGAAATGCTTTCCTCCTGTCACCCTTGCCTGCCCTTCGCTATTTCTTAACCACTCCGTCACATGCCTTGCATCGCATGACTTAATCGTTTGAGACTTTGGACTCTATTTACATATATAAACAAATAAAAAGATACACACCTGCAGTTGCTTTGGCCAGCTGGCAACTGCCTAAGCAGTAGCTGCATTCCTGGATCGTGACATTTAGCAGAGCAGCATATGTGACTTACACGAAGTGCTCCTTGTAGATAGCCATGGGCAGCAACCAGTGCCTTTGGTCCCCTTGGCCCTTATCCCGTGAAGATGAGGTACAGCGAGAGGAGGGCCCAGAGCACCAAATCCAGCCATCTCTGCTCTTTTTTGCGCAAGCGCCTTGCATCTGCTTCAGCACGCGGCCCAGGAAATTCAACCAGCACTGCGGGAGTTGTTGCGAGTCTCCATGCGGGCATTGAACTGCAGCTGTATCCCAGTCGTACGCACAGGTAGCAAACACAAGGCATGTTCCTGAAACCTCACTGTCTCCATCTGATAGCTTGCAGTGGGAAAGGAGAAGTGGAAGGGTGGGATGAGAGAACAGACACTTTGATGTCAAATCCAGACTTCCTTTAAATAATTAGCAGGCCTCCCTTTGCCTTCTGCATATGGGCAAAAACCTCAGCTATGTTGTCTTTATCATCTGAGCCCGGTGGCAGTCATGGGCCAAGGTACCCCCTTTGTCCCTACCACGTAAGCTGTTTGAGTATTTCATCTCAGCTATGAGCTTATATACAGCTTGACAAAAGCATGTTACCACCAAGGGCCACCGTCAAAGCATCCTCGTATTTAAGTTTGGTGTTCAAATGTCAAAGCTTGGCTCCTCTCTTGAAAATTTTGACAAAAATAGTTCCAGATATTACATATCCCAACTGAATGTGGCTCAGAGGCAAACAAAAATCTGTGGATAGCTATTGCACTGACAAAATCCATACATTTATCCCTGCAAGACTTAAGGAAAAGAAAGATGTAGTTAAAGCCCTGCTTAGTTTCAAGGGCACATTAAGTGCTCATCACTTTCTGATGAGGGATTTTGAGTAGGGCACGTGAGGAACTGAGGTTAATAAATGATCGGACGTGTTTTTAATAGTTAACATTTCTTGGCATTGCGTGAAAAGCATTGGTAGCTCCTGTGGCAGGAATGAGAGTGCCCACATGTTTTAAGTCAGGCATGTGTTCAAACACTTGGAGTCAATTAAAACTCCAGGGCAGTACAAGTTGCATTAATAGTAATCCAGTGTTTCACCACAGGATATTCTTAATTGTTCCTCATCAGGAAGATGTGATCCCAGGGACAGAAAGATTAAGCTTTTAAGAAGCTCAGATGATAACATTCAAAGCGATACCCTAAATGATAACGAATTGCCTGTTCATCTTGTAGACTTTGATGATAGCAACCAAAACACATGTATGTTGGGCAGCTGGTTTTGGGGACAGGATTCCCCTGGATTACAGCAGATTGCCGGATAGCAGCCTGTCACGGTTTAAGGAGTCCCAGTATGTCACGATACTTTGCTTTTCTGGTTCAATTTTTGTAAGACTCTCGGGAGCTTTGCAACCCAATAATTAAGCCTTTCTACCCTACTGAGAAATAAGCATGTAGGAGCAACACAGCATCTCGGTATAAGCAATGAAAAATCTAGATGATTGATGTGATTTGGGAAATCCTGTGTATGGATGGCATCGGTCCCTAGTCCCAGGTGGCAACTCTAAACTTTTCCCAACATGGTCATCCTTGCCCCATGGTAACTGTGCAGAAGGCACTGGTTAAGCAGATGCCTTTGGAAGTAAAACAGCAAATCAAAGCAACAGAGATCACCAAGAGAGATCAAGACTGTCTCAGGGACATCTGGGGAACACTTTCTGAGTCAGGATTCATTCTCTCCACCTAACCCTGAGCCACCCTGGCCTTCTCTCCGCACTCTGCTGCTTGTGACTCAAACACCTTTAGCCAGGAACTGTGCAGGAAAGATGTCTGGAGCCAGCATGCAACCACACGAGAGGCCAGTGTGTGGAGTAACTTCCTCTTCGTTTCTCCCATTTAGAAGACCTCTCCCTGCCTCCTTGCTGCTAACCTCTGTTGGAGAACCAGCAATCCACTACATGCTGCAGCATGAGGTGAGGCACGTGAATATCCGTGACACAGGTGACAAAGCAAGTCGAACTGCTGATCGTCACAATCCCGTCTCACCGTGGCCCTCGGAGCCATTTAATCCTGTTCCCTGCAGTGACGTTCGGGACCAAGCCCCTGGTGGTCGGCCTCTGAGGGGACACCGGCAAGGACAACTAAGGTTCTCGTTAGCAGTCTCGCCCAGCAAGTTACTCCTCTGGCAGGATTGTATCCTGTGGTGCGTTTTAAGCTGACACCAAGAATTCTGCTTCTCGCGTGCAGAAGGTTGTAGAAAAAAGCCATGTTCCAAAGATGAAGATCTAAAAAAAAGAACTATTTTATTGCAGTAGTGCAAATGAAAGGGAACTGAAAGCAAGGCTGTGAAAGTGCTGGGAACTAAACTAACGAGCAGGAGAGTTGCAGTGCATTCAGGGGCTTGGAAAGATCTCCCCAGACGCGTGTGGTGCTGTCCAGAGTAGGTTGTGCAGAGAGGAGACATCCCAATGGAACGCTTACAGATCGATGGCACAAAGAGAACACCTGGCGCGGGTAACAACTGGAGCTTAGCATCATGGGCAAAGTAATTAACTAGTTAGAAAGTACAGGATAAACACATGATAGAAGCTGATAGGAGGATATGTGACGGAAAGAAGATGAACCAGATTCAACCTAGATGAAGGGCGATCATGGGATGTATTCGGAGGGTTGGGCGACTGGTGCCCTCTCCGCGTGCCCGTCAGCCGCTGGCTGTCACCTCTGTTACCCTGAGTCAAAGGGCCTTCCTGCCAAACCCTCTTTGGAGTCTAGCCTTATGGCCGGCCAAGGCCGGGAGAAGTTGGATCAGGAGCCGTCTCTGGAGCGCTTGGGCTACGGCCAGCGGAGGAGCAGCTGCCCGCTGGGGTGCTGATAGCGGGAGGGGCAGACCCTGGAAGTAGTAACCAGCAGCAGCGCCTCGGCATGTCAGCACAAAGCAGCCGGGCACCTGGCTCTGTTGACTCACCGTGGCGGCAAACGTGCCCTTCTGCATTGAGAAAAACGCTGCGGATCAGGCCCCAAAGACAAGCGGCTGCTGTCCCCGCGGCTGTCGTGCGAGCCAGCAGCAGCCGTACCCTGCAGGAGGCGAGGAGGTGAGAGCGGAGGAAGCCGGGTGCCTCTCGGGGGTCTGTTCAGACCAGCGTTGCAACAGTGGAAGCTGTTTTCCCAGGGCAGGTTAAAGCCGGACAGAAGTCAGCGTTAAAGGCAGATCCAGAGATAAAAAAGCTGAGATTTACATAGATTTACTTTGCCACATCATTCGCAAACACACTTTGATCTTGAGTCATCTGTTGCTATAATTACTGAAGGATGGTTGATGCAAACACGCTTCCCAGTGTGGCTGGGTCACTGCAGCGGGGACTTGCTTGCTCTAGCACTGACCCGAGCCTGCGTTCCCATTCCTTTCTCTGTTCAAAGGACTTCACGCAGAGGGTTATCCGACAAGTTAACTATTCTTTGGATATCAAATCTTCTTGACTGACAGTCAGTTAGCCCTTTACCATGCGTATGAAGCAACTGCCACGGAAAGAGGCTCTGATATAAGGGAGAGCTATAGAGAGAGCTCATCACAGGCAGACAAACTACTAAGCCATGCCTGGGGGCAGCTCGGGATCAGACAGTTCGGGTACTTATCTGTGGATGATCGCTGCACCTTTTGATGTTCCCCTGCTGCTGTTTGGACAAGCCCATTCAGGAGCTGTTCCAGAAAAGCCACTCCACTTTACGGTTTTAGCAGAGTAAGACGGGATCTCATCCTCGATGTAAACACGCCTTCAATAAAACAGGTGCATTTTATGTTCTGCAGCTCCCTACCTCACAGCCTGCCTCCACCAGCGAGGTCAGTCCTGCGTGCCTCCCGCTGCTCCCTCTGCCTGTGAATGGCATTCCGACGGGACAGGCCACAACTTGCCGTCGTTTTCTTTGATGCTGCCTGCAGGCTGCAGAGGATGTGCCCATGCGGGGAAGAAATTGCTGCTTCGTGAAAAAGGGAGAAGGGAAATCACTGGGAGTAAGGATGACAACAGGAGAGGTCTCCCAGCTCTTGGAGACAAGAGAGAAAGGAGGTACTAATGCTGTCGCCCTTGAACTGCCATGCAACCCTTACTCCAGGGGCTGGTGTTTAGTCTTCATTAAAAACAGTTGCGGACCCCAGAGCGTCTTCACAGAGGAGCCAGCACTGTCAGGTTTTGTCTTGAGATACGGCTGGTGCAAAATGGGTACTGACGCAGCCCTTGGAAACAGGCAGCGTTAGGAGAAACCATCCGCGCGAGCGCAGCGGCACGGACTGCCGAGGGGCAGATTCGCATCTCTGGAGAGTCTGCGGGGCTGGCGCTGAGACACGGGCCCATGTGTCCCTAAAGGCTGCCTGAAATAAAGATAGCCTTGCTCATTCCAGAGGCAGGACCAGAACAAGATGCAAACGTGTCCGGGTTCAGCAGGGAAGAGACAAAGGCCTGTGGGCGAACCGCTCACACACGGGGCCTTTCTTTAGTAACCACCTGAATGTTAAAATACTGGCCCCAGTTGTTTTCTGTGGGGAGGGAGGAGGAGTTTTAATGAGGAGGTGGTCCGGGAGACCGGACACTGCTGCCTTGCTGGAGTTTGGTGTGCGACATCCCAGCCATTTTAAGTTAGAAATTGCCCAGGTCCTATCTGAACTCTCTGCTCTTTTCTCTTTTCGTGCCAACAACAGGAATGACATCAGAGGCGCTGAGTCACGAGCAGATGTGCCTTAGACTGCCACGTTAGCCCAAACGCTGTGTCCTCTGGTCTTTTAAAAAAACCCTTCCTAAAGCAGGTCTCTGTCACCAATGTTAAAGGCCAGTTTACCAACGTAGTCCATTGCCAATCAGGAAAGGAGAGGGCTTTTTATTGGTTTTATCAGTTTGCACTTTGCCGTATCAGCGGTTTCCGTTTCCACTTATCCTTCTCGTCCATGCAGTTTCACTTGCTCCAGGGGCAGTTATAGTCAGAGTCCGTATGTTAGCAGTTGCCGCCTGGTGATTTGACTGAAACAAATAATGTAACAAGTAGCACACAGGAAATGAGAGGAGAAAATATTTATGGGAAGTGTAATTTTGGAGAAACAGGCCACTTACTTAGTGAAGTTTGGTTACGATGCTGTGTTTGGAGGCTCTTTTGCTTTTATGTCCCATAATTTCTTAGGCAGGACAAGGGGGAATTCCCCTGCATATGTAACTGTAAGTTTTTTTCTAGTAAAACTACAGAAGAGGCTCAAATAGGAGTACAGACTTTGAAAGGCACGGATTTCACAAGCAGATCCGTGCTGAAAGTCCCAGGTTAATCCTCACTGTTGCAGTGGCAATACGATCTCCGAGAAGAGCAGCCTTTTCTGGGTTTCTTTTGCCTCGGATGAAAACCTGACTAGCTCTTTCCAGTAAGTCATGGTCCAGAAAGCCTGCAGCTTGTTCCAGGCCTCGGTACGTCTTTGACATCCTCGAACCTGAGCAACGAAGCCTGGTGTATCTGAGATCTAGAGCTGGGTGTGAGTTCCTCCCCTTCCACCCCCGGCTTGAGGGTAAGGGCTCCCTAAACGGCTCTGGTGTCACAGTCCATCCACCCCAGCGAGGAGGCCGAGGGAACTAAGGGTAGTAGTCGGCAGTCCTCACAAGCAAATCCCTAGGGATATCAATTGAGCAACGCCATTCACTGTTCCCGCTGCTTGAAATCTGAGTCCCGCTTTGCTCTCACACCACCTAAGGCAGCTCTGCCCACTAGAAATCAAAACTGTTCCTGTAGAAAATCACAGGAGTGAGGTCCTGGGGGAAGGACTCGCCATAGCACTGGCCCTTCACTGCTTCCTGCGCCTCTCCCGCTTCCTTCTGCAGATCTTCAGGTTCTCAGGGCGTCCTCAGTCCCCTTCTGCCTGTTTTCCTGCTCCCGTGGTAACGAGACAAGCGGGATCTCTTACGGGCCCTGCCTGCTCCCTCCTGAGACAGCCCTTCCAGCAGAGCAGTTCTCCAGTCCCACCACTCCCTTGTCTCTCACCAGATCTGTCGCCACACGCAGGAGTCAAGCCCTTGCTCCCGGGAAGCCAGCTCTAGCTTGTCTTCTGGATAGAAAAGAAAAAAATGACATTTTCTATTCCAGTCTTTGCCCCTTGAGACACACAAACACTTCCTCACAGGCAAGATATTTTCGTGGGGTAGGAAGTTGAGACATAGGCTGCCGTCTGGGATCGAGACTCAGTACAGGAGCATGCTCATCTCTCACATCACGGTGCATGCGTGCCCCAGTGGTGACCAGGACGGGTGTATCTGCTTGTCAGCCAGCCTCTTGGCTTCCCAACCGCTCTCTTGTGTGGCGTGTTCTTGCTCTTTTCTTCTCTTCAGGTTTCCTTTTCATCGGGACTGCTCCCCTTCCCTTATCCTACCTCCAAAGACTGTAATTTTCATGAATTTCTTTGTTTTACAATTTGCGTTTCACACTTATGTTTAATACTGTCCTGGATCTTAAATGCAATATATCATTCCTACCTTTTGACAGACAAATATTTTCACAGTTGTCAAAATGAAACATACTGATGTTATGGCAACAAAGCAATTGCATTGTCAAAACAGAGCGTTCATGTTATTTAGGATTCCTGTTCTGTGGGAAATTGCCAGCTCTGGAGTTTTGCTCCTGTCTGACCATGGGAGATGTTAGAAAGTCACTGCTGAATGAAAAGAAGCTCCACAGACTTTAATGCTCATGTTTTTCAGCCATCTCCAGTGAGTTACTAACACAAATCATTGAATATGTATTATCTAGGTCCATTCCAGTTCAACTGCAGGTGCTTTCTGGAAGGAAGGAACACCTGAGATCTCTCAATCCTGAAAAAAATTCACTTGGCGTTAGCATCGCCATACTGCTGAGATATTCCAAGCCAGATCTGACCTCTGGCTCTGCAAGGATCAGCCTCACTCGCTAAAGCTCATACGTGTCCTAACAGCCCGGTGACCAGCTCCCTGGTAGGAAAGCGGGTGGAAAAGTACTGCCAAGACAGACTTCCCTCACCCCCTCATCAAGGGCCGATGACACAACATAGCGTGCCTGGTATCCTCCGTTTCTCAAGCTTCCTCTGCGGTAGGGAGGGACCTCTTCAAAGTCTGCAATAGATGGAGCTGATAAAGTGTGCCCACAGCAGCTATGAGGAGCTGGTAGGGCACATGAGGCATAGCTCAAGACGGCAGCATCAAGAATTATGTCACATTTGGTTGATCCATGTATCACCGCCTCAATTGCAGAAAGGATCAAAGCATCTATAAATAGTTTAAGTAACCTGTACCCTCGTGAAGGACTGTAAGGAGTGCTGGGTTTTAGGTCACAAAACAAGCAATTATGTGCCAAGAGGAAATTGCCCAAATATTTGCAATGCGTTGATGCTTTTCTTAATTTCGTCCTCATGGTGTGTCAGTTCCAAAGGGTCAATTATGTTTCCAAAAGATACATGTTTCTGTAATTATGCTGGGTCTACAGTTAAACTAAGATGTGCCCTGCAATCTGACATTTGACTATGGGAGATACTGTAGGTATGGGTGAGGCAGGCCAGGTAACCCATGAGCATCCTCACATAATGACTGCCTTTCATTTCATCTAATTGCTGGTCTGCCTCGAGAAGCACCACAGCTCTCTCAGGCTACCAAAGAGCCAAGCTCTCTGCCTCTGCTGCATGCCGTGATCATTTTCCAAAGCCCGTCAGGCACCCAAGTTTCTGGGGGTGGTGACAGGAGGCAGCAGAGAAACACGCTGGTGTCCTGAGCCAGGAGAGAATTTCGCTGGGAGAATAAGGGAGCATTTTAAATATCCGTAGTCCCAGAAAGAAGGCAAACTGGATCTTAAAACTGACACAAGGCGTCTCACCTAAAGAGGTGCAATTCCTTTCCGTTTGCCGACAGGAAGGAAGTGATTAGCGGGTGGCATTCAGAGCTCCCACTCCTAGCCAGCCCTTCCCCACCACCGGGAAGGGCTCCTGCTTTGAAGTTTATTTGGAAAGCTTTAAAATACTTACTAATTGCCTTGCATAGACCCATTGATATATAAGGAACACTTTGCAACGTAAATATGCTGCCTTGGTACACTGAGAACTAGATAAGAAGACCAAGCTCATACCTCTTGTAGTAACGTAGCTCGTCACCACTGCAGCCTCTGTCGCCAGAAGCCTTGAGTTACTCTTTCCCCTTTGTTCACAGTGAGTCGTTTCCGTGCCGAAAAAAGCACATGCGAAAGTGTGTAGCCAGAGAACTCTGAAATTCACGCAGCCCAGTCCATCTTTGTCAGCAGACAGTTAAAATGAGTTCCTATTTCCCGAAAAAAGCGTACCTGGACAGCCAAAGGAATAACTGGGCATTGTAGAGACACGGTCTTTTCTCATTGTGTTGCAGGGCCTAACCCGTGGCTGTTGGCGCTGCTGCGCAGAGCTGGGAGCCATTGCAAAGTCTCCAGGAGGACAGGGAGGTCACGCAATACAACAAACTGTAATGGAGCCAGGTGCCAGATGGGAGAACGTCCATAAACCAGAAAACATAAGTGATTGTTTGTTTCTGCAAGATAAATAGGCATAAAGTTAGCTGGAGCCAACAAGGGCATGCTGGGGCAGGGGAGGTGTGTGAATAAGGAAACGAAAAACTTTCTGCTAGTAAGAGTGGATGGATTTCAGAAAAGATGTGTACTCTAGCAAAGATTCAGGCCATGTGAAATGGGATGCCAGACACAAAAGTATGGGACTGTTGTCCTAGCCAGGTTCCTCCTTGTGAGTGTTGGCCATGTTTACGACTGTTTTGCCTTATCAGTACAATATGCACCTATCAGTAAAATATGCACCTATCAGTAAAATATGTTGCCCCGTAATCTTTGTCAGCTTTTGGATCTCTGTGAAGGAATAGTAAAGATGGGAGCAAAGACATTTTATTTAAGCAGCAATCCTTGAAACATCGCAGCCCGGTTCTACATAGAAATTTAGCCTTCCTCGCAGCTCATGGACATAGTTCCCTTTCCTTATCCGTCAGCCAGCCCTGAATGCCCGGAGACTGTGACCCAGCTGTATAGAGAGATGTTGGCTGGCAGAAGTCCTCCTTTGACACCTGCGACATGAAGTGCCATTGACTCAAGGAGATTAGGATCAGGTCCTCAGAGAGGAGAGAAGCTACCAGTTAGAGGAAACTGGTCAAGGGAGATAGCAAGGGCTGATTTTTCACTCATTTGAAAACATTACTGTAGAACTAGGGGAATGAACGTCACTAATATTCAGTTGATTGCAAATAATTGACCTAAAGTAAACCATCCCAGTTACTTCTCCTTCGGGTGTAGACAACTTCCAGGTCCTGGCTGGGTGGGGGATTTCCTGTCTCCGTTTCGTTTGTACCTCTTCCAAGGCTTGTGGTTTGCCGGGTGGTTCGTGCCTTCCATTAACACCTGCTGGATGTTTAACTCATTTTTAATTTTACGACTAGGGGAGTGAGTCCTGACTTCTGCAACTGGCAGGATTCATCCTGGCAGCTGAGTCTGTGCCTTCTTCTGTCTGCTGTGACTCAGAGGGTTTGCTCAGTTTTGTTTCGCTGAAAATTACCTTGGCAGTATAGAAACTTACCTTGATAGTATAGAAACGGAAACGAAATAGAAAGAAAGGGAGCAATGCAGGAGCATAGCTTCCAAGCTGTCTTTGTTCATTTGTCAGTGGGCTATGCAAAGCCTTGCATTCTTTCTGCGGACTGTGAAAAGCACCCTCCACCCTCCTAAATAGAAAGTAAAACTCGTGAAATATTCCTAGTCTTCACACGAAGCTGCCGCAAATGAGGCTGGATCAGTGGCACACGAGGAAGGCTTTTCCTGAGCACAGTGGAGGAACCAAAATCTTCCATTTTCCTAAACACCTGTGAGCTGCCAGTATTTATGAGTACCTGTAGTCAGTGTGTATTCTGAATTAACAGGGAGCCAGCTTAACCCTCTTTTTACCTAACTCCAAATCATACAAGAGTAACAAGATCAGCTACAGCAGCCTTCTCTCTGGAGCAAGCATGCCACAGAAACTCGCTGGCTTTCGGATGCGACCGTCTGCTTCGCTAAGCAGAACGGGCACTTTCTCTCGGTCCGCTTGGGGTTGAGCAGCATTTGCGCCTTGTGGTCTGGTGGAGCTGCGTCAGCGTAGAAGTGCCGCTTTCATTTTTCAGTTTCTGCTTCGCAACCTCACAGCCTGTGAATGGATGTATTAAAAATATATCTGCTGTGAGTAGATGCATTTAAAAAGCTAGGTTGAGGGGCATTTTTGTTAAGGAGGAACCAAAAAGAAATCAAAGAAAATATTATCTTTTGCATCAACATGAAAGCATGTTTTCAAAAAGTGAAAGGAAGACTCATAAACACTTTGGTTGGTGTTGCCCAAAACATTTCCTTTTTTCAGCATCTATTCCTAGCTACTTTCACCATGAACACATTTAAAAAGGAAGAAATCCAAAGGGTTTCCTTAAAAAGAAATGAAGTTATAGGAAAACAAAACGAAAGGAAAATGAAAAATGTCACCCCCTCCTAGTACTTGACTCGGCCAAACCTATTTGCCAAATCTAATCTATAATCCTTGTTTCCTGAAAGCATATTTCTTTGAGTGTATAAACAATCCACCAGATTAAAATAATATTAATGCACCCAGTGGTAGTATTTAAATACATTCTTACCATAGTTTCTTTTCAGGTTTTACGCCACAGTAAAGATTTTTACGATTTTGACAAATAGTAAGCCACAGGCTTCTCAGGTCCATGGGAACTTTTCATCAGAAGCTGTGGGTTTTGCTGTGGCCCGGACATACCGGTCCCCTGGGGATGTCCTGGGTGCAGTTAACCCCAGCACTGCAGTATCTTTCCAGATAGGTACTGAAGAGCAGCCCCCCCATCAGTACAGAGTTTCTGAGATAACAGGGAGGTATCCCCCAACCCTGCAGATGCCAGCTAAGATCTCAGCATGGAAGGATCTTGGAGGCACTTGGAGGTATTTCATGTGACCTGCAGCCATTGCAATAAAATTTTAATTAGAGTCCCAGGCAGTTTAAAGGTACAGTCATGAATGTGTGTATCCATACTCATGCAAAATCCATCTCTGAGATGCGGTGTTTCCATCACATGCCATAAATCCATCCCCAGGACATATTTCAGTCCTGTATCATAAATCTGCCATTGGCATGAATTCAAACAAGGTGCTTTTTAAGCACCACGTTTTCTTGAGCCCCATTCGAAACTTCATGTGATAATAACGATAACAAAATGTTTCTCCAGAGCCCCTCTTGTAATGAATTTTCTAGTAGCATAGAAAGGAACTGGAAAGCGTTAGCAGACAGCATCCTAGATACATAAATCAAAGCTGCCACATCTGATCTGCTTTTGCTAAATCCAGAGCAGCCTGACTTTGGCTAACCTGTGGCTTTTCAGCAGGATAAGCAAGCGTGTATATGTATGTATACACACATACATACATATTATAGTATATATGTAATTGGTTTTGTTGCTTTTTGGAAAACTGTGAAGTCAGGTTTGGGGAAATACATGTTCATTGAAGTTTCCTCACTGATACCAGCTATGACTCTAACGTTCTGGATTTTCGGTGTTAACAGCCCTCCCCACAGCAGAGCGCAGCCCAGATACAAGGAAACTACTCAGCATGAGGCCAGAAATCCCCATAGACCAGAAGCACACCGGAGCTGCAGTTGCCCTGTATGCCATCACGTCTTTAGAGCTGTCAGGTCTGCAGCTCCCAGGAGTCTTAGTGCTTTGAGGAAAAGAAAAGCCATGATATAGGAAGGCAAAACTGCTTCTCGTACTCTTACTTTATACTCTTCTTTCGGCACGGGGTGTGCAGGATGTTAGTATGAAGCCGTATTGCCTGTAAGTCTTTATTCTGCCGTGGCTGGAAGTTTCTAAAGAAGTCCTCAACCCTTTAGGGCTGGGGCAGTGGGAGCACAGTTGAGTCCAAGACCAGCTCTTGGGAATGAGGCCTGCGTGGCGTGCGAAGGATGTCTGGTGGCTGTACGTGCTCGGCTCGTGAAAAGGCAGCGGGAGGGCTGGGATCTGTCCGAGCAGCCAGGGGTTCCCGAGTGCCTTCGTTCACACAAACCGAGCAGCTCCCCGCTGCCGGTGGCGATGGGACAAAACCCAGCGCCACACAAAACAAACACCACAGCGGAAGCTGTGATTTTACAGAATACCTCCCGCTGCCAAGATCTCACAGGAGATTGCTCGCCGTTTACTCAGTAGACAGAGCTCGTCTTTGCCCGCTTGGTCTTCTGCCAGGCACGCTCAGGCACTGGCTGCTGCCCGTTGCTCCGACGTGCTGACCGTCTTCCGAGATGTAACAAGAACCCAGCTTGCATGGGGCCGGCTCCTTCCTCCCTCATTTGCCTTCTGCTTTGATCCAGAAAACACTGAGCAGGCAGGACGTCTCCTGTTCCCCTCTTGTCCGACTGAGGTGTCGGAGGGGCTGGGCGGCAAGGGGCCATGCACAGGCCACACGAATGACATTGTCTTTAGGCCACAACTGCAAGGTGGTCCCCATTTGTCTCCCCATTAGGGTGGCTTTTCCATCACACCAGCAATTCTCCGGCTCTCGTTCTCTCTCGTTCTTTTGACAAAGAATGGAGGGACGAAGGGTTGAAACTGTTTTGCTCTGCGCTCACCTGTGTCCGAGGGAATTGGACATAAGGGGCTGCTGTGGAAAGCATACATGTGCCACATGCATGGTTTGAGACCTTTAAAGAGAGAGGCCATTTGGAACGGGGATTTCCCTCCCTCTGTTTCTTTCGTGAGGAGTCTAGGACTCAGGTGTTTCTTTGGGGCCTAGGCAGATGCAAGACATACACACAGGCCTGGAAATCTGCCTGGAAAACCACAGAGATGCAGGGAGAAACAGCATGGGCTTCATGCTGCAAGAGCACTCTTCCCTCCGAGCTTGCTTCTTCCTTCCCGGCAGCACCACAGCCCCTGGCAGGTATGGGTCACAGGCTCTATATGTCTGAGGCAGGCCCCAGAGCTTCAGTCAGCTCGTGCACGTTGCTGAATTCTGGGCACAGCAAACAGTTAGAGGCACATCTTTGCCAGCATCCTCCAAGGAAAGGGGTACTGCTTGCCCCTGCTGGCAGAGAGGACTCAATGTAAGGAGTGGCTTTGGCAGAAAGCAGGGATCCTTGGTGCAGTTCCTGGTCTCACGTTGACTTAACAGCTGCTCTCAGTCCTGTCGTCTTCTCAGAGATGGAAAGATGTGCTACATCATCAGTCCTGTTGCCCTGAGATTTCATTTGGGAGATTCTTCAGGGAAATACAGCAGCAAATCTGCAAGTAATAGGTATTTGTAGATAGGTCATTCCTGAAACAGCAGGTACCTGGAAGCAACTGTTTTGACTAATGTCCTGTTGCATACCGTGAAGCAACAGGGAAGAAAGAATAACAGTCACGTTATCTGCTCAATCAGAAGTCGGCACAAATGTCTGATGAGGAGCTGGGAGCGTCACCAGGAGCATTCAAACAGGAGTTGAAGGCTGAAGAAAAATACTGTATAGACAGCCCCATTGTAAAAGCTACATCTCAAGGATAAAAGCAGAAATGGCGGGGGAATTTCTCATTTGTTTTTTTCTGCTGTCTGCTGAGGTCAAAGCAGGAGATTTCCAGAGCAAAGGGCAGATGTGACTCAAGCATATATGAAACTTCACCATGAAATTGTCTCAAGTCCCACAGCAATCACATCAGAGCGCTTCCCCCACGGCGCTGGGCCCAGCTCAGACGCGCGCGTGCTCTCTGTGAGCATAGGAGGAGCACTCGTCTTTAGATGGCCAAGTCAGTGATTTGTATGGATGATGCAACCAGCCTAGGAGTGCACGTCTAGAGCATGGCTTTGGGTAAATGGCATTTTTTTGAAATTGTCAGTTGTCTGACATAGCTGCTGTAAGTCCAGCTGCCTCTGTGGGCTTGCAAAGCACGCGATATACAAGTGCAAATTGTGACACTTCTTGTCGTTGGGATAGCCCTTCAAGGCCGCTGACTCAGCCGTAGCCAGAAAAACGTAGCACGGCTGGCAGGAGTGCTCGGTAGCAGCCGTCATTCGGGGAGCGGTAATGCAGAGTCCTGGAGGCTGCACTGAGACAAGAAGCACGGCCACACGCGCAGTGGCACAGCCACATCGTGGAGCCCGGTCGGTCGGCCGGCACAGGCAGGACAACCTTCGGAAATGGAGGGTCAGGCTGAGGGGCGGCACACGATAGCATCCGCGGTATGTCACTCTTCAGCATCCCGGCTTTATTTTAAAAGCAAGCCAAACAAACAGATGTGTATACTGTATCCAGCTACAGCGGTCGTGGTGGAAACACCACCAACACAACACACAGGTGACCAGGGCAAAGCATGATCTGCCAAGAACTGGGAACGACAGTCCTGAGGGGCCTCGTTTACCCCATTCCCCTTTGGACACGCACTCGCATGTGTGGGAAATAGGCAGCCACATGGGCTGGAAATCCCACGGAAAAGATGCCTCTGGGTCTGGTCTTGGGTTAAGAATCACGTGTTGAAAGTATCGTTGGGAACAAAGGTATAATCTCCCTGCTGAAAGCTTCTAGCCTCTAGATGAAAAGTACCTGTTATTCTTCTGGGACAGCAGAGCACAAAAACGGGGGACAGAAGCAGCAGTTGCTCTCGGTCCGTAGCGGTTGCAGGGGGAAGGCAGACCTGCTCGGGCTGCCCAGAAGGTGGCAAAACTCCCAGCGATTCAAGCCCCTCACACCTCGGTCCGAGCCCCATTAGTTCTGGCACGGCAGCCGGTCCTGTGGCCTGCAGCTACACAAATGTTTAGAAATACTTTGAAAAGCAGGTAGACATAGACTGGGCCCTGCCAGGAAGAAGAGTGAGTAATCAGCTACCTGCAGCTGAGGTTGCTCAGAGTGGAAGCTTTGTATCAGTTGCCCAACCATCACCCCCTTCCTTCCCATTGAAGTGCATAGCGTGCAAGATAAAATCAGCTCCAGACAGCTTATGACAAAAACTTGAGTGTAGGTGTCTGAGAGATTTTTAAAAAATAATAGAGAAAGTGTGTTCTTATCCAAGCGGATTTCCTGGGGTGATGAGTGAGCCTGGCATGTTTCTACTCTACCTTTGGCATGTGCCCGTACCTCTGGGCGGGCTGGCACGGCCTCATCCATTTCTCGTGAGAAGGGAGCAGTTACCCTTACAGGTATTCTGTTAGAGCCTACTCTGTCCTCGCCTCTGCTGCACCAGCCACAGCACCGGCCCCTGCGCACGTTCGCTGTGCACCCGCTGGGGCGGCTGCGCTGGAGGGAGCGGGGGGACCTAAACTGCACGGAGAGCATCGTGCTGCCGTCGCCTTGGGGTACCGTACCTGCTGTCTCGGCTTGCTGCTCCGGGCCGAAACCGGCTGCCTCCTACCACAGGCAGCTCCGGTAAATCAGACCCTCGGCAGCCTCCCGTATTCCTGTACTCACTCGTGGCCGTGACAGGACGAGAGAAGCGCTGTGCTCATTCACCAGGCGTCGTAACAGATGCCCTCTTCTCTAGCCACCCGGGAGAATGTGTTTCCCACCAACAGATGTCTGGGGAAACAGCTCCCCCGAGAAGAAACCAAAAAACAACCCTCCCGACAAATAAACGACTTTCTGCATTTAAACCTTTCAGGCAGTCCATTCTGGTTCCTGGTGTTTGTGTGAGCAGAGAGAGACGTTGATACATTTTGCGCTGAAAAATGTGGACGCGTTGGCATTGGTTTTATTTCCAGGTTTTTTTTGCCATTTTTTGCTTTAAACACACTGGAAAACGGAAACCTTTAACAAGGTATCTCAAACACTTTCGCCTGCCACTCACGCCCTGTGTGATCTCAAGCATGCCGGTATTTCCGGTCAGATAAAGCTTTTCATTCAACCTGGGTGATTTTTTTACTACCTACTTCATTTACTGAGACATAAGTAAACAAGCAGCCCTCTAGTCACCTTGCAGTGAACTCAGGAGCAGCAATTTAACAAAAGTGAGCCGGTGAGAGGGGAGGGGAGATGATGGGAGGGCAGCACAACGCCCGAGCTTGTCCTCGGCCTGGGAGCTGCGCCTGCCTTCTCGCTAGCAATTCCCAGGAGCCCCACAGCCGGAGATGTTGGATCCGTACCCTCATACAGCACAACATGCATCACTGAAGTGTGCAAAAGCCCGGGAAAGGAAGTCGCGTGGAGGCTGAGGCAAATCACGCTGCTCATCTACAGCGGTCGCACAGTGGATCAGAGGCAAAACAGGTCTTTTAACTTGGTCCAGCACTCTCCTCCTTAGACGGTTGCTTCTCCGTCGAGCAGCGCGAAAGACAGGCCTTCAGGTTTCCACATGTCACCACAACGCTGAATGCGAGTCTGGAAGGTTTAAACCCAAGTCGACACGGCGCATAAACAGGTTTCTTTCTGTTCTGCCTAAGGAGCAGGGACAAAGGGACCGACCACCTCGAAACCGCCAGGCTTGTCCGTCTTTACTGGGGAATTCCACAGAAGAGCCTTGTTTGCTGCTTAACAAGTGCACGACAGAACCCCCAGGATTTCAGAGGCTACAGGCCTTCCTGAAGGTGCAGGCTCCCCGCGTGCCTCCCCAGAGCCGGCACAGCTCTTGCCAGAGCCCGGCCCCGGCTGCGGGAAGCCCAAGCCGACGCCGCCGTGCGTGCAGCGCGGGACGGCCCCGCTGCTGCTCTGTCTCAGGAGGGCAGCGTGCTCTCTGCAGCTAAAGCCCAAGCCCAAGTTCCATTACAAGCTCTTGTTTCTTGCATCCTCGAACTGTGCCGGCTGCTAAAACTATTTTGGGTTGAGAATTACTAGACTTTAGGTAGCAGAAGAGTAAGTTACATGACAGCTGTTTGCCCTACAGCCCTGTTTAAAACCCAGAGCAACCGTCTAGGTAACCTGGCAGCCCTTCCACTCGTGTAACCTCCGTGGGATGCCACGCTTGGCTTTGCAGCCGGCAGCTCAGGGCTGCTCTGGCTGGGTTTCCACGCCGTGCGTGTGAACACCGTGACCTCTGGTGGCCACGCTGGAGCTCGGCGAGCGGCAGGACACCCGGTAGCGAAGCGTTCCCCAGCATCACTGTGGTAGGCCCAGATGGCAAGAGAGACATGCCTAAGGATAAACAAGGTCTAACTAATTACCTCGGCAGCTTTCTCCCTCCCAGCCACACGCACGCCCTCCCGAGCCACCGGGAGAAGAATGCAGCCTGCAGCAAACCCGCTGTCCCTTGCATCACCATTTTTGGGGCTGAAGACATGCGCGTGAGAGTCAGGGGTCCCCCGGGAGGGCAGGTGGAGACACAGCTTGCGACTTTGTGCTGTCATTACCTAACTTGCTTGCGTCGTGGGAGGTGACACAAAGACAACATTTGGCTGTACTTTGGTCTCAGTTTAGCCTGAATCTCATTGGGAGTATTCAGCAGCAAGAATCTGTCACCAAATGAGGTGCAGGAAGGCTTGTACTGGTAGCTTAAACTAGTACATGCCTCAGGATTCCACTAGTCAGTGGGGAAGCCCCATTCCTCCTTTGGCTTAGGACCGTATGTGTATCAGGGAGCTAAGCTCTTTTTACCCAGTGAAATGTCCACATCCGTGACGGATTTACTGGTGTAAGTACACGCCACAGAGGGAGCCTGTAGAGTTAGAGACGTGAGCATGCGGCAACCTGGCCCTTCCTCCACAGAGGCGGCAGAGATCCTACCATTCCACACCTATTTCGTGTCTTAAGTTGCAAATAGAAGCTATGCAGACCCTTTGTTCCACTCTGCACTTTATTCTGAAAGAGGAGGTATGAATAGACAGGACAGGCTAAAACTCAGGGTAAGTCAGATGCAGAATGAATAAGAAAGGTCTTTCAGGTAACATCCCTGGAAATATGTTAAGATACAGGCAACAAATCTGTCTGCAGGGGGAGGAGCAGGTGATTGGGAGTTCAAGAAGCAAATTTAGAATCATGCAAGTGCCAGCAAAGCTTTTCCTTAGACTCGTGCGCTTCCGCAAGTTGGCTCCTGCTCTGTTGGGAAGCAGGGGCCAGCACAACTGAGAAGTGCGTAGGTACCAGCTCTGTTTTTGGCCCCAACTTGGCCCAGATGGAGAGCCAAGAAGCCGAAGAGCAAGCCAGTTTCCTATTGTGGATGCAGAGCTTGCTTTCCTCAGGCTTACTCCATGGCTCCTTGGTGTAAGACAGGGTGTTCAGAAATCCCTGCCCTGCCGAGAGCCCTGGCTGCACCAGACAACTCAGCAGCCATCAGGGAAGCTCTGGGAACCCCTCGTTGGTGGTGAAACTTAGATGAGATGGGGCTCTGTGGATGTGGGGCGTAGTCCTCCTGCGCTGACTGTCTTAGATGAGGGCAGAGCACATCTCCATACTGCCCAGTTGATTTTCTTGGTGACACTTGCAGGCACAGCCAGGGACTGGCATAAAAGTCAGACTGTTCCTCCCTTGCCTAAATGGAGATGCAGCAACAGAAGTGTCAGAAATGGTTCATTCCTGTGGTGTGGGTCTGATTTCGTGACCTGTGTGCTTGGTGTCAGCCTTGTGAGCTGGGAGGCACCTCTCTCACCCGGTCCGTCACGTAGCCTCAACACCCCAGGTCAGTAAGGAGATAGGGATCTGGCTGCAACGGCCGCGTCTGCTCCTGTGGCTGGGGGGGTCTCAGCTGTCCTGCACCTCAGGTCTCACTGACAATCGGGGCTAATTCATTTTCCCTGGTGCTGAGCTCATCCGTCGCTTGCTGTCACGGGGGTTGGTCTGAGGCCCCTCCGTAACACTAACCCCAGAGCACATGCTTTCTCAAGGATCTTCCCCTGTGTAAACGCACCAGATTAAGGAGCAACGGCTCTTCTTGACTGGCACCAGTATCTCCCTCCAATCAAGCAGGCTATCTGCCCTGTGATTTATGATACTGCTTCTAGTGAAACACGTGCTGCCTGCAAGCAGCCGTTAATGACCACTGACTCTCCTCTTTGCCCAGCAGTGAATTTTTCAGCTTCCAGGTGCAACGCTATACAGCAATGGTATTTTCAGGCTTGGCATGACCTTCTCATCAGCCTCGGGATCTGAGTCCATTGCATCACAGTTTGCTCCCAGTAGGATGTCCTTTACGAAGAACAGTGTCATAAGGTTATTGGTTTCTTAGATAAGTGGTAGGAAGTGATCACAGGCTTGTCCAGACCCATTTCTTGTTTCTGAAATGTCACTGCAAATAAATGTCATGTTCTGCGCCGGCTTCATGGAGCAAAGGAGTCAGATACATATTGAAAAACCTACAGGCTTCACAACAGGGCTATAAAATCAGCAAAGAGCAGTTTGTAAGTGCGTGCCACAACTACCTATCATCTAGTGACAGAGATTCACCACTTGCCTCCACAGAGAGAGCCTGTGGTTTTTCAAAAATCAGTTTAGTGGGATCGGCATGCCAGGTGAGCTAGAACATGTGGCCTGGTGGGGACTCGAGCTGTAGATGTCCCTTCCCAACACCCATTTCTGCAACGGGTCACTGGCGAGGCTGTTTCATACAGACTGCAAATGCACAACAGCGCCACGCGGGTAGAAGGTGCGATTTAGAAATTTGCCAAGTGGTACAACAGAGAGAAATAAGTATTGTGACAGAGTCCCACCTTAAATAGCAATTGAGAGGGATAGCGAGCAAATAAAAAAATGTCTTTCACTTCTCTTTTCACAACAGAGTTGTGCTAGAGAAGAAAAGTGCACAACTTGGCCAACCACAGGGACTTCTCTCTTGTTTGAGGGCCATTGTCATTTGCAACTGTTGTCCCTTTGCTCATGAATGCACAAGGCTGGGGTAACCCAGTCAGCAATTTAAAGTGGAGATGCTGTTTGGTAAACACTTGGGCACCCAGAAGGAACAGGAGAAAAGGTCCTGGTTCTCCTCCAGTGTCGCTTGGGGGCTGAAGGAGGAAACACCTTGTGGGACAAGGGCAAACCTTGCTCACGGGATGGATTGGTTCAGTAAGCAAGGTGGCCAGGGGAGTGCCGAATGGTTAAAAATCCTCTTGATGTAAGGGAGAATGACGCTGCAGGTGGTAAGGGGGCATCAGACCTCCCCCCGCCGAACACTGACCGCACTGACAGCTGGCAGAGGGCCTTTAGTGAGCAGCTGTGTTCCACGGACACCCCCACCCATCTTACCTGAGCACAGCACAGGCTGGGGCATCTCTTAAGCCTGTACACACTGCTGAACACTTTGTTTTGATTTTATTTTCTAGGAAGAACTTCAAACAAATGAAGGTTTGGCAATTTTTAAGGTTGCAGAAGACCAGGGGCAGGCAGAGGCTGCGTAACACAGGTAAGGCTGCTTTTGCTTCCCTGAAGTCCATCCTTTGCAAACAACTGATCCAGAAAATGGTGTAGCAGCCATCTTAAAACATTACAAAGACTTCCCATGTTCAGACCAGGCAGCGCCGGACATTTACTGAAAACTCTTGCACTGAAAAGGGTGTATATGAAGGGATCCACACTGCCTGGTCTGGACATGGCACATAAGCACCAGCTCTGGACTCCAAGTGGGTTATGGTATTCTACTGTTAGCATACAATAATCAGAATTACTTGCTTCTGCTCTTCACGCCTGGTATCTGTTTGGCCTGTTTATCTCTATCAGTGTCAGTATGCGCAACAAGCAACCTAGAAATCTATGATGTATTTACCTTCTCACTGTCACCAGTTGCTTGCTTTGACTATAAAGAAACTACGTGGAAAGGATCCAAATGCTGTGCAGAGTGAGGAAAAACACCCTGCAGTCATGATGTCCCAATCACGATCGGACAAGAAAAGATTCCAAAAAATTAAGTCTAATTTTCATGACACAGCCAAAAATGCACAGTCAAGTGAATACCTTCTGGGCAAAGGCCACCCATTTGACAATAATACAGTTATAATCCAAACACATCTACCACCAGCAGGAAGATAAACCACTAGGATGGTGCAATAAAATAATGAACAAAACAGGTTTTCTAATTGGGAAAAGCACTTTGAACAGGCTTCTTTAAAACCTGTTTGTAACCAGTTTGTCTGTCTCCTGAACTTCCTACCCCACCTAGTTATCTCTTCCTTCATTTTTTGCGACTTCAGACATTTTGAAGTTGCATCCAAAAGGAAGAACTTCCCAAGCATAACAATGCAGAGAATGGCAAGAAAAAAATGCTGTGGCATACCACCTTTTGGGAGTGGCACTGATGTCCAGGTAAGGTTGCTAGATTAACAGCTCCTCGTCGAGATCCTGCCAGACCATCGATCACGTGCTTTGTGCTTTCACATACTGACTTTGTGTTAATGCTTATTTTTCAGGTGATTCCGTCTCATCAGTATAAAGAAAAGGTTCGTTTATTTTCCCCTACCTTCCGTTCTCTGTTCCCCTTCCCTTTACTCTAGAGAGGCACACTTGCCTCCTAGGGTATGATTACATACTGAAGAACAACTTACTTACATAAATATCTGTTTATTTCTGCCCACAGCATTTTTAGAGACCTCGTAGAAAGGCACCCAGAAGACAATAAAGTAAAAACCTCTGGAGCAATGTTAAAGGTTCGTAGAGTAGACAAAGAGACTGCAAGGTCACAGATCAGGTAGCGGGACATGGGGAAGGAAGAGCAGATTTCCCTGCTAGGCCAGCGCTACGGGCCACATCAGCTTTCCAGGCTCTCCCTACATGACGCAGCCATGAGGCTTCCTGACACCACTCCTTCTCCATTGCCACCTTTGTTCTCCACTGAAGGATCCAACACTTCCAAAGAAAAGCGCTGCTTCACAGAACAGCTGACAGTGATGGGGGAAAAGGTTCATGCAAATATAGATAAGTAGGTCTGTCTTGTCTAACGAGAGTAGGACAAACTGTCACCAATTCCTTGGGGGCGGTACTGCTGACAGCAGCGAATGGCAATGCCAACGCTCGCAGGATACCTGGGTACTGAAGCTGTCACCTCTACCAGCATTCACAAAAAATAGCATTTTTAAAAGTGACTTTCCCAAAACATACAGAAAGGAGCTCCCATTTCTTCAGGTGATAACACTAGTGACCGAATCAGTGCAAATGTACACTCCTTAAAAAGTGAGCATGCCTTTCCCTTCCATAGGTACAGTTACATGTCTAGCAAGCCCAGCTGTAGCCCTGGTTACATCAGAACACCTCTCACTGACTTCTAGGAACTCCCATGTTAGGCTCTGGGTTGGATTAAAAAAAATCTCACTGCAATTCTTACCATCACTATTTATGTAACAGACATTGAAACTACCAGGACAGCTCCAGCCCCAGTCTGATTACCAGCTTATTTACTTGTATGTTTCAACCACTCTGGAATAAGGTCTGGTGGAAATAGTTAACGGGACTTGCATCTGCTCAGGAGAGACAGCACATGGTAGCAAGCAAATACAACAGTAAATGAGACTGGAACTATCTAATGCTTAAATGCACTGAAAGGAAAAACTCAAAGGTACACATAGCTTCCACCACTCAACAAGTAGTTTAGTTTAAAGCTTGCAGAAGACACTGTGATGACGAAAGTCAATTTAGGCACATCTAACTAATGTGAGTGCTAGAGGACCCAAAAAACTAAAATCATCTAGATCATTTTATAAAAACCCTAGCATAAAGTCCAGATTTAAATTAATTTTTTTCTTCAACACATTGCAAGCACCATGCTTAAAGACTCCCATTGCATTGTGCCCAGAAAACCCTAGTCACAAACTCTTCAAGGGATAAAAAATATCAGCCTATATCTGTGCACACAGAGGGAGCAGGGTACTTAAATTCTTCAGCTATTGGTAAAAATCCCATCTTGAGACCGTATCTGTGAGTGAGGATTGTAGCATACCACTTAAACTTTGTACCAACTCCCAACACCAAAAGCTTGGGCATTATGTTACACTAATTATTATTAATTCCCCTACTAACTTTAAAAGTCACATATCACTCAATCAAGTTTGATATATGAGGTCCAGCACACCCTCAGCAAAGCAAATAACATCCACTTCCCCTCTTAACACTAAAAAATAAAAATAAAAAACCAAACAAACAAAAACCCATTTAGCTGTCAATGCTACTATTATACCACCTTCCACTTGAACAATGACCACAAGTTATCTTCTTTGTTCTGTTTCACATGAAGAAGAGGGTATAGTCACGCTAGGAAGAGAAGCTTGTCTAAGTCACTAAACAGGGCTGAAGTCATAACATGCGTTTTTGACGAGGGTTTGCAAGCCGAAAATCTGTCAGTTCTTTTAGCACTTGTTCACATCACTGAACAAGCAGCAAGAGCACTTGAGGCCTCACATGCTGGCTTTTCTAGCTGTAGTTTGTACATCTCCTGCCTTAGGGGGGGAAAAAAAAAAAAAGCAAGTACTGCCTCAGAATCAAAATACCCTTATCAGTAAATCTATGTGCCACACTTGCTACATAAGTAAACGTGGCAAAGCCATCTCCAATAGCTTTCTGGGGCCTGCAAGCTTCTGCCCTCGTTCTTGAATTTTGCATAGAAAAAGGTAAGGTGGACAGGTAACTGCTGGGAGCTGCTTGCTCGCAGCTCTTTGTTGATGTGCAATGCTCAGCAGAAAACAAGTCACACTGAAGGGAAGAACCAGGCCCTGTTGTACAGAAGTAAGCAAACACACACACACACACAGAGCATCTCGCAGCTCCTACTCTACCATTGCTTCTCATCTAGGGCTCTTTTCCCTCCCAACTGCACAAATGTGCCCAAAGACTTTGTGCAGGAGTGGAGCTTATTTAAACTAATTCTTCCATTTCATGTAAAGCACCCACTGAGTGTGTAAGGTGACTTCAAAAGAGTCTTTTTTCTTTACTGGTCTTCCTCAAATTATCATTTGCTTAAAGAATCATTTTATTTTAAAAAAATCAAGTAAAGTCTAAGGCAGTTAAGCAGCTACTGAAGTCTGTTTTCTTGGAAAATGCAAAAACTGAACCAGCACTCCCATATACTCATGTGATCAGAACTCCAGCAGCTGGTATATTAATTCCATCTGCTACCCTAGACTGGTTTTAGACAATTTTACATGTATATTAAAATATGTTTTATTAGAACAGGACAAGAGAATTAAATGAATGAGTATTAAGTAGACACCCCTGTTTTTATTACCAAAAAATGAAATTAAAGCATTTACTTGATTCAGTTTCCTCTTTTAAAATTTTCATTTTTATTCACTCATCAAAAACCAATAAGTTATAGAAATCATAATAGTATTCATTTCCTTACTGAAGTAGTCAACAAGATTTCTACTTACTTTTGTGCTGACTGAGTAGCACATTAAATCTTTAGAACGAGTGTATTGGTCTTAGTTTTTCCATAGAGATTCTTCTTAAAAACACTACCTCCCCAGCACAGGTTTCCGTGAAACCTCTTCCACGGTATTAGCATAGCACTGCTGTTGCCCCGGGAGGTTCCGAATGCAGCTGTGTGAGGTGTCAAGGCACTCGACGCGGTGCAGGTCCATTCACCCCTAGGAACCAGCCCACCAGTGCGGCCAGCGTACACGGGCTCTGCCCCAACCCTTCCACCTCACCCCTGCTCCTTAAAGGAACCCTCGAATTACAGTAAAGCTCCGTGTTGAAGGCAGGGGCAATGACTACGTGTGACAGATGTTAAACCAAATACTTTTGTATTTAATTACGTTAAGAGTTCAAGAAGGTTAAAACCATAGACAAATGCACAGAATTTCCATCAATGACAATGAACTGAGGCAGCAACATTGTCATCCCCATGCTTTAAACAGTGTCTAAAGCAACTTCTAAACAAGTACAATTTGGGATACTGATGTAGAACTTAAACAGTGTTTTTTGTTTGCTTTACCTAGTATGAAGAGTTTTCAAACACTTCAGTAACTTGGAACTATTCCCACAGTTGCCATTTTCCCCATCAGCAGATGTTTTGCTTTGTATACCAATAATACTTTTTTTTCCCAATGCAATCTAGTTTTCATGGTAACACGCAAAAGCATTCTAGTCTTGCTCCTCTTCATCCCCATCCTCATCTTCGTCCCCTTGATCTCCAGATTCAATATCATCTTCATCTTCAACCTGAAATGAAGAAAGATCTCTTGTGAGCAGTTATCATCCCTTACTCTGATCCAACCTTTTGAAGGCAAGACGAACACCGGGGAAGTGAAAGTAAGCTTAAAGCTAACCTAAAATTACCATGCTGTATCAATTAGCACTTAATAAAGGCAACTATCATCTTGTAATGTCACACAGTTTAAGTTCTCTGCTAAGGATGGCTAATTACTGGGAACAACAGCCTCCATTCAGCACCATCAGTTCTGCCCCATACGTTCGAGTAAGCAACTTCATACACATTTCTGTTTCCCGTGCAGTTGCATCAACTAAAACCCGCATTCTTCACCAGATAGGCTGAGGAGGATAACGTGTCCACCCAGTGCTTTGCAATGCCACGAGGGAAGCTGCTAACGTCTTCCAGGGTACTTTCTCCCTATTTAGTCATTTAAAAGTCAACAGACTTAAAGATTCCTCAGCTACACTTAGAGGATGTACACTTGCTAAAAACACTTTTTAAAACAAGTAATGACTCTGCACACCACACTCTTGAAAACCCTATTCCTGCAGGTGAAGCTAAACCAGATGACTGTTAACTACCAAAATGCAATCCTTCCTTTAGGAAGGATTGCACGGAGGACAGAATGATTGTCTCCCAATAGGAAACGCAGGCTCGAGCCTGGTCTTCAGCCACAGTAACTGCAGCACAACAGCTAGTTGTCCACCTTCCAGTCACACGTCCAGCTGCCAATCACAAGGATTCTTCGAAGAAAACGCCCAGAAGACAAGGCTCCCAGAAACTGCCCTGGCACTTCACAGTGCTGCTTAAGAAGGAGACTAAAGCTGTCTAGTTATCACTTGTCTTATCTGTAGAACAATCCCTTAGGATTTTAAGGAGGCCATCACCTGCTTTCTAGTTGCAGCCAGGATAAACCGTAGCAAGGCCAGGCACGTGGTCAGGTATCATTCCAGACACATACATGACACATTCTTTCCTCACAAGTGTTTGGCAGATACCCCTCAACAACCCCAAGCTGAAGACTTCTTTCAAGAGGCAGCCATCATCTTTTATTGGTGGCTGCCCATTGAAGTTGAGAAAGCAAGCCTGGTAGATTCAACAGCCCTCCCTTAATAGAAAGATGCCTCACCAGACTTACTGGATCAAGTATTGCTACACCCAGACTGCTCAGACCTTCCTTGGACCTAAGAACTCATTCAACCCATTGTTTTGCTTACCGGTACACCAAGGTCCTTCAATTTGATCTTCAGTGCAGATAGTTTCTGATCCTGGTCAGCCAAAAGCACGAGAAGATCATCCTGTTCTTTCTTTGATTCTGCAACTTCTTGCTGAAGTTTACTCTTCTCATCTTGCAAGATAGCAACTGTACTACTAGATGAATCCAGGTGCTGTTTTAGTGATTCTTTTTCCTCAGAAAGGGCTTTGACTTCACTCTAGCAACGGGAAAAATCCCCCACCAAGTTGGACCATAAGCATAGGAACAGCTCAAGTCTTGTTTCCTACAAACACATTCCATACATTACCCGTAACAGCTCCAACCCCACTAAGTGCCCTGTGGCCTTGCTCCCACACACTTCCTTACCCAAACTCCCCTTATTACCAACCGGGAGTAAGGTAGGTAGAAGTCTTTACAGTGACTACCTTCCTCCAAGCCCCGTTGGACTGTCCGTGTCACAGTAAAGCTATTTCCTAGACTGTCCTTACCAACCGTTTTAAGGCAGACGAGGCCTACAGTTCCCAAGTGAAAAATGGAGGAGACGTACCGAGCTTCACCTCCGTAGCCTGAAACACTTCCGATACTCAGGAAACAAACCAATTGCACCCAAAGCTTTTCCTATGGTATAAGTCCCCCTAATGGAAGGATGAGTATCACGTGGCCTGGTTTGGTGTTCACCCACTACCAACCTTCAGTTCTTTTATTTCTTGCTCAAGACGTCCCTCCAATTCAGAGCTGTTGGCTGCTTTTGCACTGCAGTCTCCTAACACAGGATCTGCAGTTGTATTCTGTGGACAAGCAATTCGGTATCAGAGCACGGAATGTCTCGCATTTAAAGACAACAAGCTAAGACATTATACAATCAGCTGTAGAATTTAAATGCATATTTTCTTCTTATAGCACAGCCAAGGTGTGGTTGTTACATACATCCTGCACTGCAAGGCATCAGGAAACAGATCTGTGATTCCCGGGGTCTCAGTAAACACATAACGCACTCAAAAAGGAGAACACAAGGTGCAACCCTTATTTCATAGAAGTTGCACTCCAAATAGAGACTGTTAGGTTTTTTTGTCTAGGCAAACCCTGTCTATTACAGACCGCCAGCCTTCATTCAGATTCTTCTTAAGTGCCAAAGATGTATTTTTTTTTTAATTAGGCTAAATATCTTGATCTTGGTGACTAAAACCAGCAATAGATTAGTATTTTTTTTTTTAATTAGGCTAAATATCTTGATCTTGGTGACTAAAACCAGCAATAGTTTAGTCACAGCCAGCCCTACCCAAAGTTACTATTTTCAAAACACGGCAGCCGTCTTTCACCTGAAACTGCAACATGGCACACATTCAAACACCATTGCTTCTCCAGTTACACTACACTTAAGCCAAAACTCTAGCAAAGGTAGGCAGTCTGTAGGGTGGCAATGAGGTTGTCTTGACAACTGGTGGCAGCACGGGAGCACTTATGTGCCCCTGCCTCATGGCCACACATGGTCAACCCATGTGCAATGGCACCTTGTATCAGAGCAGCTGAGACTTTGACAGCAGAGGTGTTAACAAAAAAGCCTTCTCTCAAATGATCTGTACATTAAACACTTGATATTTTGCCCAGCGTAAGCAGGAAACCAAGTCTTCAAGATTTAGTCACCAAAGAGAAAATAAGTAACTTTTTCACTGGTACCATTACTTGTAGCTTTTGATTCTCAATCTGAAGCTTAGAGATTTCTGCAGACTGTAGTTTTATCTGACTCCTGAGCATTTCTAGTTCCTTTGGGAAACAGAGACAAAACATACTTGTAAGTTGATTTGCTTTATCAAAGTAGTTATTCACATAAAATTCTTTGTAAGTTAAATGCTACCAGAGTAACTGCTTCATACTAGCATACAAGAGAACAAAGCTGCATCTCTGTCTCAATGGGAGCACAGCAACCATTTCTCAAGATGACAAAACTAGTTCAGCAACACGCACCATTTTCCACCCTGCTCTTAAGAACTCTTCTCTGGAATGCCCAACCAAGGCATCTGTCTGAGCCACAGCCATGTTTCTAAAGGTTTTTCACACCACTAGCCCTCCCATTAGCATCCTCTATACATTACCATTCTTAGTGCAGAAACCCATTTGATTTAAGCCATCCAGGCATTATTAGATGTCTAATCAGAGCAACTCTGCTAGGTATTTTTTGAGCAATGGCTACCTTGCATTACTGAACCTGCACATATTTAAACGCTTACTCTATGCTGTACATCTAATACCTGGAAGCTGTCCTATCAACATTTGTAGTTATGTTTTGCAATGGATGAACAGATAGATTTTGCAAGTCCAAAGAGTCAGCTGCAGTGTCTTCTGCTGGCTCAGACTTGCTTAGCGAAAACAACCAATTCATTTTTGGATGCATAATCCTGATGCCCCAAGATTACTACCATCATCACATAAAGGCACACCATTAAAAACGTCAACATGCTCAGGAATCCACGCTCCTCCCTCAAGTTTGGCAAAGCTCCCTTCCCATCCCGAGCTACCACTGTTCACTGCAGCTTTGCAGAAATACCACAACTTCACCTTTTGAAGTTCATTATTGTGCTCCAGGCCACCAGATTTGCTGGTCTGTGAAGACTGCTCTGTTGTTCCCATTTCCAACTGTGAAGACTTCTGTAATAGCAACAGGGAAATCAGCCATAGAACCAGACAGACTAAATATAGTCCTGCTGGCAGAACACAAAGCCAACTGTGTGCTTGCATGATCGAAGTTCCCAGCAGAGAAGGTGCAAACAGGCTAAGAAATGGTGCATCACGAAGCTCTCCAGTTACACAAGAGCAGCTGGATGCTCTCCTCTAAGCATCTATGCAAAAGCATCTTCCACTAAGTCAAATGCAGAAGACATGCACAAAATAGAAGCAGGGTACATCATTCTGCATTTTGACAAGCAGGCCACCAGTGCAGGCCACCATAAATACCTTAGGCATCACCACCACTAAGCTCCTAGGAGACACGCACTATTTGTTCCCACCCAAAACATGCTAAAACACACTGATTCTACAGTACAACAGGTCAGCTGCACAAATTACTCCTGGGAACACCATGAAGCAGGAAAGGCTCTGCTCAAGCCACCTCCCACCATATTCCTATTACCAGCGTGCAGTCAGTTATGATGGCTTGCCTGCCACCATGAGGACTGCACAACTGAAGGCAGACTACATTTGCAAACAGCCATTGGAAGCCGCATCAAGTTCTGCTGAGACAGTGCTTACCAATTTTTCAATCACAGAATCCTTTTCCCGTAACTGCCCTTGCAGGAGTTCATGCTTGTTTTTCCATTCTTCCAACTCCTCTTTCAATTTGCTCACTTCTTCCGTCTGAATGCCATTCATCTGAAACGTATCACTGTGGGAATTGTGATGCTGAGTATCCTTTCCTAAAAGACAGAGTTTATAACAAAGGTCACAAACACCAATGTCATTTTGAAGTTAGTTTCAAACAGATAAATTAAAGCATTACTGCCCATCCTTCTCCCACCCTGCAGGGCAATACAAGCCATTCTAAGTAGAGAACCAAAGCAGAATATTTTAAAAATTCTCTATCTCTACTCTCTAGAGCTAAATAAAGAGCTCTAATTTGCCATTCCTTCAAGTATGTATTTGTAGCTGCACCTGCATGCTGCTCCCGTCATTCACTTCATCCAAATTAAGTTCAGAGACAAATCGTTCTGAAAGACAATTGCTTCCTCCTGTATTTTTAATCCTAAATAATCCTGAGGGCAGAATTACTTTTTGAAGTTATGTCATTCCCAGTTTATCAGGCATCCTGACCTTGGAATAACTTGAATATACTGTCCTGATTTAAACATTCAGTTAGCAATCTCTCTAGTGGCAGTAATAGGCCCCGTCTTGCACATCTGCCATAGTGCATTTCTTCCCTAATTCTTTTTTTCATTGACAGACCTAATTCGGCACATACCGTGGCCCATCCTCCCACGTTCTAACTATGAACAGGCAACAACTCTTCTGGACTAACTTAAGCAAACAAAGGTGTAGAAAGCCTCTGTCAGCAGCTGCCTGGTAGCCAACAGTTCCTACAGCCCGCTTCAGCTCTCGCCCCTTCACAGGCACACCTCCAGGAAAGCAGCTAGGGCGGCGAGCAAGGGCTTTGCTTTTCACCACAGGCAACCAAAATGGTACCAGATCAGGTCAGAAGCTATTGCTAAACCCAATATTTCTACGCATCCATCAAAGTGAACTGCCTGGTCTGCAGCAGTCTTCTTCAGGTGCTTGTTTTCCCCATGAGCAGACCTACGTGGCAGACAGGCCCTAGCTCAAGTTCTCAAACAGATCTTGCAGAAAACAGTAACGTTATTTCAGGAGGCCCAGGAGTTAAGCAGAAAGCAAGAACAAATCATACCTCATTTAAATTTTCAAGATGTCCTCTTGGGTCTCCCTGTGCTTTATTCTGTAAGTTTTAAGGCACTTAAAGCAAAACCTATTATTTTTAGTTACGGAGCAAATCTGGTGCTTAAACCAAATTGTTTGCAATGCTCAATACCAACTTGAAAAAAGTATATTTTACCTCTATGTGCAATTTTCATAAGCTGCAGAACATACAACAGCATGCCTGAAGTGACAGAAGGTTGTCTGCTGGAGTTGTTCTGTAGCTTGCCATAGACCACAAGAGATCTGTGCATTAGCAAGATTATTTTTTATTATTCTTTCTGAAGCCTACCTAGTTGTACTTTCAGGAGATTATATTGGTCCTTATGCTGTTGGATCTGTGACACTTGCTGTGTAACTGTTGCTTGGAGCTGTTCATTTTGAGATGTTAAAGTGTTAATTCGTTGTTTTAATTCTTCAAGCTCCTGGTCCTGTGATGGGGAGTGGGGGGAAAAAAAAAAAAAAAAAGGCACTTAGATGTAGTAACACTTATGAATACAATACTGTCAGGAAGGCAAATAAAGACATAAAAACCTTAACTTCATCATTACATGCTACTGGTTAGTGATACTGTCAGTGCTACTTGTGAAAGGTAAGCAGAAAAGCCTCATGCAAACCTAGATAGCTATTCCTACAAAAAAAGCCTGGGGAGAACAGAAGTGGCCTGTCACACCAGACCAATGCCTTCGGAATCTTTTAGAGGAGACCTCCAGCATACCCACACCAGGGACAGCAAGAGAGAGAAAAAAGGAAATATATGGAAGCTGATGGTGATAGTTTTTCTCCATCACACTGAAGGCTGCATGCATTTGGTCCACTTCACGAGTCTTTAAAGAAGTCGTGGTAGTTACTGTTATCACATGTTCAATAAAGCCTCACTGGCAGTTCCAAGTGCCCCTTAATTCCCTATGTACCGCTATACTCTGTGTCCATTCCAGATCCCTACACTAAAAATACCTGCTTCAGTTCCCCAGTAGCTATTTAAGTTAATTAGCTTTGCTCCTCTACTTATCAGTCTAAGCTGTGGCAACAAAACAAGTGAACTACCACTGAAAAAAAAGTTTTTGAGAGTCCATCCACATTTCATCCATCATCTTTTCAAAGCTAAGAGCACAGAACTGAAGAATTACATCCCTTTGCGAAGGGCTGCAAGTTACCCAGTTACTCATTTGAAAAGAAACACTTAAACACAGGAAAGTGCAGATGTACCCCAGGAAAAGACTTAAACTTAAATCAGTATTGTAAACACTGACATTTCAGCTGAACCAGACCTTTCCTTAAGTGTTTTTAGAAGTGTTTCTGCATTGCTAGATTCCTTGTTACTCCTTTGCAAAATCAGGTATCCAGCTGCACTGCAGTGCCTCTGAAAGCCAGAACAAACACCTTCTGGAGACACATGTACAGCAGAACTCCCTCTTACCTGCTCTCTAATGACTTTTTTGTAGTGAGTCACAATGTTGTCATGTTGTTCCAATGTCTTCTTGACCTCCTCCTCCTTTTTATCTTCCTCACTAGACTTGTAAATAGCTTTACTTATGACACCTGTCAAAAACAGTTTCTGTCAACTTAAGCCCAGTTCACATATCCTTTTTGCCCTCACAACAGTCTCACAGCCTCAACCACTTTAAGTTAATGGCATTTAGAAATTCAACCTGCACTTTAGAAAAAATATGGTCACAAACAGGTTTAAGAAAATAGGAAATGGCAATTTTTTTATAGCAAGGTTTGCACACTTACTGCTTTACGCACTTTCAGAAAAGCAAGCGGGTGTTTTGAGTCCTTCCTATGAGAAAAGGTGTGTTTTACTTGCATTATGGCTCCACTACAAGTATTGCCCAAGTGGTTGTGCAAATAAGTTAAGGACTTGGGACTACAAAGGCAATGTGCAGATTGAATGTGATTGGACAGAACAAACCATTTTTACCGTAGCTGCTCCAAGGTTTTTTCCTTCTCTAGGCTGGTTTAAGTTGGGCAATATTAATCAACAGGACATTAGATGTTAAGGATGATGACAACTTGTCTCTTTTGTGAATGACGCAAAAGACTTAAGAAAGTTCCTATCATTTTCTAACAAGCCAGGGAATACAGCATTCATCATTTTTCTCAACGAATCAGTTCGAAGTAGGAAATACCTAGATTGCATACTTCCATGCATCAACCTTCTATGACCACTGTACATGCTCAATGCTTTAGTCTCTATGTGAGCACAAACACACCTCTAGACCACGTTGTGGCAACTGGCAGCGTGTTTTAAGAATCATTTCACCTAAGAATAACAACTTAACCAGTTAATACAAGCCCTGATAATGGGCTTGTACCGGAAGTATTTTTACTAAATTCCTGAACTGCGAGCTTGTATATTTGATTACTTACAACTATCAATGCAACATGTTTTTCAGAATACTCCTTTTCAGTAGTATCATCACACTACTTTTAAGAGGGTTACGTTCAGCACATTTGGTAGCTCAGTCATCAGTTCTTCACAAAAACTACAGAAATGAGCATAACATCTCACCTTCCAATTCCTTTACAAGCTTGGTAAATTCATGATCAAACATCATGTGGTCTGGGCTAGAAAAACTAGGCTGTGGTTTCTGAGCAGCTCTAGAATAAAGTTCATGTTTGCTAATGAAGCCAAGCTTCTCAATGAAGTTCTCCCTGCCAATCCTCTTCTCAATCAGCTGTTTCAGCTTCTCTCTAAAAGGAAGAGACAAATCAATCACAGAGCAACACTGGAAAACAGATGAACCCATCCTTCCCTCAAGGTTACTTTTGCAGTTACCACTCTTGATTATCTGTCTCGGGTCTTTATCACACTAGATGCTTCGCATTCAAGATGCAATTTTTCAGTTGCCAGGGACATCTGTTCTCAGCCTAGGAACCCACGGGTTAGGAGGACCTATGCAAAACAGCTATCTGCTTTGCCTAGCTAAAGGTGGGTCAGCTACTTTGCATCCCATAAGGAATATCCATAGAAAACTTTCAACTAAATATTCTCGACCGTACCGCCTCAGTTAAAAGCCTCCTAAACCACCATCTGCCAGTCACAGAAACTTTCCCTATACTCCTCTTATTTCTACATCATACTTACTTCCTATAGTTTTCAAGGGAATTGTCATTGTAGTAGATGGAAATGCCAAGCAAAAGTGCACACAGGCCTTGGACAAGCTGCTCCTCTTCTCCCAGGTTTTCGGCTATCTGCCCGGTGAGCTAGAGCTCTTGTTAAGGGTATTTGAGCTAGTTCATAAGCACAATCTATTTAACACACTTGTCCCTGTATAAATTCGAGTTAACATTATTTTCACATGTAAAACCAAGCTTCATTATGACGTAGGCAAAATAGCTGATGAAACCCTCGCAAAGCTAGCTCCTGTTTTGAAGGACTTTGGTAGTCAGTGGTTTCCCTGAAATTTCTTTTCTCAGTAACTGTCTGCTTAACCAAAGAAATATAGTTGTTCCAAAACAGACTGTCACTTTACATAAGGTGACAGTTTAGCAATATGTACTTTAGTCAGATGGTTTTCCGGAAAAGCAAGCATTGAAATAAGCTTCAAGTAGGAAACTTTCTTCCTACCTCTTGGGTATAAGCAGAAGTCACACTAAAAACATCAGTGGGCTTGTCACAATAAAAAATACGTTTTCCTGGCAGAATGACATAGCTTTCTACTGTACTTGAACTTACACGCACACCTTATAGACAGGTCAGCATGAACAGAGCACTGTCAACAGAAAGCTGGTGGATCTCTTGCCCCAGTGCATTTTCTTTTGTCATGAACTATCCCTGCAAACTGACCTAGATAAAACTTTTAACTTGAACATGAATAATCCAAGTAATTTCTAGACAAGCGGTTCTACTCCGCAAGCAGGTCAAGGATACAAAAGGTACATTGGCTGGATTGTGAAGGAAGTGGGTGACAGCAATCGAGCAGTTGCTTAGCCAAGTGCAAAGCAACATCAGTAGTCCAACCCTGGTCTGTACTTTGCTGCCCTGAAAGAATAAAACCCCCCATCATTATCGTTGCACGGCAGAGGACTAAAACACCAGAAAAAGCTGTACTGACTCATAAGTCACCCGCTTTCACCTCATCATTTTTAAAAACAAGTCATGTCTTTCAAAATACCCCTTAGTTAGTTATAATGAACAACGCTTTAGTGCTTTGATGAAACAAGCATTAAACCGTTCATATTGAACTGTTTTCAGAGCAAAACAACAAGCAATACAGATGTGAAATAGGACTCGATACAAATTAGCACCAATGTAAAATCATAACAAATTAGTTCTGCATTTAAAATTAATTCTAGGGTAAAACGAAGGAACATCCACACAACCCCTGTAAAGAAGTAGCAAGGTATAAATTAGGTAAGGATTCCCTATAGGAAGAGATGCATCACTAAGACTTCCCCTGCTGACTTAAAATTGCCATGTGTACCTAGTATTATTTCCTAAGCAAAGAAGAATAATACTGGAGTGGCTTTTGGTTCAGACAATATGTACATTAAGTCAGCAAGAGGAATGTAATTGCAATATTTGGTTTTGTTAACTACGAAAAATTCATTTTCATCTGCAAATTGACTATCTTCTCAATTCTGTCCCCCTTGTCTTTGCTGCAGGTACTGCGGGCACACCAGTGTTACGACAAGCATACATCTCCTCCAGTAATCAACATTCAGAAGGCAATCAAGAATAATGTTCCCTGCATGGACAACTAAGCTTCACACAAGCACCTAATAAAGTGGGTAAAGTAACTGGAAGATAAAGTTGAGTCTCAAAGGCAAGGTGAGGCATATAGAGCTGCTGGGATATCTTCAAAAGGGGGCAAGAAAATACATTGGAACGAGTGGTCACAGGGATCAAGACAGTGGCAAGAGAGAAGTATTCATCAACAACCAAGAAGGAGTCTGTGCCTGAAAGTTATTTGCACCTGAGACACTGAACTTCAATCCTTGTCTCTGATAACCCCTTTGCTTTAGAGCTGAAGACAGTGTTGTTTTTAACTTTAGCTAAGCATTTTAAGGGGAAAAAAAAAAAAAAAGCAGCCCCCTCAAGGTCTTTGAATAAGCCAGTTTGCCCACCAAAACAGCCAGCGAGCAGCAGTCTGGCAAGAAGCTCTTCTGTAGCAGGCTCCCCGCTACCCAACGGCCACTACGGACCACAAGACAGGCAGGAACGGAGCCTAGCAACTCTGGAAGAAAATACCAAGCTCTGAAGAGACTGCCTTCAAGGACTTCCTGCTGAGGTGCTGTGATTTGCTCCAATATATCACCATCACTAAGATAAAACCATCTTCTTAAAGAAGGAACATATAGGTTACAGATACCGAGACTGTGGCACCCATCCCTAATGCTGCACACAGAAAAGGACGCGTCTGGCTGTTTTTCATCATTATCATCGTCACCGCTTCCAGAGACCCAGTGAGTACTACATGCCCTACTAGCAATCATTCTTTAGTCTTCGCTGTGGGTTGGTCTGTAGCTTTTTTTGTCACCCTGTTGTGCTATTGTATTAACACATTATCTTGCTTGCTGCTGCCCTTCTAGCCGAATGCCAGAACTGGTTTCCACTGACCTAGGTCTCACTGCCAGTTGCCTAGTCCCCACCGACCTCTACTGATCTAGCTTTCACCATCACCATTGTGCATTTCCCCTACCTACCTTGTACTCGGTAATTAGTTAATGACTTGCACGCAGCACAACACTTGCAAAACTCTGCTCATGAGGTGACATTTATTTCCAAAACAGTCTGATGACACAATATGTTTAAGAGATACTCACTAGCACATAGCGGGTTTATCCACAGAGGGAAGACAGGATGCCCAACTATCTGTCTCACTGCTTTTTATTACCCACTAGGGAAGGTTAAGAACTATGTTCACACTTCAATCTTCAAGTGAAGCATGCATTAAGATACAAGGTGACAAATCGTAGGTCTAAAAACCTCATACAGAAAATGATCTATGACCCTCCCTATGCTCACCCTCAGTCTCTAGGAACAGGCCACTTGGCTTGACCAACTCCACCAAGCTCCGATTTCTACAAATGCCTGACTTTGCTACGCTTAACCAGTTTAATTGCTGACAGTCTACATTTAATCCCCCAGTAACCACGCATGCAACACTGCTTTTACCCTTCTGGGATAGACAAAAGTTACTCAGAGTGACCAAAATCAGTCCAAGTTAAAAGTTGAGACTCAATTACTGACAAAACTGCTATGGAACCCATTATCTGCAGAAAGACATCAGTCATGCCAAGTTACAATTTGTCAAAAGATCGAGTCAGTTGTCCCCTAACTGAACAAAACAAGGAAAAAAAAGCTTGCTTCAAACAGAATGAACAAGCAACACTAGAAACCCTTCTCCCTCACTTAACCTTTACAAATACTGGCTCTTACTGTCCCAACACTATTAGCCAGTTCATACGCACTGGGAATTACCACAGTACTGGCAGCCTTGCCCTACAAGCGTCACTTACCTTGTTAGAACCCCTAAGTTCCTTTTGCTCATGCGACCCAGCATTTACAGCACACCTTATGTGCTGGAAGCAGTCGCAAACCGCACTTACTCTCAAATGCTGCATGCTCTTCTGAGGTCAAATGAAGATGTTCTGCCTAAGTGTTTCCACACCATCCAGAACACCCTCTCTAATAAAAAAAAACCCACACAGCTATTTTCTAGACACGCCATGGTAACACCTACTGGAATAGATGACAGCTCTCCATGGCTGGTGTTCCACAATTCAGGGCTGGTAAGAATACAACCCCACCCCTGAAGAGAACTGTGATCTATGTGGTAAATAAAGCAGACAATTCCACAGCAACAATACTTCAGAATTGTTTTTTCTGCCGCTGATAACCAGCTTAGCAGTGCTTTAAGTAACACAGCCTGGAAGTCATACAATTGACGTCAGGGGTCATTTGCTAGTAATGAGATCCCTGCTTTTCACGACCAGTAGCTCCAAGGTTAAAACTTCTGCTGTAAAGTAGAACGTACAAAGCAGCCAGAAGGCAGATTAAACACAGTTTTTCTTTTAGCAGTGAGGAAATGAGGAGTATGTTCCCACTTCAGATTGTACCAGCTGTTTGCTACAGGCCACTCCAAGAAAACAACATTTCTAACAGTTTTAACTTCTCTTACAAGAAAGCACATCTGTTAGGTGAGCAGATGGTGAATGAGTCCACCCCACTGGAAAGAAAGCACCCATGCTACCCAAGATCTTTTTCCCATAGGTTTGTGGAGCACCGCCAGAGAATCCCTTGGAGACACAGAAAGAGCTTGTTATACTAGGAGAATCCCAAACCCAACTGCAACACAAAGCTGTAAGTGGAAACACGTCAAAAAGCAGTTAAAGAAACCCTCCCCAGCAAAACCCAAGACAAAAGGAAAAGGCCTGCTTTTGGCAAGGAAATGCCCAAGCTGTGCCAAAACATACATACCCGTCTGTCGATCTTATCACCCTGCAAGTTACACACATATTACTTGAGAACCTTGAAGCGGAACACATTTCAGAAACATCTCCCCAAAGCTTGAATCCCTTCTACCATTTAAGGCTTAAGAGCTACGAGCAGTTTTACTGACTCGTATTTACCTTAGACAAAAACGCCAGGGAAAGGATAAAAAAAACCACCGTCCATTTTCAGTTAAAGCGGGTAAAAGAAGTCACATGAACAAATTCAAAATTCGAGCATTCTGACATTATTCTCAAGTGCAGGAAAGTCTAACTGCTGCCACAGCTAACTAGCTCCTTATTACTACAAACATTTGGGGAAAGAGTATACATAACAGAAGCTAACATCAAAAGCAAGTGTGGGCTAAGAGGTGAAGTTCACTAGTCATTTGCAGAGCCAGGTGTTAACACCTTGACCAAACTCTAGAAAGCTTTTAGCTTTGAATCGCAAAATGGACAATAATAAATACACAAGAACCTGGTATTTCCAAGATGCTACAAGGTAGCAATTGCAGGTTCAATGCTAACCAGGCGCTGCTTCAGCAACAGAACGGGACTGGGGATCCTGCCCATTCACCTTGACTTTTAAACCTACTTTTTAAGGTCTAGATGCTTTAGGACCCTCTGCCTACTGAGAGCAGGCAACATCAAGCAGCAGTCACTGACAAGAAAGCACAATTTGCTCCTTTTCTCCTCCCCCTGAAGCATAGAGTGCTTTCAACGAAGCTTAAAAACCATCCGCAAGAGGGATAATGCTCCTTCTCATTAAGTTAGCGCTTCTGTCCTCCCGCGACGCACCTGCGCAAGAGCGGCATTCTTCCTGGATACCCCGAGTTTTAACCCAAAGCGGGGGGCAGTCGGGGCCGTACCTGCGAGAGGATGTTGGTGCACTGCTGCAGCAGCGACACCGGTGGGTTGCCGATGCTGGTCGCTAGCTGAACTCTCAGGAGCTGTTCTTTCAGAGTGGCATTTTCCTGTAACGCGTGGGCCAGGGCCACAGCGGCACACCAGTTCGAGAGAGAGTCCGTGGAAAAGAGGCCCCCGCAGAGCAGCTGACCAGCTGACACGGAATTACCTGTAGCTACCGGAACGGCCAAGAGGTACAAGTGAGATGGAAACAAGCCACAAAACTGGCAAAATACTTTAGACGTCAACATACAGTTAAAATCTGGAGAAGTGAAACTAGTTACATGTCAGAGAAGTCATAAGCCAAATGGTCTTGCTTGGATCAGACATGTACTGGCAGGTTAATGATTTTGCAAAAGACATCAGCTGATGCATTAAACATTCGTGCTAACTCACAACTCGCTGCAGACATTAGCTTTGCATACCGTCAATAGTAGATGGCAGAAGCGTTGAAACGATTTCTCCTTGTCCTTTTTGGTTTTTGTATAAAAAGCACTGGAAACAATAGAGAACAGCACAACGTAGCACAAAAGGCTGCCTTTCGTTTACCATGGACATGAGGAGTACTACGATTGCAGGCCTGTTTGAAGAGGGAAGCGAAAAACCATTAGGACAAGGTTGTGAATGAAGACAACCACAGATACACAACGTGGCGCGTATTCTCCAATTAAGGAAGAAGACTTTCGCCTACTCCTTCTATTACCATTTCAAACATTGGAGTAAAACCTTTAATTTTAATACCAAAGTTTTTCAGTTAGTTGAAACACAAAACAGTAGACTCATTACACGACTGCAATGAGCTAGCATTCCTCTGCAATATTTTCATTTCGCATTGACTCCCCTGCTGCTCCCTGCTAGCTTCAATAATACTGGAAAAGATGCCTCATAAGGCCACTAACAACCTCTAATACAGCCTGCTCTTTTTTGTACCCTCACCCTCATACTCAAATGTTGAGATTAAGATCTCATTAAGCTAACACTTGCTGTTCCCCAATCTGAGTAAATTTCAACTGCCTATTTTTTAGCCTCTAAATCCTTTCGTAGACTGTCCTTTGGCTGACAGGGACAGCTTGGCCCAATCTAGGAACTCCTCAGCTACGGCTCATTCACTTTTCAGGTGCCACATCAATTAAATCACTTCTAGGCCTCATCTCTGTGGAAACACACCCGACACCTTCATGCTGTATCTAAGAGACCCAATGTGAACTTGAAGCTGTTGCTCTGTATCATAATTACGAACTCTGAATTTAAACAATCCTTTGGATTAGATTGCAATTGCCCATACCAATACATCATTACCTAACACAGTTAAACACTTTTCTTCCTCTACCTTGGTGGATTAGAAGGCGCATTTACAGAGGCAAAGTAGTCTTGATTCATCTGGCATCCTCGAATGACTTCTGATACGGTATTAATGGTCTAGAGAAAAGGCAGAGAAAAAAATTAAATGGATAATTAAATGTGAGCCATAATCTCCTCGCTCAACATTATTCAAGATAACCCTAACAGCTACATATCAGAAAACACATACCAAGTCTCAGCATAGAGATTTACTCAACAAAACCATTTCAAATAAAACACTAACAACTAACAGTGTGAAGCATATTGAGCAAAGGTTAAGGGACAGAAAGCTCAGAGAGCTGTATCGTACCCAGTTACCTCCAACTTCATTTTCTATGTCAGATGAGTTTTGCTATGGCAGCCAGTTAAACGGGACATCTTAAAGAAGCTGAAAGGTGAACCTTTTAAGAGATAAAAAACCTGGAATGGAAGCCACACCAAAGGAACCAGTCTACATGCAAAGCACATCATTTTATCAAGGGAAAAAAAACCACCTCCTCCTACACAGGTGACAGGGCTTTCTAAGAAGCTAGAAATCCCTCATCATTGGAAACATGCCAAGTCAGGATACTTCTAGACTCTCCCAAAGGAGAAAAACAACAACGGAAATCCCACCCCCAAAACAGGGAAGACGACTAATCAATTCAGCCACTCTGGGATATGCTGAAAAACAACAGGAAAAAAAAAAGCAGATCTGAACACTTTCTGGTTGGAGAATATGATGTAAAAGTCCACCTTACATTTACGCTGCCCACACAGCAACCTGATATACCTGACATATAAAATACTTTCTTAGCAAATACTATGATTCCAGGTTGTCTCTGCAGCAACGGTTATCCCTGTAGACTCCTGCTTTCACGCATTTCGTTGCCCCCATCCTTACATCTATTAGCTCCCTCTTACTTCTGTCAGGATATCCGCAGGAACTCCAGTTGCCATCAGGATGGTGCAGAGCTGCTGTAACAAGCCACAGTGAAACATCGCCTTCTGACAACTGCTGGTGGCACCAGGAGGATTTGTGGGAGACACGAGTACCCGCACAAGCTAGGAAAAAAGAAACATTTCTACCTGAAGGGAGCCCAAGACCTTCTCAAATGCGAAACAAGACAAATTTACCCATTTCAAGTTCAGCCGTAAAAAAGAATTGCTCCTAAAAATGGAGATAGAAGGGAATAATTAAACAGCGTGTTCATCTCACTACTAAATGTGGCCATTTGATTTTGAGTTAGGTGAAACCCTCTAAAATCTTCAAATATTTGACTCCATTGCAAATTGTGCAACTAAGTGATGAGAACTCAAGCTATAACTATTCCATTATTTGACTTGCCATTTGTTAGAACTACATTTCAGAGAGTGGGAAACTACCTTCATCATTATTATTCAGATTGCACACAAAGTGCCACTGAACAGTAAAACCTTATTACATTTTTTTGTAGGGGTGAGCACAAGGGAAGATGCCCAACAATTGATAATTATGTACCCATAGTGAAGGCAGCTATTGTTAACTCGGTTAATGCACCACAGCCATCCATGAACTCATACAGGAGGATCTTTATATAGAACACTCCTAATAACGTATTTGGCCCAAATCACTGTTGCATCTTAAGCTACACAATATGCCAGCCATTACTAAGTCACAATGAGGCATCAGTATTTGTGCTCAAAGCAGTACATCTCATGAAGGTTGGTAGCCAATTCTGACCTAAAGACAACACAGGGATTTTGCATTTAACCGTTACATTACACTTAATCTTCATCGCAAGACTGCCGAAAAAGCTTTGACATCAGTACTTCGGAGTTAGATGAAGTGTTTTACCTGCAGCATTAGATGAAGATTAGTTACTTTCTGTGCAGACCACCCGCAATTGTCATCTCCAACTTCAAACCAAGGCTTCATACGCTGAATATAGGAACCTTCTTTGAAGAAATTCTGATTGGAATTATTATTCTTCAACAAGTTTTGTAATAAGAGGAGACAGTCTTCCACTACTATTCCTGGTGAGACAAAAACCCAAAAGATTAATCAAAAGACAAACACACAGAAAACTAACTAGCTTCTCTGTGCACTATGTTCTAGATGTAACAGAGCACACACTTCTGATTTCTTCTTTCTTAACATTAGATTTGGATCCAGAACTGTGAACCTCATGCATGAAAAAAATAATCAAAGATGACTCTACATTAAGTACATTCATGTTGATCCAGCATATCTCCAAGGAAACCATAATTGTGTTCATTCCACAAGTCTGAAGCGAGAACGTTATTTCCAAAGAATATACAGTCTGTATGAGTTAATTGGATAGGAACTGGGAAGAACTTCAAAGCAAGCCTCACAACCACTTTGTGTCTTGAAGTATACCTACTTCAGAGTCAGGCTACACTACTGTCTCTTTGTATTGCAAGCACTAAAATCAAGTTCCTCTTGACCTACATCATGATGCAAATGCAGCAATTCTTACTGGATTACACGTTCATTCTCTTTAATCACTGGCTACATCTTCAACTGTTTCAAAGGTACTTTGGGGGTTATTTTGGTGGAGAAGCAATTCTTCGAAATAGCCCTTACAATGAGCCAATTCAAACTCAACTCCTTAGAGTTGCAACGGCTTCCCCCCCCGGTTTTATCGGTACTGAATAAGTACTATACATGCTAATCAACTATGTACTCTGTGAAGAGAAAATCAGACAACACCAATAAAGGCAGCCTGCTTCTGGTACTGCTGGGATGCCTCCAAATCGTAAAGACTTACTCCTTGCACTTGTGAAAACACACAGGCAGTGCCAGACTTGGGAGTGGGAGAACAAAGAGAGACCAGCTGTCACACTCCCCCTTCCCAGTCCTGCTGCGGAGCCACGGCTGGTAATCCAGCCCTCGGCAGGGCTGCAGACGGGAGGGATGGACACGTAGGAGGGGGGGGAGGCAGAGAACTCTTCACACTTCGGAATTTACATACCGAGTCTCCTCAAATTATTAACTGCCTAAAAATAGCAGCTTTGAATCAAAGGTTTGCTTAATCCTTCCAAGCCACCATACCTGGAATAATTCAGATGGGCGAGAAGCATTAACTGCTGCTGCAGCCCACAGAAAGGTCATGAAACAGCAACCTGTCTTGTTACTGAAATAGATCCTGTATCAAATTTACAATTGGTGGTAAGCTTATAATGTATTGCTAATTGAAAAAAGAAAAAAAAAAAGGCACCTACATGCTGCATCATATTTGCTCATTTATTTAATCGCTTTTTTTCCCCCCCTACAACAGGTAAATGATTTGGCAAGGAGCTGACTAGAAAACTGAAGTTACTAGTGAGGCTGAAGAAACTCAGCAAGCTGTTACTTCCAGCCACGCCAAGCATCCGAGGATCTCGCAAGAGGAATGCAGACACTTAATTCCGTAAGTGCCAAATGCAGCATACACTTATCTGACACTGCCATTTAAAGTATATGCATTCACAGACCTAAGCCAAACAGGAACACAGAAACTCATGTACACATGTTCAGAGAAATTAACTGATATTTTAACTATGTCAAGACTAGGTTTCAAAAGACGCTGAAACCCTGCCTACTTGCTCAGTCTTCTTTTGCTTGTTTCGTTACAACTAGGCAGTATGTTTTGATCCTTCTACCCACTGACCTAGCTTCCACGTACAAGCTAACATCAGCCCGTAAACACTGTCACCTAAGAGTTTGTGCACAAGCACAAGACTGAGTAAGTCTTAGACTTATCTGTACCTCCATCACTGTTTCCTTCTTCCGTTATGATATCCAGAAGTCTCTCAAAGGCATTTTCGAAGGCAACAATCTTTTGTATGGCTGCATTACTTTTTGTCAATTGCTGTAACAACAAGACTCCCTTGACAGGCAGAGGAGAGAAGAAATTAAACTTAGTTTTACTAGAACTACATTGCTTTTCACAAGTCACAGCTCTTGGAAGGATGCTACATCAGCAGCATAATCCTTGGCCACAATCACAGGACAGAACTACACGCCCTGCAACTCGGCACATCTAACAAAACCCACCATAAACACCATGTAGTAGTTCCCTCATGCCTCACTGCACTTCCAAATAGAAGACCAGTACTGTTAAAAACAATGCTAAGTGGCTACACAGAAGAAAGAGGGAATTTGTAAAGCACCTCATCTCTTCTGTAGTAAGTAATGAGAGCATTTTGGCATCTCATGAGTAAAGAGGACAAGTGTAAGTGAACCTGACCAAAGGAACATACTAGGAAAACCCTACACAAGGGTCAATGTTTGCATTAAATACACAGTAACAGCTTGCCTTTGTTAAGTAATCGTGGCAAGACATCCAAAAGCCCAGACTCAACTGAAGAATGAAATATTCCCGATTAGCAACCACAGTGATTTCTTCACATGCATTTAGCCTGATCCAAATTCTGCACAAGTACTACGCAATTCAATTTACAGTTACTATTTATTAAGAGGATGAACTGCCTTTGTTCTATACTTACATCATTTCGTATAACCTCCCTAGAGTCTGCTAGCAAATCCATGAGTCTGGAAACACCTGCCAGAAACACATTAAAACAAAGAGCATAAAAAAAGGTGCAGCTTTTTCATGGTGGAGGCCTTTAAAACACCTTGATCCACACTCCTCTAGCCCTCTGCACTCATGTTTGCTGACCTTCCAGCTTCAAGTTTATCAGCATTAACTGAACCACTTACCCATAGGGCTGACAAGAATTATCTGCTGCACTTGAGGTCCTTGCTGCTTTAAAAGAGATGTAAGTAGTTTCACTCCAGGCCAGCGAACATGGAAATCAAATTCCTGCAAAGATGGAGAGGATTACATTAAGTAAGAAATTGCTCAGTATTCAACTTTCTGTTCTAGATACCAGTTATGAATAGACACCAAACAGATACGGAATTTCATCTCCTGTCCATTTCTTTCTTCACCCATCTTATTACAGCAGGTGGCCAGCAAGGAAAAGCACTATCCTATTCGGTGGTTCTTTCTATTTTATTATCAGCAACATGAACTCCCAGCAGCTTCCTTTCCTCCCTGTCCTCTGGGGCAGTTTTCCTATCTATTTCCTCTTTCTAAAAACCAGTCAGTCCAATCCTCCAAAGGTCGGTCCATATTACCCAGAAATCCAAGTGGGAAATAAAAGCAAGCCCTTCTGTATCTTCTTCCTATTCCCAAACAGTAACGGCACCTTCTCTGTTAAAATAGGGTCTTATCAGTAAGAGAAAGCTCAAGAACTAATGAGTCCATGGACAGAACTTGACCAACCACAAAAAACCTTTGGGCCCCCAGGGTCGGCTCAAACTCATTCAACAGCTGACAACTAGACCCACATCTCAACTGAGTCACCTTACAGAGCTTTCTGTACTTCTAATCCTGCTGGTTTTAAAGCATCACCTTTAAGTATGCCAGCAGGTCACTAATTTGGACAAGCAGTCTTATTTTAACCCTGCTCCTAGTTACATCTTCCTTCTCTCAGCACACTGCCTATCCCAGGCACTGGCCAAGATAAACATCTCCCCTCTGCTTCCTGCATAAGAGAGCTGGTAGCTAATCCATTTCCTAAGCATCTCACCAAGCAGGCTAGATGGGTTTATAAAGCTTTTTCTACAACTGACTCTTGTACAGGACAAACCCTGAATGGCATGATATTGCTAGCAAAAAGGATGCTTAACTAAAGCATCTGCAGAGAAAAAGAACAGATTACTTAAACACTGCAAGCTTCCAGCTCTGCACAATGTTTTTACTATATATGTTTTTATCAAATGACACTTCTGTGGGCAATCGCACACCAAAGCTCGTTTGAACAGTCACACAGCTCCACCTATAGGTTTCACCTGTCCTTAGGACAGCTGCTTGCTGTTTTGAACTTGCAGATCTCAGATTAGGATCAGTAAAATCAACAGAACCCTGCTGCAGAGTAAGGCCCTAGTCTAACTTGTAACAGATAGATCAATCGAGTATATTCTGGATTTTCCTAAAGCACCTAATGCATTTATGCATCTCAGGAGCATATTTATAAGCCAACTTTTCACACTCCCTAGGTAGTTCTATGGGACTGTCAGGCACAAACAGAAGTTTCATAAATATAATTTTACTAACTCACTAACAATCGTCTACAAAATCATGCTCCTGATTTGCACTTCCATCTACTGAGGCCGAACCTCGGCACTCAGGGATTAAGCCTCAGTTATCCTGACAAATGTGTCATACTGCTGAAAATATGACTTAAGTTCCATATGGGAAAAGTAGAATATCATCTTTTTACTGAAGATGGATTACAAAAGAAAAAGAAAATGAAAAAAAGATTCATGTTGCTCCTCTTCTCTCAAGCACAGTCGTATTCTTAGTTTGGAAACACGAATAAAGAGGCAGTCCTTGAGGATAAAACCATTGAAAAATGAGTTAAACGCATCATGCTGATGGAAAGCAGTCACCCTTTCTACTTAAACTACATCTCGACAGACATTACTATCTCATTATCATTTAATTATCATCTGGAAAATTACCCTTGCACGAGTGACTAGAGTTGGTGTTCATAGAGCAATAATATTTACTGTTTCTAATCAAATATCTAAAACCCTTTCAAAGCTACTCTGCTTTAAAACCTGCACTAACGGCGTTCATCCAGGTCATAGTATTCACTCACCTCCAACCCCACATTCATTATGTCTAAGAATAGCTCACATTTGACATGGGCCACACTACTAAGGCAAAAGCATAGCTTTACCCATTAAGATAACCTCCCACTTAGTGTGCAGCACTACCTATCCCCCAGCATTCCACGTACGATACTGCAACTCACCTCCACAAGAGTCAACAAGAGTGTGACATTTTCTTGCTGTTTAATGAAAATCTCTGTGAACTGACTTCCCAAATCATCAACTTGTTTTGGTAAGTTTTCTTCTGTAACAGTAAAAAAACCAATTTATTACAACACATGATTGGCATAACTTCAGGTAGTTGTGATGTTTACTCTTACTAAAATCGGGCCATGGGTGACACGAAGTTTTACAGTCACAGCTATACTCTTAATTATTACCAAAACAAACACTGACACAAGCTTTGCACAAAACAAAAGCTACATTATTCTAAACAGAACTTTTCTTGAGAGGTATTTAGTTTTAAAAACAGTAGGGAACCAAAAGTATCTACTAAAACTCATTTCAGCATTAGAAGAAAAAAAAAATCCTATTTCAATTGATCATATCCGACAAGATTCAGAGTTCTCACCCGCACAGTTGCCTGCTATAGATATAACCAAGCGCACACTTAAGTCAGCAGAGAACGCAGAGAGAAGAGAACCCTGCCAGCAGCGGAGGAGCAGAAAGCCTCAAAGTAGCTACGTTCACATGCGGCTGAACTGATCCGGTAGAGCAGGTACTCACCAGGGCCATTCGCTAATGTGCGAAAGCAAAGCACATCTCATACCAAGAGGCATGAAGCAAGCGGTGGGGAATATAAGCTACCTAAAGCTAAATGATTCAAACACCTCAATTATTTATTTTGCTTTAGCAGTAGAAAACACCTTAACATCAGGAGAGTAAGTTTGAAACATGAGCATCAAAACCTCTCAGTCTTGGAATCCGAATTGATTTTGCAAGGGCAATCAAGTGCCATTCTGTTATTTACTCTTCAGGTGTGTAGAATTGGGGTAGCGTATGAATTTCGTCTTATACAATTATTTCATGCGTCATCGTTTCACAAACAAAACACAAATGCAGAAGTATGCCACAAAACAGAAAAAATGCAAAATGCATCTTGGCACTGCTGCTGTTTTTATAGGCTGAGTGACAATTTACAAAGCTATTTCACAAAACAATCATATGTAGGTGCTACTGGTAGACATAGTTAAGCAATTTCAGTTGAAAAATTGAGGAAGCACAATTCCGATTCAAAGGGAGTTTTTTCTTATACTTTCATTTTGGACGGGAAGAGAAGACATTTCATTCAAGTCCAGTATGATTTCTGAGACCTCAGCTTTTCGACTGGTTTGCAGTAAATCAAATCCAGTCCCACTCAATTGAGGTAGGAGTTCAGTTGCACACAACAGCAGCAGCCACCCCATATGAAACGAGGCTCACAGAATTTAAAAAAATAGGTTGGTTCTTAGCTTGGCTGTGTTTACACAAGGCTTCTCACAACAGCGCAGAAAGGCAGTGAACACAAATTAACTGTTAGGGGAGCAATACACAGGACACATCCACTCACAGCAGCTCCAGCCAAACACCCTTCTCCCTATAAAACTTCTTCTCCCCACACATCCCCTGAACAACTTGCTGCTTTTCTGCCTTCTCTCCCCATAACCTCCAAGCCCCTCCTGTCCCACAGCGCACGCTGCCACCTGCTCGGGCTCTGTTCTTTGTTTTAGGCAGTTCAGACAGCCCGAAGCTGCACTGAAGAGGCACAGCAAAGGCACTGCTGCTCATCTGCTAAATCAGGCTGCCCTACAAATCAGGCAGGTGTGCGTTCACCCCTGCAGCACCATCCCTGATGTGCCACCTGATGAGAACACAGGCACAGGAACAGCTTGAAGCATAAAACACAGAACATAGGTGGTAAAGCCACAGAATTTTTTAATCAAATCCCGAAGTCTGATTTGGTGAAGTGAAGGCAAAACGAGTATTCGTCCTCCTGCTGAAACTGCAGGATTTACAGCCTTATCAAGGATTCACTAATAAGCCATTTACAACTGAGCAACTATAAAAAGGGTCAAAGACCAGATAATCTTCAAACTCCATAACTTGTTAGGGGTATGGCGAAACACAGAAATCAGAGGACTCTACCACAAAAATTTGATGCCGAGAAAACTATTTTATTGCAACCAACCCAATTCAAACTGTTAGCTATGGTGATTTGCTGCAAAGTATTAGTTTATAAGATCTAATTTTTAAGGATTTCCAATACGGGAAAGAAGCTTTTCTTTGGCCTTTCAGACATCAGAGAGTAGCTGACCATTTCTCTAATGCCACATAGCAGTGTTTCTCCCTTGAAGCAGGCTTACCAGTAGTTAGCTTACAAAACGGAGAGAGAAGCAGCACCAGAGACTGCTGTAAATTTTAAGCTGCAGAAACTAAGAAATACTAACAAAAGATGACAAAAGGGAGGACAGACTGCATGCGCACTTAAGTCTAGCCCAGGCTTGTAGCATCTAGCACAATACAAGTCGGACAGTGAGCTCTCTGAAGCCGAGGGGCTTATCGAGTCTGGGTCCCTCATGGTCTGTATGAATAAAAATAAAGCAGGTAAGCCAACTGCACAGAATTTCAGTTGCTGCACTTGCTACTGTAGAATAAAGCAACTCAGCTGCGAATCATACACAGATTGCACGTGCTGTAGCTTGCTGCAAACCAAGGGAAGCCCACAGACCTACTTTTCTTCTTTTAAATAGATGCTTAAGTCAAAATATTTCACTTTGAATTTTCCACGAGCTATGAGCAAACATCTCGTGCTTTACCCAAACTCAGCTACAAACAGCGTGTGTTTGAACTATGGATTCCTCCTAATCCCAACTCTTGTCCTTGCGCAAGTTCTAGGTGCTTAGGCAAAACCTGAGCAGTATACGCAACTTATAGAACTTGTTTTAAGTTTGCTGTAGTTTTTATTTATTCCAAAAGCATGACTCCAGTTGAAGATGTTTTGGATTCTTCTATAAAAGGGACTAAAGTTGTCTCCCTCCCAACTCTGGCTTTTTAGTATGAGTATTTCTTCTATTAAATTTTTTTTTAAAAGGGAGAGAGGAGCGAGACAGAAAGAAACAAGCGAAGTGAAACGGCATCTTCTACTTGTGTGGATACACCACTTATCTTGGAATCAGACTTATACCCATAATGGCTCTTTAAATCTGCACAATCACAGGACTCAAATAAAGAGAATTACTTCCATCTGTTAAGATTAGCTCCTAGTGATTCACTAACAAGCAGCACCACAAACTTGAATTTAATCTTAACATCAACAGATGAAGTCAAGTTCGATAAAACTAGCTTAAAAAGAGAGAACATGCATAGTGTTAGTGGTAATTTACAGGAGAAGTGGACACTGTATTTGAACATGCATTGCTTAAAAGAGACACTGTGAAGGATGCTTACGTGCAGCGCATGCATTTGTGTCAAACTTCAGGGCTTCTTGAAAACAGAAACTCTGTTCAGAAACTTTTGCCCATTAAAATCCTACCAGTTCTGAAGCTGCACACTTTCATGACATCCCAAACAAGAATTAATCATTATTACAATCTCTGGCTATCTGCTGGCATTCATCATGCCCAAATCACATAAGAAAAAATTGGGAAGACAGTTCAGCTCCAAAGAACAGAATGCCAAAGCTTTCACTAAGCTCCAGTGCAAGTCCTGACAGTGTCCTTTTTAAACAGCAGTGAGTGTTAGGGGTGTGAGTAGCAACTAGTCCTAAAACAAAGTGTCATATTGATATAAGTAAAGGTTCTTTTACCTTCAGAATCATCTGTCAATGCAGATAAAAGAAAAAGAAACAAGAGAAAGGTTTACAAGTTGAATAGATTTCCAAACAGCACAACCAATAGCAGCATAAGCTCAGGTTTTCAAAGCAGCCATCCCAGCTTTCTATGGCAGCAATTACTCCTTCAGGTAGTTCTTATGGAAGTGGCCAAACTAAACAACCCCACGCTCTCAGAACACTGGTGACCGCACATACGTAACTCAAGTTTGTCAATTCTTTGCTCTTCATAGGAGACAGCTAATAACATTCTTGTCAAGTCCATAATCAAGGCCACTACCGTGAACATGGGTTCACCAGCACTGTAAACCTCTGATCTTGTTCAAAACCTCTTTCGTCAAGATCAGGCAACTGGATAAACAGGGAAAAGAGGGGCAAGTAAGCAAAGCAACAATTTGAGAGATGGTTAAAAATAACGTATCACAGAAGGATTTCGGCTTGCAAATCACTTGCATCGATGTAAGATGAGACAGTTCATTGTACAGGACACTGTGAAAGGACATACTGCACAACATAATGCCAACATACTGGCAGAAATTTATTCATATTGGAGAAACCTCACCTACTTTCCATAAGGTTATTCATCACTTAAGGAGACTTTGCAGAAATATCTTGGGGTAAATACTGCAGACAAGAGACTTAAACTCTAACTGTAGTATCACCTCATATTTTGCCCATTCAAAGGAGCATTCACACTTCACTACAGGTAATGGAAACTGAAAAAATGAGATACAGGTACTGTCAAGGATTAGAAAGACTCTTGAGGTCCATGGCAAATGCAGGACATGTTGAACCCACAGATATTCAGCCATCTTAAATGTAGCCTTCTGCTCACGCTGTATTCATGCTTGCCCAAGGCCTCTGTTTAGGTTTTTTTTGGACAAGCTGATATGATGGATTTTCAGGTTCATTCAACCAAAAGCAAAAAGGCTATCGTACAAGCCATTTTACGTGTTGTCGATGTTTTTCTCCTAAAGCCCTGGAAAGCAAGTCTACAGCCATTTGGCTTGGATTACTAGTTTAAACAGTGATCAAGGCAGGACCTGATTGGCAAATACAAGCAGAAACGGCTTCCCAAGTAACACCTGCAACAAGGCACAAGCGAAACCTCAGAAATATCAACTGAATCCCCCAGTGGGCTCCACGGCACAACCTGCTTCAGTTGAACACCCAAGTGACCTTTCTGGCAGAGGCACCTACTTGGCAGTCCCCTGCGTGACTGCAGCTAGCGCCCGCTCTCCGTCCTCCCCAGGGACCCTGGTGAGCGCAGGAGTACACAGGCTCAGCACCCGACAGGCACCGCTCTCCGACTGAGGCCCCCTCCCAAACTCGCGCAGCCCTCAGCCAGACCCCATCCCCATTCCCTAGGCACACCCTTGGTGCCAAGAACAGGGACACTCGGATTGTTCTGCCCTCCGCACCATTCACCCAAGAGCCTGAAGTGGTTAGGCTCCACAGCTGGTTTACTTGTCAGCAGCATCTGGCTCTTCTTCAGTCTGGGCACCCATGGCTCCTATTCACGTACTTAGCTTTAAGAACATTCTTCTAGCCAAGCCTAACTTGGGTTACTGCTCTCATCTTCAGTGTACTGATGTGTCTGTGAAATACAGGGTTGTTTTTGAGAGCTGCGACCATTTCATTGGCCTTTGAGACCAGTTTTGATGGCCTACCAACAAAGGCCTCGGAAAATAAAATTAAGGCAGGAGGGGCAGGGAGTTTCACAGCCTCGCCGTATAGTATCTACTGCTACATTTAACTACCTTGGGAAGGACAGAGGCTGTTTCTAAAGGCCACAGGAGGGCTGGAAAAGAAAGTTTTTCACTCTTACATAGAGCCACCTTATCATAGGTACCTGATATTTTCATCTCCCAATATCCTTGTTAAATCAGGTAGTAGCGTCCCATTTGGCAGTAACAGCCAGAACTGTCCTTTCCCAATAGCAAAAAATGACTCAATTCTTTATTTACCAAGTAAGAACATCAAATTATCCCATTCCAACCTGGCTGCTGTTAACAGAACTTAGTTTTGAGAACTAATAAGCAAGAGATCCAATATTACTTTAATGCAGGCTGCATAGAACAAGATTTTTACCCTTGTCGTAACACCGACACAATAACAAAGCAAGTCTCCACATTCGTAAATCACAGAGTATTACAGTGTATAATTTGAACAAAACCACCAAGGAGAGCACCCGCACAGTTAATACAACTATTACTACCAAGCGCTTACCTTGCTCCTCCTCTTCTAGGTCATTCGATATTACATTGTAGAGAGTGTCCAAGGCATAGCCAATTATTTCAGAATCTGAACTGCAAATGAAAGAACCACTTTTCTTTAATGACTTATTTCCAACTACTCTCACAACATTGCTTCTCTGCACAGGCATTTCCCTTTGCAACATTAGATCAAGTGAGAAGGACTAATGTTGACAGACATTTTGCAATACCATGTAACCATGAGCTGTCTGGTCACTGAATGGAGTCTAACTCCTTTTCCCAGTTCCATTTCCTCGGGTGGCCACATTCAGAAAGTCTGGTGACACAAGATGACCACAGAAAGCTTCACCGTAAGCGTCTCTTCCATTTCCTGAGTCACTCCTTCCAACCTGCTTCTCAAGCATACCAGGAGAAATCTCTGGGAAGGATTCGAACCCCCTCCCAGAAAGTCACCCAAGGAAGCTGCAGACAAGCTTCAGCACCATCCCAGTAAAGACCCTTCCCGCTACCCCATCAGCAAGAACCAAGGGCCAAAAGCTTGCGCTCCACCTGAAGGCAATGACAACAGATGCAGTTTCTCCCAAACAGGCCAGCCTCCATGTCACCAACTGGGACTACACCCAGTTATTAAGGGTTTTTGATCTCCCAAGCATCCCCAGGTAGCTGCTGGGCAGCCTATCGAACCCACAAAGCATTAGTCACCTGCTTACACCAAGACTCTTCTCTTCAAAAGCCCTGCTTTACAACAGACCTACTTCTTCTGCGTTACAAAGGCTAAACAATCTGTAAACCCTATGCTAAATAAAAGACCCAGTGCAGGAGTTTTTTGGGGCAATGCAACCATTTTTGCTGCTTGCTTTATCGCTTATAAACCAGAAAAGTATGAAAGCACAGCTGGTCTAAAAACAAAGAAAAATAAAACATAACATAACTACGGAAGGCACCTCAGTGTGCAGGAGGACACACCTCAGCTATTTTCATGTCTTACCCAAGCATCAGAAGAGCATGCTGTCAAAACAAGACCTCTCATTCAAAATTTCACTATTTGCTTTCACTGATGTCCAAGGCATACAAAGTAAGGCCTCCACACCAAACATCAATTGGCATTTTAAGAAACTGCTAGGCCAGTTCAGGGCAAAGGCCTAAAAAACCCAACCTAACCAGCAATCGTAAAAGCCACACCTTAATTGAGGCCACTATCTCTGCTAGACCACTAATTAAAGACAACAGACCTACAGCAGTTGTTGCAACCAAGAAAAGCAGAGATGCTTCAAGGTGATCCACTAGCTTTGAGAAGACAGATGGAACAATCTGTACCTACATTTCTTGTATCACTACAGCAAGGGCTTTAGCAGGCTGTCAAAGGGACACCTCACCTCCCTTTTTACAGCACTCACACTAAATCAAAAGTTAGAAATAATCAGGTGTCACTGTAGTTTGTTCTTTCACATCTGGTTTTGAATTGAATAATGGTCCTGCTAATGTCCTCCCAGGACACATGCATTTTTCCTAAGCATGTCACTCAACTCATACCACCTGCTTTTAAGCTGGGCTGTCGTGGAAACAAAAGGGGAAGAAAATTATCTCCTCCTCTGCCAAACTGTTAGTCAAGGCACATAAAGGAAGCTTTACTCCATGCAAATGGTCTCATCCAGCAGGTCGGCTCAGATTTGCAGCCTGCTTAGATTTTCCCTTTACTGTAATTTTACTTCTTCAACACAACACTACAAAGACTATGGTTTCCTTCTCATGTAACTGAAACAATTCCACATCTGAAAAAAAAAAAACAGCTGCAGCCTTGCTTTTCCTTTCCCTTGCTAATGAAATCACAGCAGCTACAAAAGAATAAGCAATTTTGATGTAGATGTGGTAAAAGCAGGCCTTGTTTCTCTTGTCTAAAGAGGAACACATCACAAAATGAGGAGAGCAGCATCCTATCTTTGCTGCTAACTGCCTTGCTACCATCTGCTGCTCGCCACATACAACATTTTACCGATTATTCTGTTCAGACTGAAGCTGTGCAGCTTCCGCTCTGTAGTGAGCATCTGTAAAGAAATAGACTTCCAGTCTGTCAGGCATCCATAAAAGATGCAGCCCTTATGCAACGCAACAACGCAGCACAAGCCACCTCTGGCATCTTCCCTCTGCTAGTGGTGCTTTTACGTGGCACTCGACCAAGATGTCAGTGCAGAGCTCCATGAGTTCACAAACAATAAAAGAGAAAAATCATTTAGAAGTGAAGGCACCCATATATTGTCCTGCCCAGGTAGATGCCTCAAAAATGTTCTTTTACCTGTTCTTCTAAAATTACAGCATTGCCCTGTCAGAATAGAGACAAGCATCATCTATACTGTCAAGAAAAGCAGGGTGTTTCCATCATGTCATCAATCACAGCATGCCTGGAAAGGAGGGCATTTTGTTCCACCTAAAAACTCAAGTCATGGATAAGCTATCAAAGGAATAATGGCATTTATACAACCCCTTCCAAAAGTTTTAATGAGAAGCATATTACAATTCGAAAATGAGAGAACTGTTTCTCTTGCGTTCATGTTAGGTTTCCAATTATTCGAATTGTCACACAGAAACTTAAAAGCCTCGTTATGTAAGTAGAAGCAAAGCAGTTAAAGATCAAGTTGAGTTCTCGCTCCGGTGCCTTCTCACACACCAACAGTTGAGTGGTAGTGGCCTGTTCTGAAGTCAATGCCAAATTTTTTTCCAAAATAATCTCTCGTGGGATGTGGTAACATCTAGACAGCAAGTCAGGCAAAGTCCTCAGATCACAGTTCCTACTTCATATTACAAAATAAACATATGGCATAAAAACACTGGTGTGTATAAGAGTCTGGAACATTTAAAAGCTGACTCAGCAGTGTTAGCAGGCTCCAGGACGGCTGATGGCCATAGCTGAAAAACTAGTGAGAGAAGTCAGTTTTCTACAGAACCGGTTTTAAGTTCTCAGGCAGGAGATAGAGCTTAAGGCAATCTACAAGTAAACCGTATAACAAGTGGAACAACATGTTTATTTCAGAGACAGAATCAGTGTATTTCTGTTCCATCATAAAGGCTGTAAATAATTTGAAGCAACAGTGTGAGATCTGAGGACAGAAATGAGAACAAGACACAAGAAGTGTTCAGCGTTCCAGTGCAGCTGTGCAAACCAGGCCTCTTCCCTACTAGAGTTAGGAGATGAAGCTATAAATGCTTCTCACCTCGTACTAACAACTTCAGAATTAAGGAAATACCGGCATGCCTTATAACAGGAAGAGCTCAAGAAAAGCACAATTCACTGCAAGGAACGTAAATGACTAGCACAGCAACAAGGCTGCAAATGGAAGGAAGGAAAGAACTAGTACTGCTACTACAGAGCTGATACCCTACTTGTGCTCATCATTTCACATTCCAAAAGAAGGAACAAGTGATTCACCAAAATCAGAAGAGACACCCGAGATGGAAGACAGCTACTTTTTCACTCAAAGGTACATGAATAGTAGTTAACATAATTCTCAGAAAAGAGCTGTGCTGTCGTACTTGGCTGAGGTCTTAAAGCCAAATGACTTTTCCATTACATACTGATTTCACAACGGTGTTATTTGCATTAGGAAATAATCCTCTGTTACCAGCAAAGTTGCTTCAGTTTTTGATATTGCTGTTATGCATTCCAGCAAGACAAATGCTGCTGAAGATCGAACAGTTGTGCATCTTGAAGTGTTCCATTAATTTTTGGTAAATACATAAAAGGAAGGCGTGTCTGCACTTGTCACTGTTCTCACATTACAGTACTCTGTACACCGGCTATCCATTCCACACATGCACCCTGGCTCTGCCAGTTCACAGACCCATGCCTGCTGCTGGCTCCTCCCCTGTAATTCTTTCCAGCCAAACACCCCATTCCTGAAAAAAAAAGGCTGGCAAGCAGATTAAGCCTCACCTGATACAGTCCAACCAAGCCCTGCTTCTACTTAACTGGGAACTAAAACAGGAATCCCATGCTTTACACTCACATTCTGAAGCACACAAAACAGCAACTACAGGCGTACATCCCACACAACAGGCAGATAAGTGGGCAACATCTCCAGTCAGTAAGATCACAACCATCAGCAGCTTCAGGGCCAAAAAGCTTCACCTCAGGAGCTCATTCACCCATCCTCAGGCCAACCTAATAATCCCTAAGGAACCACACTTCCCTAAAGCTACGCTACAGAGGAAAACTAAAGTCACAATTTTTACTTCAGCATACTGTTTTCCTGGTCCTGTCACATTTCTAATCAAATCAGACCTTCTGTAAACTTAAATTTCACAGCCACACAGTCCGTGTACAGGACCAGCTCTGTGAGTCACCGGCATGAATACGGTGACATGTGAGAAGACAACTTGAGTCAGTCACTGACTTCTGTTTTCTCTGAAATTGCATTGTAGCTGCTGCTGCTTAAAAATAATCTTAAGCAGCTGCAAGACAAAAAAAAAAATAGGGGAGGAGGAAATGACCTTTTTCCACTTCTGCAGAAAGCTTCAGGGCACCTCAAGTGGACACCGCAAAGGTCCAAAGATCACACCTACAGGCAGACATTGAAACAGCAGTGACAGCACAACAGCACTGTCCTGTCACACCACCATCCTCTCAGCTCAGCATGCCAGTCGCACTGGGCACCGGGAACAGCTGAGCCTGCGACTCAGTTATCAACCAATTATTCAGATGAGCTGGCTTCGCTTTGTATTCCTGCAAGTGAAGAAGTCCCCAAAGCCTCACCTCTGCCATCACTGACACCCAACACTGCACTCGCAGCACCTGTAACACATACCTGAATTTATCAGTGATGGGTGCTACAACGAGACCTCTCTCTAGTGAGCCACAGCACACAACACGTAGGCCAGGTGATGTGCTGGTCCACCATAAAACATGCAGTAGGTAATCTGCCCATCAGCATTTTCTCAGCTGAAAACCCCTAATCCACAACAAGGTATTTGCTGATTTTTTAACTCAAAACTTGTCACACAAGACATCTGCACAGAGCCCCAGCACATAAAAACCCCAAAGGGACAACTGGAGCCCAAAAAGCACAGAACAGCTCTCAAGCTCCTGCCCTGAAGGGTCCGGGTTAGCATCGGAAAGGCAAGGAGACCAGCAGAGCCCCGCCTCCCTTCTCAAAGTTCAAATCTGGCATCATGAGCAGATAAGTGGATGAAAGCAGGCTCCTTGACCTGATTTTTTGAAGGGCTTCCCCTTTGCATTAGTGACACTTACTCCCATAACCTTCCCTTTTACTGGCTGCATCCTACAACTTGCATGCAGGCCAGACATTTTTAACTACCCGGCCAACAGAATGGGAATAATTCCTCCTTATAGACACTCAACTCCTGCTTTCCCCATTCTCCTTCGGTTTGGCATTAGAAGATCCTTCCCACGTACACGCATGCAAGCAGTGCATATACACCCTTATAACTGTGGAGGTTTTTTTACATGTTTACCAGCTTTACATTCAAATCCAGACTGAAAGGCTGTCACAACACACTTGCCTACCTAAGCACCAGGACTGTGCAGTATTTGAAGCTTAAGTCAGAGCACTGCAAACAGGTTCCAAGTCACAAGAGGTGGTTACTGTCGAACACAGCAACGCAATGAGTTGCAGAAAGAGATGGATAGCAAAGATACTTTAAATGCTGGACTGCCGAAATATTACATTCTAGTCCACATCAAGTATTTAGACTAGTGTCATCTGTCTTAACAGCAGCCATACAGCCCAGCTCTCCTATTTACTTAAACCCTTTAACAGAAAAGCCTGCATTATTCCCCATGACAGAATTATTCCACCAATTAGTGTGATGACACACACCTGAGACAAGACACATATGCTGACTTCATTTGTTTCCTTTTAATTCTGTCTAGTTCACCTTTTACCAAGTAACAAGTAGATTTGGGTTTTTTCCAATACTGCATTTAATTAACATTATAAGTTTGGATTTACCTTCCCACAGTAGTGCAAACTTATGACCGAGAAGCATTAAAATGCACTTTGATGCCACCTTTACTCCAGAACTGGTCTTTCTGTCCCTCAGCCAAGTTGCTGGAATTCTGTTCTTTTCACCTCTGAATACGCTCTGATTAAGTCTGCCATCATAAAAAGCCACTGTGGCAGAAGAGCTGTTAGAAACCCAGCTCCCCTCCTAGGACCCTTTACTGGTACAGAGAACTGACGCTGCAGGTGTGTGTTCCAGCAGCGGGGAAGGGACGGGTTATCAGCTGGAAGCGGCTGCCCAAAGTCAGCAACGCTCTTACCGGTCTGTCTGAAGAACGTGGATGAGATGTTCCATAGCCTGTATGCCGACCTCCAGGCGGTATTTCTGTGTGGAGACACATCGAACGGTAGTTAATGGCCCAGCCGGAAACCCGAGCAAAACTTCCCAAGCAAGACGTCGCAAAACTATTAAAAACCCACGCGGCTCTTGAGGAAGCTGGATTCTTACCTTGGAGAGGGATTTAAGAGCACGTACAGCGTCCCTCCGGTCATCCAACAACGTGGAGGAAGCCACCCGATCACACAGCTTCTGAATCTGGAACGGCACAGGACACTCGGGATAAATGACAGCGTGCCACGACGAAACACACCCTCGTTTCGGTCACCGCACGGCAGCGCTGCGGCCTCCCCACAGGCGGGGAGCGGCTTCCATCCCTCCCCGCAGAACCAAGCGCCGGGCCCGCCCCGACAAACCCCCACCTGCGGCCGCACCCGGCGAAGACGCACCGAGTCCCGGAGCCGCCCCGGCCAGGAACCGGCCGGCCGCAACCCCGGGCCCGCCGGGGAAGGGCGGAGAGAAGCTACCGTCCGAGCCCCGGGGACGCCCCACCGCCGCCCGCC
>JAVJGG010000007.1:35481985-35501281 GCA_035590195.1 Aviceda cuculoides
CCCGGCTCCTCGCCCGCCGTGTCGAAGGGGCGTCCGGGCCGGGGATCCGGGCGGGAGGCGGCTTTTGTTCGCCGTCACCTTGGCGGCGTGTGGCCTGACGGCGATCGCTCTTCCGCCTCGTCCCGGACGGCGGGGGGGAGGCCGCGGGGGGGTGGAGGGGGGGGGCAGAGAAGCGTCCCCTCGCCCGCCGCCTGCGGGCGCACCGCCCCGGGCCCTGCGTGACTGGGTGCTGCGGCTTCCCGGCTGCCCTCACGCGTTGCCTTCCGGGGGCCTCCAGAGGCGTCTGGGCTTCGGCGTGTGCGGGGCGGCGGTTCCTCGGCCCCGTTCGTACGGCGGGAGCAAGCTCAGCTTCTCACCCTCGGCTCGGCGAGCCCTCCTTTTCCCTTACGAGGCGGTACTGCGATGGCATCGCTGGCTGCAAGATCTCTCCCAGCTCTGCAGACCTCGCCTTTCTCCGCTTCCTCTTTCCCCAGTTATAACGCGAGCTCCTCGGTTTTTCACACGTAATATGGCTGAAGTTGTTGCGAGCACCTTTTATTCTGCAGATCTGGATGCCTCGGGTAGATCTTCTCCGAGCTTCTCTCGTTTGCCTTCCGAGCTGGGCTCGGTGTGTTCCCCAGCTTTTGCTCCCCTTAACCGCGGAGGGCTAAAGTAGAGGTCATTGCAGTTCCGGTGTTGGTGTGCGGGAGCATCCCCACGGCAAAGCTTTTTAAATCCCTTGGTTAGTTGGCTGACCCTGGATCTTGAGCTTGGTGCCAAGCACCACTGCACGAAAGAGCTAACACAGTAGCGAGTGAGGGAATACGAGATTATAGCTTGATTTCAAACGTAATGACTTAGTCATGTAGGTTTTTTTTACTGTGGCCTTCCATGCTGCTTTGGCAGTTCCTGAGCATTCTGTGTTCTAGGCATTTCAAGTTCAGCATGCAAGTGTTCTGCTTTGCTACAGAAAGAAGCGTAAAGATACCCAAGGTATTTTTCAACTGTTGAGAAATAGGGTAAGTTTTATTTTGTTCCTTGCTCAGTTCTTGTGCAGGTAGACTACTTGTACGTAACCTGCGTGTTTAAAGCCAGCACGCTATCCTTTTGTCTGTAATGGGTTGGAGGAGTATGAGGGGAAAGATACCCTCTCTTAGTAAGCGTGTATATTCTGTATAAAGCACTCTCTGCTGTCTCAGGTATTTCAGGGTGGTGGGGGTTCTGGGTTTGGTTTGTTTTTTTTATTTTTTCATTATGGACGCTTTTAATTGGGGAGTGGTAGCAGAACGAAGATCAGTTACTAGCTTAATAGAAATGGCTGCTCTGCAGCATAGGCTATGCCAACCTACTCCGTGCTGTGGCAGACTTCACATGAAGTAATGTGGAGCAAGAACTGCAATGTATACCCAAGTTCCTGAAGGTAGTATAGCTCTATTACCATAGCACTGCGAGTGGGTATAGGCTTTGTCAGCTTACATTCTGAGCCGAGAAGGTGTTGTTACTGACAAACCGGTATTGCCTTAGCTTCTAGAGTTAATTTATCGTTAAAGACGCGTTGCGTTCATCCTGATTGTAAGTATGCCTACAGGGCCATACCTGCCCTAGGAAAGCTTTTCCGCTCTTAAGGATTCCTTCTTCTTGTGGACGCTGGTACCTTGGGTGCAAGAGACATGATCTCGGTTTACCACTTGAAATGTCCTTGTAATGTTCTAATTGGCAGATGTGGGCTTGCCCTGTGGAATTATGATCGGTATCATATGATTTTTTTCATTAGCAGAATAAAGTCTTCTCTGTGATGGGTAGCTTAAACTGAAGAGAAAACACAATGAGCTGACCATCCAGTCTACTTATTCACTGGTATCCCCATATGAATAAAATGTTTTCCTTTATGGAACGAGGTTTCAAATTATACATCTACTGTCACACTTAAAGAATATTTTACAGTGCTGAAAATAGGCTGAGGAAACACAGTATCTTCACGCACAGTGCTAAATTCGAGTCTTCCTTCTTACTGTAGCAGTTGTGACACTGGATGTCATTTCTTTTGAGAGTATTTGACAAATGAAGAACTGCGTTGCAACTCAAGGAACATGTGAAAAGATTAATATGTCAGACTAATAGGTATATCTGATGAGATACCAGCAGAAAGGCACTGAACCTGGCATTGGATGATGACACACACAGCGAGAGAGATGCAGTGGCTTCCCCAGAAAGGGTGGTGCCATTGGCTAAGGTTGCTGTTGTTATTGCTATTTTGGGGGAGGGCCGTTAGCTCTTTTGGATAGTGCACCTTAACTGTGCAGAACATGGTCCCCTGTAGTAGTCATGTGCATAAAATACAGGGAGCTATTAAGCTCCTCTCGAAAAACCAAACCAAACCAAACCAAAAAAAAAAACCCAAAAAACCCCCCAAAAAACCCCAGCCACCAGAAAAAAAACCCCACCACACAAAACAGCCCTGCAGGCCATCTTGATTTGAAGGAACTGCGTACTGTGCCTTGGGGCTCAGCCAGTTCAGATTGTAGCAGATTAGGTAAAGGAGATCATAAAGTAAAGGGATTCTGGTAGATTATACAGGTTTGCTGGCCCTTACTGCAGATGGAGGATGATCTGAGCAGTTACCTCGCAGGGCATGAAAGAGAGAAGGTGGTTTCAGTACTGAACTGGGTTGTTTGGGACTTTTGCTCTCTCAGTAGTTTTTCATTTCAGTTGATGCTCGTTTTACTTTACCACGGAGTAACCGTGAGCCTTTGCAGGGCTGTATTACAGACACCCTGGCTTTTGCCAGCTGGACTGTCGGTGGCCAGTTTTTTTAGTGTTATTCAAGGTGTGGCTGCTCACACACTGCGTTGCAGTACTGGGATCTCAGAGTCATGCTTATGGTTCGCGGTAGCAGGCACACTCTTTCAGGCATTTTTTGCTTGTTTGCAGTAGGAAACACAGTTTAAAAGTGATAATCTGGATTTAGGAGAAACCTGGCCAAGAATGTGAAAGCTGCTGTCCCCTTCCCTTCTGTTTTCCTTCAGCTCCTGTGGTGTGCGAAGCGGCATGACGTCCCTCATGGCTTTGTTTCTTCTGCTTGCTTTGTGGGGAGCATCTTTCTGATTTGAATTTTTTTATTTTCAGTTTAAGTGATATACTCAAATCTGATCAGCGACTTGGACACAAGTTGCAGACCTATAGATTTAAGAACGAGCCACGCTGTTGCAGATTTCTGTAAAACTATAGCTCAATGTCTGTGTGCCTTGAGTCAGGTACAAATTCTTCTACGGAAGAACCGTTCGCGGGATGCAATTTTCTTGTCAATAAAACAAAATATTTTACTTATCATAGTTTTTTAATAAAACAAATGGTGAGGCCTGCATCTCCCTACCACAGCTTAAAAGTTTGTCTTAGTGGATGTTACCTTCAAGTTCAGGTGTTGCATTGTTGAGCTCCTCTCACAACTCGGATCAGGTTTTTGTTGGGTTTTGGTTTGGTTTGGTTTTTTTTTTTTGAAGTAGAATTGGTGAAGCATCCACGCAGCGTCACTGTTGTTGGTCCGTCTTTAAACAGGATGGAGGTGGCTTCGAACTACCTCTTTTGGCACGACCAAAGGCTTTGTGCCAAAGTTTATTCACCGGATACCTCAATTTGGGCATGTACACCACCATTCTGTAGCTCAGTCATCGCCTCAGGTAACTTAACGCCTCGCCACAAGTGACTAGTCACACTTCCTTTTTTTCTACAGGATAAGGGTAATAATAATGAGATGAGTTACAACATATTTTAGAAAACAAAGGCTTCTCTGACGTAACAGCTGCTCATTCAGCAAGATGCATGCTAGTGAAAGTTGTGGCTACTCAGTGCATAGGGCCCCTCAGTACCTCTGCAGAAACAAATTGCTGCTGCCCTTCTGTGTAAACTGATCGGCGATAGTTTGAGTGGCTTTTTTTGTTACGTAGTTGCAGAAGTGACAAACACAGTTGTATAAATAATATTATACATATAAAGATGATTACAAGCTGAATGAACCTGCACGCTATTAACGCAGTGTGGACTTGAGAAGTTATTGTAGCAGTTGGTTCCTAAGAACTTCGGTACGATTGCCCTAACGTGAGCTCTATCTCATCCTTTTAGCCCTTCACAGTTTCATCTCCTTGCAAAGGCTAACTTCTTCCTTTATTTGTCACGTCTGGCGTTCGTTATCCTGGGCTGTGGAAAGGTGTTTTTTGCAGAGCTGAGGAAAGTCTGTAATAACCCTGTACCCGAATCTAACATAGTGTAGCTGGGATGTTGTCGCAAAGGTAAATGAATGTTACTATTTATTTCAGCGCTACTCTGCAGTTGCACTTGGTGTTGCTCTTCAGAGGAAAATATCCTTTCTGCTTTTGTGCATTTGCTTATCTGTGCATGGAAATAACAAATAATTCCTTTCTGTGCTAACTCTTCCATTGTTTTTCTTTTCTTGAAAGAAGCGACCATGGAAATAACTTAAGATAGGAACTTCGTTGTTTGAGGTCACGGTGACAAGCTTATCCAGGCCCACTTGTAGGCGTAAGCTGTGGTTTTGAACTTGCAGTTGAAGCTGCAAGAAGTATTGCATTGGTGCGTGTGCATGTTCTTCCAGTTCTGGAGTCTGGTCCCTCGGGTGGGTGGCTCTGGGTCCCTTACCTCTGAGCTTTGTCTGGAGAAGAACGTTTCATTTAGTCCTCCAGCTTGCGAGTCTGTTAGGAAATATGTCGTGTGGCTGCCGGTTTTCCTTGGTTCAAGAATGCACTGCAAATCCAGCCTGCCTTCCTGGTAGCGCAGGAATCGGAATTACTGAATAGTGCGGAAATTAAATCTTGTCGCCAAATCGTTACGTCAGCTTGACGTAGGCAGGATTACCTGTGGATGCGCAGCAGTTGCATGGGTGTTCGCGTTACCCTGTCTGTGTAGCTTAGGCTTTTTTCAGTGTGCATGATGGAAGGGGGTTCCGTAAAGAAACTAGCAGATAAACTTACTTGATTTCTGCTGTTTGCCATCTCAGTTTCAGTATTTAGTTTCTGGCTAGTATGTACGCGAGTGCCTCGAGCAGTAAGTTCTCATTAAGACACTTTCCCCGTGGCTGTTCAGGCTGTTTTAAGAATGTGGCTCATTTTATTCAAGTGAGAGGAACGCTCAGATTCTTCTTCCTTAGCTGTTACTCCTTGGCTCTTGAGTATGTACCGATGAAAACTGGAAAACTAGCTTTTACAGAGGATGTGTATCTACACGCCTTCCGTTAGTGCCTGGTAAAACATGGAGATACCATTCTTTGTAAGCTTGGACTATTTAGATTGTTGGTACCAATGCCTTGGGTTTTGGCTTAAATTTCACTGGTGCCTTTACCTCCAAACCCCTCAGGCCTGCTAAGACTCGGGTCTTTGACTTTAAGGAGGTGCTATACTAATTGGGACACATGGAGATTTTAATCTTCTTAAAACTTGGTTTCATGGCACCCGTGTTGATAGCAAGAAGTAGCTGCATTTTTATGTTACTGCCTTTTAATGTCTTGGAGACCTGAACAGTTCACTGAGCCTCTGGTACCCTTGTAGAGATATCTGAAGAGATAATGAAAGGAATTAATACAGAGACAGGTGAAGAATTGTACTAAGACATCCTGTAAAATACTGTGATTCTCTGATATAAATCAATAGTGCTGTCACTTGAAATATGGACAGAGGTGGATGATACTCATCTCTTTGAGCGTGTAAATCAACTTCCGTTTCAAGTCATTAGGGAAGAATTGGCTGCGTGCAATCATTGGGTACTCGCCTTTCTCAGATTTTCTGAAAGGTTTTGGCGGCCTTTCCTGAAATAGCACAGCTTCCAGTGACGAAAGTATCTAGTGTGATACAGATCTGATGTAGTGTAATGACTTGTCACAGATGATTATGTTTTGTACCCAGAGGCATTTTCAGTTTTCCTTGTGGTATGCCAGCAATTTCTTAACATGTGTACTTTGTTTATTGCTGTATTCATAAGAATGTGTGCTGGCTGTGATCTGCTTTTTAATAGGTTCTTTGGAAAAAAAAAAAATTGTGATGAAGCTCCGTCCTTGTGTATTCTCCCAAGTGCTTGTGGTGAAGATCATATCACCGATTTTGTGTTCATCATCTGCCTGTGGGGCAGGGGAGCAAAAAAAAACTAGTCTCACCTGTAGAAACTGAGGTCCTTTTTCGTTTAAGGTTGGTTTCTAAGTAAAATTCCCACACGTGTGCCATTGCTGTAGTGTAAGTCATGTTAGGAAGACTCCCACATTGCTCAGATTCTGTTTCTTCGGAGGTTCCTACTTTGAACATGCGCAGGGCTCAAGCCTTTGATGACCTTTAGTATTCTTAACATTTGGGTTTGGTTCTGATTATCAAAGTTGCTTCCCCTAGGGCTTCCCAACAGTCACAACTAACAGCGTGTTTCAGCGTCTCGGAAGGTCATAATAAAAATCCTGGATAATCCTAAAATAAGTTTTCCGACTTCTTATCTCTTGGCTGCTGCCTTGCCTACAAGTTTTTGAGACGGTCGCTTCACGCGTGATTCCTGGCTAACTGTATTTGGGAACTGTTCTTGGTATTGCCTTGTGGCTTGGGTTGCTGGGTTGGGATTATTTTGGCAGTCCATTAAGTGTGAACTATTTGAGCTAAGTACTGGGGCTTTTTTTCTTCGGAGTTCCTTTTTGATGCAGGATCTGACACGTTTGTGGCACTGTTCCTGTGTACGGTTTACCTTCCTTACAGGCCCTTCTTGAGGTGAGGGTAATCTCTCAATTTCAACTCATGGGCTTTATGTCCTGTCCGGCTGTAATTGCGAATAGCCCTTTGCATTGGCTCCTGACTTGGATTGACGGGTTGAGGTTATTTTGGTAAGAAAACAAGCATCTTATTCTGGGATTATCTCCCAAGTTGGAAACATGGAGTTTTGACTTGGTCTTCTTTGCCTGCTGCCTTGCCTACGCATTCATTTTTTCGAGAGAGTAAGTAGATCAAGCTTTCTTTAGAGAAATGGAGGGAATCTCGTGATTGCAGATGCTGGTATTCACGAGCAAGTTCAGCCTTCCTGACATGAGCTGGAAAAGCAACGTGTCGGGTGCTGGCAAGCCATCAAAAAGACTTCCAGAGTGCTGAAGATCATTTTATGATGCAGATGGTCTGTGAGACAGTATGAACTGTTGGAGGTGGGGGGGGAGTGGGGGGATTACAAGTTGGCCGCCTTCTCCTTGATCGCTGGGAAGGCTTTTAAATCCGGTCCTCCTGGGAGTTGTGTTCAGGTCCATGAAGAACAAGAAGGCGTTTGGAACAGCCAGCATGGATTTACCAAGGGCAGGTTATAACTGACCAACTAGCTTGCCTTCGCCGATGCCACGAATGGCTCAGTGGGTGGGCAAAGTAGAATAGATGTGGTTTACCTTGATTTCAGTAAGGCCTCGGGTTTCTGTGCTACTCTTGGAGACAAACTGGACAGATAGCATACGTGGTGGGTGGGAAACTGTCTGGACAGCCAGCATCAGGAGGTTGCGGTGAGCAATTCTAAGTCCGACTGGTAGCCGGCTGCTTGCGAAGTTTCTCTAGGGGCAGTGCTGGGGCTGATGCTGTTTAACGCCTTTCCCCTGACCTGGATGATGGGCTAAAGTGTTCTGCAGCAAGTTTCTGGAGGGTTCGGCTGGAGAAATGAGCTGACGGGAACATCACAGGGTTCGATAAAGGCAAACTACCAAATCCTGCATGCCCGTGGAAAAACTGCATGCAAAAGTAAAGGCTGGGAAACACCTGGATACAAAGCAGCTTTGCACAGGTGGACCGTAGCGTCCTGGCAGGAAAGTTGAACTTGAGTCAGCAGCGTACCTTTGCGCCGATGAAGGGCATTTGCGTTCTGGGCTGCCTAAGCAGGAGTTTAGTGAGCAGAAGTGATTCTTCCTTTCCATTTGGACTCTTGTGACACCCGGACCCAGCGTATTGCTCCCAGTTTTAGCTCCGCAGTACAGGAAAGAAACCAACATGCTGGAATGGGACTGGTGTAGGGTCACCAGGATTGTTAGAGGATTGGAGTGCCCGGAGAGACAAGACTTTGAGAAGGCTGGGCTTGTTCAGCCTGGAGAACAGCGGACCCAATTTGGGGGATGACCTGTTACTGCTGCCTTCAACTGCCTGGTGGGAGGGTGCGGATCCGTATTTCTCCAAGATGCACCACGTCGAATTGACAGCTGACAGGCACAAATTGCAAATGGGAGTTGTGTTTACATGTTAGCGAATAACTTTATTCAGAACTTGTTTTAATGAGCAACGTGTTAGAAACTGGTCATACTTTGCGCCCGGGGTTGAACCGGGTGACCCCCAGAAGTCCCTTCCAACCTAAATTATTCTATAACAAATGGGAATTGCAGTTAGGTTGGACAAGTAGTACCTAAGACCTTTGGTCATCTCTGAGGCATCAGGGTTTCACCTCCCAGTCTTCAAGGAATGTGAATCCAGCCACATAATTACTTCAGAAAATCGGTGCTACCGTCTTTGTGTTACAGGAGTGACAGTAGCGTTTTGTAGCGGATGTGATTTGAGACAAAGGAATGTTACCGGCTGACTTAAGAAAGTGTATTCCTGTTTGTTTTGCAGTGCTGTTTAACAGTTTTTAATTGTTTGTCAGTGTATTGCCAAAAGGTTAAATAAACGGGCCTACGCACTTTTTAACAGGGTTTTTGGTTGGTTGGTTGGGGTTTTTTTGTTGTTTTTTTTTTTTAAGCACCTGTTCTGTAAGGGACTTAGTTTCTACACATGAATTGACTGAAATCTTTTTATTTAGTCAGAGGAGGTGGGAGAGGGTGTCCTGAATTTGTGGAGTAGTTCTGTGTGAATTAAGTTCATGTTCACATAATTGTTTCAATTCTAATATCATTATGCTCATCCCTTTTGTGGGGAAGTTGTGATATATAGGGCTGTCTTCAAACTAACGTGAATATTTTTAATTACAGCATTTGACACTGTGTACCAAAGAAATGGTGATGGAGAAGCCAAGTCCCCTGCTCGTAGGGCGGGAGTTCGTGAGACAGTACTACACTCTGCTAAATAAAGCTCCTGACTTCTTGCACAGGTAACAGTTTCACACACAAAGTGACTAATGTTTTTGAACAAAAGTGCGTACTTTTCATAATAAAACAGATAAACATTAATTTCTGAGTACAGAAGGAAATGGACCTGGCTAACTTTTGGGCTCTTAGAAAACTATTTCATCTTACCGAAAACTCCTTAGGCACTAGAACCAAGTCTGATTATATGGATGTGTGGCATGTTTTCGCGGTATTTCCTGTGTGGAAAAATGAGCTGCTTCTCAGCTGATAAAATGTCAATGTGTACGTATTCTGGAAATACTTTTCTAAAAAGGCAGAAAAGAAAAGGAAATAAAGTGGCCGAGGAAGCACTTGCATTTAGTACTCAAGACAAGCATGCTAATTATTTCAGGATACTATATTTTGCATTGTCTCTGAGAAGTTTTTATCCAGATTATGATTGCAGATTTAAGTATAAATGTCATAGCCTGGACAAGATAGGCGGAAAATAGAGTAGTTTAGGTTTTTTAAGTGTGTCCACTATTTAAGTGCTATTCTGAGTGTGTTTCTTCCTTTTTTTTGCTTTTTCTTTCTTCTTTTTCTGGTTTTGATTGGCTACATAGAGCTTGTCGCTTAAGATTTTGCATTTCCACAATTGGACTTAGAGCAGCATGGACTCGTAATAAATAACGGTGAAAGTACCTTTGCCAGAATATAAAAAGAAAAAAAAGCAGTCACTGCTTGGGTTGGTCTTGTCTCAGAACTTGACATAAAGTTGATGCTGAAAAATTGGAGTGTTTGATTGAGCATAAGTTAGAGCTCTCGGGTGGCTTACTTAAGAATTCTGTCTTTTGAATAATACCTCTTTTCATCTATAGCTTTGAGGTAGGGAAAACGAATGGTATTTTTACTGACATTACTGAACCGGGGTGGAACCATGTTGTTTTCTGTGTTTAAATCTATTTTTAAGGTGTCTGAGCAGTGTATTCCAGGCTTTCCTAATCTATGTTTAGTAATCTAACAGAAATTAAAAGCAGGAGTTACAGCAATTGCAGAATTTTTCCTCACCCTCAAAACTTCAACAAATGAGTCAGATCAACAGCTGGACCAGTATGTCCAGGTAACACATCGATACCTGATATGCATACAGCTCTCTCTGACCCCAGAACTGCATTCTTTAGGTGCGTATCACACCTGGGTGTTTTCCCCAGAAGGCCTGGGAAAGGGCCTCTTGATTTGGACGTAGCTTTGGAGGCATCTCTTAGGCAGGTCTGTCAGCAGTTAGCATCTTGTCGATATCTATAACTATTCATTGCCTGTGAAGGTCAGGCAGTTGAAATTCTTTTAAGAGAGTTAAAAAGGATGTGACTATACCAGTTTTTCAAGGCAACAATTACATTGTGAGCAAATGATGCAGTGGAAATCCTGATATCGGAACAGCAGGGTCATTTTCGAATGACAGAAAAGCCCAAGTTAGTAAGACAAGTTTCTTGTCCAGTGTGCTGTCATTTTGCTCTGAAACCCAGAAATTGTTTGCATAAACGAAGAGACATAAAAGGGATGATTAGGCTACGCTTCACAGCTTAATATCAAACGCAGAGGGAGAACTGTATTGGTTCTACAGTGAGATTGCCTTTTCCTTCCGCAACATTTGTTTGCAATGGCAGTTAAACTGTATATTGGGGTAAATCACCCATGCCTCAGACTCAGTGTTGAAAATACTCTTTGATTTTGCTCATAAGAGCATTTACCTGTAATGGTAGTGACTGTACCTTTGGCAGGATTCGAGGGGGGGTATGGGGTGTGTCTTTAAGCAAGAATACTGTCAGTAACTTTTTCTTCCCTAACTGCTTCAGTCAAGGAAGAGCAGCCAGCTGTGCTAGGTTTGCCGTCCCTCCTGCTTTCCCTTAGCATGGCAACATTACTTCCGTTGCATCAGTATTAACGCATGCTATGAGAGCATTATGGAGCTGGGGTTCCTGGTACCTATGGGATATAGACTGATGTTTCCAGATTGGGGTGATACGAAATTGGCAGAAGTGTACGTATGAGGAAAAACGGTGCCTGCGCAGACATTTAGCCCATTGAAGACAACTTTGGTGCTTTATAGGAGGTACTAGATATTACTCCCACACCTTAAAATCTCAAGTTTGACTCAGAGGACTCTGAAATGCAGCTTTCCAAATTGTGCTGTATGCGTGGTACGTTGAGTGGGAATGGGGAATTTTTCATAGAGTTTACCTTCTTGCAGGAACTGTGTTTTCATCAAAGGTTCTAGTCCAAAAACTTCACAGGATTTTTCTTTGTCTGTAAAGTGGAGGGGCTGTCGATGACCGGTCGGTTAACAGTCTCCTGGAATGGCCCTGCTGAGGCCGGCGCAGCTGGGTAGACACTCACGAGGCAAGCTCGCCTGGTGCGGGTGATACCCTGTCCTCACGAATATTCTCTGTCCGCTTGGAAGGTGGCACAAGCGTCACTAACAATAGCGTCTGTGAAATTTCTCTTAAAAACCTCTGCACAGAAGTGTCCTGGAGGTTCTGATACGGTTTGGTTGAATCATAGCTGATTCTTGAGCTGCTTGTGTGAAATGTCTTCTGGCCAGTTATAGTCTCTGCCACTGCTGTCCCTTTTTTTGGGCTGCAGGGGTAGCTGCTTTTTCTAGTCAAGCTCAGATATGGAGGACATTTGCCTCTCTGTTCTTTGGCCCCACCTCGTTTATGACTGATGTTCTTCTGAAAGGGCATCTTATCTTCTCTCTTTCTCTTGCTGTTAGTCTGAACAATATCTGGCTCACTGCAACAGAAAGATTTTGGTTTTCAGGGCTTCCTGGTGCTCGATGTGCTCCTTGCAGCGATAAGGGAGTCGGGACAGCAAGTGTTAAAGCTACTTGTTTATCCTACTAAAAGCTTGAGAAGAGCACCGAGTACCCAGTCGCTAGTCATTATCCAAAGCTTATCCAGGGGTTACGGGTAAGCAGAGATCAGTTTGCCCTTTAAATGGATGTTACTCCGTGTAGTTTGCATGCCTGTTACACTTTAGGTGAATTTATATGGCTTTACTGGCCCCTTCACTGAAAAACTGTAATTCCGTATAACTGGGGACTTAACGTTTACTCCTTTCCTGATCTGCAGTTCCCACTTGTTAGGTTTTCTGCCTACCAGAGAGTTCAAACAGTTCCTTAAAGACAAGCTCAAACTCTTGGTCCCCCTGTGAAAGCACTTAATAAAATATGCTGACTGTCAGAGGGCTTACTTTGGAATTTAGAGAGTGAAAAGATGTTTTCCTATCTGGTTGTGCACTGCTTCAGCAGAACTTCTGTTTTTCCTCACTGTTAGGAAGTGCTGGACCGTGCTCAAAAACATGGTTATGCAGTTGGTACCAAATAAAACAATCTAATATTTCCCGGTCCTTTTTCTGGACGTAGTTAAGGGAGTTAAAATCTTGGGCTGGTATTTTCAGGAAAGCAGAACTGGAGAGAGTTTCTAGGTTTAGTAGGATAAACCAAGAAATGACAACTGTGGAAGTTGTAGTGTGTACTTCTGTATCTTAACACTGACCCTCTGCGTTGGCTTGTTTAACCAGCAGGAAGTGTTCTGTATCCTTGCTAAGCTGTGCGACAGGCAGTTTACAGAAGTACTTAATGAGAATTTTATTTTCATATACAGTACAAGAGTGGATGATAATGGTATCTTGCAGAGGTAGGACAAACGTTAGCATTCATACCTCATGGAGGGTGTGATATGATGGTTTTGTCTGTTCTATTATTTTAAACGTACAGAAAATATTAAGCATTTGTCACATGCTTTATAAGCTGGCAGTAAAAATCCAAAACAAAACTTAGAATATTTTGGGGTCAAAATTTGGAGTGGAATGAAAGTGCAAAAAGATCTCCGAAACGTAAGAAAAATATTGGAAGCCAGCGTACGTATATTACATATAGAAAATACGGGCTTTTGAAATCCAGTCCAGAAGCTAGGTCAAGAAAGGGTCTCAGGGTTTGTTTTTCTTGGAGTTGTGCAGAGATTTGTGCTGTTTGCAAGACCAAAACCACAACTGCTACTTGTTGGGTAGCATAAATGCAGAATATTACTTTTGTGTCAAGAGTTATACAGTGGAGGCTGCGATAAGTGGTCATACAATTATTGTACACAATGATGCAATTAGTGCAAATGAAATACTGTTCACGGCCTAACTGTAAGAAGCATAGAGAGAGTGCTGCTTTTGGGCGACATCCAGTACTGAATTTATGCCTTGGTGTGGCAGCAGTAAGATGCAGTTTTGTTGGGCCTTCTTTCATTTGCTTGTTTTTTACACTTTATTTCAGACAGCATTTATTCTGGGGGCTTGGTGTTCGTCTGTGGTGCTTGAGAGGAATGTGGTCTTTTCTAACACTTTGGCGTTTTGTAATGAGCTCTTTGGCCATTGCTTCCGAGAAAGCTGAAGTGTGAAATAACAGCCACGTAGGGCAGAGAGACGGGGTAGGTGGGGAGGCGGGTTGGCTGGTCGGAGAAGTCTGAATCGGAGGCAGAACCCCTCGCTGCTGCCCGAATCTTTGAAGAGAACGGGAGTTCAGACAGGCAGGTGTATTGTTCCTACCTAGGCTAACGCCTCGGCTGGGTAGCGCAGCTTTAACGTGGGCAGATGATTTTGACGTTGGGGAACCTTCAATGCAAAATGGCCACCTTGCTTAAAGGAAGCAAGCGAAAGGTTGAGGTTGATGTAGGAGCTTGCTACGTATCTTGGGCAAACTGGAATACCGACTATGACAACAATAATGTTTGCTCCTGTATTCTTGGAGCCTTCTAAGTGGAAAATATGTCTTGGATTGCTCTTTGTGCTGAAATTCATGATGCATTGAGCTCCACGACTTATGGCTAAAATATTTGTTGGATTTGGTCCTTATGGTTTTGCTGCTATTACCTTTGCATCTCTTCACTTGCAGGTTTTACGGCAGGAATTCTTCTTACGTTCATGGAGGACTGGATGCCAGTGGGAAGCCGCAGGAAGCAGTGTATGGTCAAGCTGTGGGTATCAAAATCAGTCCTGTGGTCCTCATTAATGTTCAGAACTTAGTTGTATGAATCAGTCTTTTTTCTTTGCCAATTCCTTTGACTTTCTTATCTGGTAAATAATGTATTGTGATACTGCCTCCTGTTCAGAGACAGATAGGAATTTGTTGGATTGAGTTTTTTTGTTTGCTTGTTGCTGCTTTTATTGTGGGTTGTGTTTGATTCGTCGGCTTTGCGTCTGGACTGCAGAGAATATATTTAGGATGGGAAACAAAATCAAGAGGACCTGTTAGACTTGTGCTATTGATGTATGGTATTTCAGTAAGAAGTGGTTCCTTAGGAAGGGGACTTCGATCTTTGCCGGTTGCATGGAATTCTGTATGTTACCAAATTCTTCTGTGAGTGGAGTTTCCAGAATAATGTCTGTAACCTAGGGGCATGTTCATGTGGTAGCCACATCTTTGAGCAGTGTGGCTTTTAGCCCAGGGCAGGTTTGGTTTCTTCTCCGTTCACTGGCAGACCCTGATGTGGTGGCACAGAAGTCTTGGCGGCGGTGCAGATGTAACCCCTTCCTGTGACGTTTGGGTACTTTGTGGATGCGTAGAGGGTTGGGTTTTTTTGTTTGGGGGGTGGTGGTTTGTTTTTTTTTTTTCAAAACACGAGGTAAATCCTGTGCCTCTCACAAGCCCTTTAAAAAAAGTGAATTCTTAAAATAGGTTATATGTTGTAATACAGCTGGAAAAATTGGACAGCAAGTTGTACACTATTTGAATACTGTGAGAAGTACTTGAATCCTGGTGGAAAACTTCAGAATAAAAGATGAGCTCAGGCAGACTGTCTTCCGTGAAAGACACTTCTTGGTTCATGTATTTACCTTTTGAGCTTCCATGGGGTGTTTTTTTTTCTTAGTTCGGACTCAGGTATTTAAAAGGTGTAAAGCTCTGTACAGAACAAAGTGTAGGTAAAATGTAACTTTCTGTTTCTAGGAGATACACAAGAAAGTGATGTCATTACAGTTCAGCGAATGCCACACCAAGATTCGTCACGTGGATGCTCACGCTACTCTGAGTGATGGGGTGGTTGTGCAAGTCATGGGAGAGCTGTCAAACAACGGGCAGCCAATGAGGAAGTTCATGCAGACTTTTGTGCTTGCTCCAGAAGTAAGTATATGTAAGATTGTCTTTTAACTTCAAATAAGGAAGATGGAAACCTCACCTGTAGCTACAATTTGTCATATTGAGGCAAAAAGATGTGACCTGGCTTTTAGAGCTTGACACAGGGGCTATCATTAAACGTGTCACAGGCTGTGAGTGCAGAGAAATGGATGTATTGGACCCATCCTGAGCTGTTTTGTTTTCTTAGACTTGAAGTATTGGAGCAGTAATATAAAGGAAATTGGAGCTTGCATTTGGGAACTGTCATTGGCACAAATAAATAAAAAGCATAACGTTCAGCTCTGCAGACCAAGTCGCTAGCGTAGTTCTGTCCTATCTTCAGTTTTGCTGGCAAATGTGAGTATGGGTTGATGCTGTGCAAGTTACTGCTCAAAATTAGCTCTTAGCGAGAGCAGAGCTGTGTCAGGGTAAAGGGTGTCCTGTGTTCTTTCTGCTTCTTTCCCCCACTTCATCACAAACTATTGTGTGGTTAGTGATTAATGCTTTAGAGTCTTGTTGAATTTTGTCCCTGTTCCCCTACGGAATACTATAAGCATACAGTCACCCCATGAAAGTTCATTCTGTTTTTTTATTGTAAAGTTTTTGTAATAGGGAAAACTCAAATGCCCTGATCAAACTGAGGGGCTTCATGTTTAGTTAGAACCCGTGATTGCCGTGACTTAGCAAAATTGTTTTTCTTCTGCTTGAAACGTCCTTTTTCGGTTGGGCGGAAGTTACCGTTCAATTGTTTGCTTAGAGAAGAGGTACCGCTTGGAAAATGGCTCTAGTGAAATAGTCCTATTCCAAACTGTTGGCGTGTAGCCAAAGCTTATATCTCTAATCCATCCTTCTTGTTGGCTGCTAATATACCGTATATGCAAAAAAATGCATGTTGCTCTTTTACAGGGTTCTGTTCCAAACAAGTTCTATGTCCATAATGATATCTTCAGATATGAAGATGAAGTATTTGGGGATTCAGAAGGAGAACTTGATGAAGGTGAGAAGAACTGTACAGGTAGAGTTTGTCTTTTTCTTGTTCCTCTAGCATACAGTATGCAGAGGTTTCGGAAGTGTCTAGAGGACGTGGAAAGACACAAACTGTATCGCATTCTCATGTACCATCGTAATTTGGGAGGAGGCTGAGGCGGGGAGTGTAGGTTATGTTGCTGGAACTATCTGCTGGTCCAAAACGTTCTGTAAAATGAAGGTCCCATAGTAGTACCTTATTCCTTGAAGGGCTGGACTGGCTCAGGGTGGGTGAGGCTTGGCAGACAATGGAAATCATGAGCAATAGTACTTTTGATGCCACAAGTGTCATCAGGTAGACTTGATTTCTCTGATCAGTTGAACTTTACCTAAAAGTGATTTGAAGAAAAAAATGTAATTGGCTTTTCAAATATGACATGTAATTCTCTTTCATGTCATCGTCACGTGCAGTAACTCATCTCTATTCAGGGGCTGAACTTGGGCTGGGTGGTTTTTTCCCGCTATGTTCACTGAGGCAAAGCAAATCAGACTACAACCAGAATGCATGTACATGGGTTCACTGGATAATTTCTGGGATTTTTTCATCTCGGTTCTGTGGAACAAAACATCTTGGGCAATCGTCCTTGTATTTGAGGTTCATCTTTTTAGTTTTAGGTACTGAGATTTATGAGCTAATAGTGCTGTCTTTCTCCTTTACTGCGACTGTATGAAAAGCATCTCTTGCTTTAAAAGACCCTCAAACCCTCTTCCCAGAACTTTCTAGCAATAATATGTCTCTAGTTTCACCTTTTTGTGAAAATGGTAAGAAACAAAGCCTCTTGAACAAGTGGAAGGGTCCTCTATCTTTTCTTGCAGCTGAGTTTGCCTTATTTTGTTGATGAAGCTTAATTTTGATTACTGCTAGTTTACTGTGCTTTTGTTTTAAGTCTGGCTTGTGTACACTTGCAGAGATGTTTAAGGAAGTTTTTCTTTTTGTGTCAGAGTCTGAGGAAGAGGTGGAAGAGGAGCAGGAGGAAAGACAACCGTCACCTGAACCTGTGCAAGAGAATGCAAGCAGTACTTACTATGAAAACCATCCTGTAACGTAAGAAGTACATTCTATTGTATGAAGTTTCTTTTTGAATGAAAATGACAGAATTGCTTTGGCTTTGGATTCTGGATGTGATTTAACAGGTAGTTTAGGAAACTACACTTAACTTGATATGGATCTGTGTTACGTTAAGGTTATATTATTTTGAAACGTTGCTTCTTGAATGGAGAGAGGAAGTAGGGGATGTTGTTATGTTGGTTAGTTATTATCTCTTCTGGTTTCAAATATGAGGTGAAAAGGTGGCAACTATGTTTATGTACACACTTAATGGAGTCTTTGTTATGTAAATTTGTAACAGTGAGTTGATATGATGTAATTTATGTGAACAGATGGGTTAACCGAGGGGTGGTTAATGATATGTTACTCCTCAAATTTGGGTAGCACTTGAAACTGAGAGGAAGGTCTACTTTTTGAGAAGTTGCTGTACAGCTCTAACGGAAGAATAGATCTCTGTCCTGAGTGTCTTAACATCTCAACAAGATTAAAGGAAAAAGTTTCTTTATGTTTTGTAAGAAAAATACATTTTATTTAAAAAAAAAAAACCAACAGCACACACACACCCCAACACAAAGAAACAAACAACGCCAAAACCGTTTGCTTTTTTGAAACATAGGAATGCCTTTTAAAGGGCCAGAACTGACTTCATGGTTTTCTTGTTAAAAATATATATATATATATATATATGACATCAGTAGATGATGTCTGTTAAGTGCATCCGTGATGATGCTAAACACTGGTTGCATAATGCTTTTCGTGAGAAATCTTATGTAAGAGGGGAGTGTGCTGGCATTCTGGCGGTGACTTGCTCAAGATACTGCAGGAAGTTTTTGATGCCTAAAAGCATTAAGTCAGGTCTTGGTTTTGGATTACTGTGCCAATTGGCAAGAAGTTGCAAAGGCAACACTCACCAGATAGACACTAAGGCATATGCTAACCTGTGGCAGGAGTTGCATAGGCCGAAGTATTTGGAATCCTTAAGCTTTTGAGATGGCTGAAGAGAGGAGTGAAGAACTTTAGAGCCCTTACATTTGGAACACACAGAGTAGAGAGGAAGTTGCCTGCGATTTTCGGTAAACAAGACTCACAACTCCTTTTGTAAGGACTTGTATGGGATTTTTGTAAATAAGCTGCAGGTTTCATTCCAAAATTGGCTTCATTTATGTGTATAGCTTAGTCTTCCATTGGTCTCTCGCCGTGCTTCTATTCTGTTAGGAGCAGCAGTTCTTGAGTTTAGCACCTATTCCTTAAAAGGTTTATATGTCTGTGTGATTTTCACGTTCTCTGCAGAGAATTGTAAAACATGTCTTTGCTTCAGCAGGAGTAAAATCTGGCTTTGTAGACAACTACAGGGGTATAGCTTAACTTCTCACAGTACTGGATATATAGGTACCATATGGTAGCAACTGGAAACAGAATGATCTTTTCAATACCAGCCTTTACCATAGCATAGCTTATAAAAAGTCATAAAATACAAAGCAATTGATAAGGTGCATAAAATGCATTTGATTATTGTAGCAATGGGATAGAGGAGGCGCTAGAAGAATCGTCTCATGAACCTGAGCCAGAACTGGAATCTGAAACAAAAACCGAGGAGCTGAAGGCTGAAGTAGAAGAAAAGACCCTTGAGGAGCTGGAAGAGAAGTCTCCATCTCCACCTCCTGTAGAACCTGTTTCACTACCACAAGAACCGCCAAAGGTTAGTTAAAAGTCATATCTGTGCTTCTAGGTGCAGATGGTAAACCAGAGGAATTGGTTTTGAACTTAGCCTTTTTGAGCGGCCAAAGTGTTTTAAGTGTCATGCTGTATGAACAGCTAGACTTGAACCTTGAACTTGTAAAAACTCAAAGTTTCACTAAAAAAGGAAATAATGTTATTTTTAAATGCTGCTCAAGTCACCTATCTTAAATTTAATGCTCTGCTTGTAAAGTGTGTGTGTGTGTGTGTGGTTTTATGCATGTGTAAACCTTTTTAAATGTGGAGTTAACATACACTAAGAAAACACCTCAGACTACCACCAACAAAAATCTCATACAATGCGAA
>JAVJGG010000007.1:35520225-35545564 GCA_035590195.1 Aviceda cuculoides
CTAACGACACCGCCCCCGACCAGGCCCCGCCCCCGCCCCGCTAACGGCACCGCCCCCGCACCGCACCGCCCCCGCCCCCGGGGACCCCCTCCCACAGGGAAAGGTCCCGCCGGCCGCTCTCCGGGGCCTCTCTCCCACGTCGGGAGACACCCGGCCCCGGGGGGAGCCTCGGGGGGGCTCCCGGGGCTGCCCCGGCTCCCGCCGAGGCCTGTGCGCGGCACCACCGCCGATATCTCGGCGGAAACCCGCGCGGGGGCGGGTGTCGGGGGGACGACAGAACGCGCAAGAAGGGGTTAATGACGTATTCAGAGGACGGTGCCTCTCGGGTAGAGCCGAGGACGCCCAGCCGCCGGCGGGTGTTCACGCACCCGCGCTTCATCCCACGCAGGGAGAAGCCGGGTCCCTCTGAAACGGCACGCCCCAGCCCTCACGCCCGCAGAGCCACGAGAAAACGGCCCGTCCGGCCGCTGTTCACGCCCCCCCCTCCCCACTCACTGGCCACACCGGCAAACCCACCTCGGCGCCAGAAGCTCCAGGGCTGGGGAGCTACGGGCTCGGGAGCGTCGGCAGGGCACAACCCTTGGAGAAAACCACACGAGGGTGGGGTGTCCCCCCCCCGAGCCACCACACGGTGGTCGGACCACCGCTGCAGGTGTCCCGCACCTGGCCCACGCGTAAGCAAGATGGGCACTCGCACCTCGCCAGGCCAAGAACTGGCCGGGCAAAGTCTCCCCGTCGCAGCCCAGGGGTGAGGGAGCTTGACCACAGCACGGCTGGGGACACTGGGACGGTCCTCAGCCCCTGGAGTGCTGAAACGGGGATCCCCTAGAGACCTGCCCTGCAGAAACTGCAACAGAAAGCAAAGCAATCATCAAGCCGACACTAACAAAACAAGAAATACAACCAAACGCAGGAACCCAAACCAAAATAAACAAAGGCTAGAGGAAAAAACAAATCTCCCCAGGCAGGGCAGGCAACAGACCAAACAAACAAGTCAGGTTTTGGCCCCGTGGAAATGCCCCCCTCCCAGCGCCTGGGGCTGCAGCAGGTACCCCAGCCCCACAGACATGGCAGGGCCACCTGCAAGGGGCGTTCTGCAGCGGGCACCGGGAGAGGGGGGGCGGCAGGGCACCGGGCAGTGAGGAGACATGGGAGGCAAGGCCCCCGCAGGCAGCGGTTACAAACTGGGCACCACCTTTTTCCCAGAGGATCAAAGTTTCTCCATGAAAAAAATGGAAGTAAAACCAACCGGAGCAATCTGTTCCCCCAGGAGATGAGGAGGCTGAAGTGCTGCCTCAATGCCATAAGCAAACACAACCTGGTCCTGGCGGCGAAGCCCAGCCCAGGTGCCCATCCCCTCTGCTCCACCTGCAGGGATGCCCGTCACTCGGGTGTCCTTCGAGGAACAGCCTTCCCTGGTGCTGTGTGGGGAAAAGACATCTCCCTTCCCAGGGTGGCACTGATGGGCTGCAGGAGGATGGGGAGCCACTCAAAGAGTGACAGCCTCCAGGGTCTGCCGGGTGGACACCACCTCTGAGGTGGCACAGGTGATTCGCAGAGAAATTCAATGAAAACTGCCAGTGAAACCACAGCCTGTTCCTACCAGCCGACACCCGCCTGTGGGGCTTTTGCTGTCTGCCATTCAGCCTTCTGCAACAGCCGTGCAGACTGGGAGCTGCAAACTGCCTCAGCTTCCCTGCCGCCAGCACTGCACAGGGCTGACACAGCACCCCAGGGGCTTCATGGGCATTAGCAATGTGCCCGAGACTCCCTCGGGATGAAGAGTTAGTCAGGAAGGCAGATGAGGAGCTGCAGAAACGTATATGCCAGAAATGCACCTGTATTGGCTTTGTGTGGCAAGGTTTTGGTAGCGGGGGGCTTCGGTTTTCCATTAAAACCTTTTAGGATGAAGTGTTTCCTCCCCACGATCCTCGATGGCTCCATCATGTCACTGCAGGGGAGCAGAAGTTCACCCATCAGCCTGTGGGCTCTGGTACCCGCAATGCTCTCGATACAGCCAAGCGTTCTCCCTGCCCCAAAGGGGCTGTCGGGAGCCGGGCTCTGGACACGAACGCTGGATCTGGCCACGCTCAGACTTTCTGTCCCCAGAGGAGAAGGACCATCATCTTCGCCAACTCTTCCTCAGCCGCCAGAGAGCAGGTCCCTGCCTGCCTGCAGGGGCTGGGGCAAGGCACGTACCTGTCCAGGGGCAGCCGTGTCTGCAGGAGGCTTATTGCTGATGGCCACAGGGAGAGCGACGATGAGCACAGACACCGCCACGACGAGGAAGTGTCAGAGGGCGTCATGCTGCATGATCAGCATCTGGACATAAATAGTGCTGAGGATTTCTGGCACTTGACTGAAAAGACAAAAAGAGCTGTTCTGTTCATCCTTTCCCCGCCCAGACACAATTGTGCAGACGATGAGCAACGCCGGTTCCCCCGACGATTCCTCCAGATGCAGCCCTAAACATCACCCCACCGGTTTGCAGTGAACCTCTTGTGCACACAGAGAGCACGCCCGCCTTTCCCAAGTGCGAGGTACTCACCCCCCCTTCCAGATGAAGCCAGCTCTCTGGGGACACTTTTCTTTCCTCCAGCCTCCTCCTTTCCCTCACACCCACCCCCTTCCCGACAGGAGAGGACCTTCCCCTGAGCCTTCAAAGCTAGAAGCTCTGTCCGGGGCCAGGACAGCCAAACGATGGGATCAGGGTCCCGTGGGAGCACTCCGCTTCTCCTGATGGGGCTGGGCCGCAGATAGTGACAGAGGCACCTTTCGTCTCTCTCTTCACTGTGGGCGATGGCCACAGAGGGGACACAGAATCACTGGGAACAACCGGCCTCAGGGAAGACAAGGAGACCCAAGAACAGCTATACAATGTCGTAACATGCACCAAATACAGAGTAAAACTCTGGAAGTTTGTGGAACTGGGGACCAACAAAGAAAGAGCAAATACGGGGGTCGTGTTAGAAAACTTGCACAAAAACTCAGCAGTGCCAGGAGCGAGGAGGACAAAACCCCCAGTGTCAACGTAGTATTCCTCCTTGGGGAGGACTCGGAGTGCCAACAACTTGCTGCAGCCCCCCCACCTTCTTGTTGCAGAAGAAGGTGCTGTCTCCCTTAAGGACCAGGGGCAAGGAGGGCTGAGCACCCACCCGGGACACAGGGAGCAACTGGGAAGTTTGGGTGTCTCACCTGTAACTGAGTCAGTCATGGGAACGAGCTGGGTTTGCCCTGGGAGCATTCGTGTCACCAGACTGAGAAGAAGTCCGGGATGTGGCTGCCTGCACTCGGATCGGACAAAGCCCTTGGTTGTCCACGCCACGTGTGCTTCTTTAGCCCATACCAGCCGCCCACGGTGCACTGCTGCAGCTGAGATGGAAAGCTCAGAGCCAAAGGGAAAAAGTGTCTATTTTATGTCTGCGAATAATTGTCACCCCTGCATTTCTTCAAGAAGGTCACCAGCCAGTCACCAGCTGCCTGAGCACACGTGGGTCTGATGGACAGCATCCCATTCGGCGCAGCAGAAATGAAGTTAGCGTGGGCTGTGCTGGGGGGGATGTATCTGCATCTCCACAGCCTGGAGAAAAATCAGAAACAGGAGTGACTACATCACAGTTCTGTCTCTTCAAAAGAGAGAGGAAATTCAGACATGGTGATTAGTGGGACAACCAATTAGTCCCGGAGGGTGCCGCTGCTTTAATATCCAGTTGTGCATATAGGGCTTTTGGTATTCTGTGCAGCTGAGAGAACTGGATGTTCCTCCCCGGCTCAGCCCCAGGAGCCCTTGGAAGCAGGGCCACAGCAGCAAGGACCTGCCGCATCACTGACATGGGCCCAATTAGGGTAATGAGGGCTGTGCCTTGGCTGACACATCAGCCTCCTCACCGCTCACCACTGGGCAATAGGAAGTTGAAACCTGCCCATTTGCTGACAGCTGCAGCTGTGGAGAAGCTTGGGCTGATGGATGTAGTGCTTAGGTATATTATGAGCTAGTTGACAAGAACCTGCTGCTGATGCAAAAAAAACTTGGATATTAAATTGAATGGAGTGACCTGAAACCAGGATGATTTTACCGTCTTGCCAAGGTGATGTGTTGCAGTCAGTCACAGGAAATCTCTGTTTCTCTCAGCATCCTCCGAGACAGGAGGCCCCTGCAATCTCTGACCCTGCTACTGCCAAGCTCGAAGCTTTCCCTGACACCTGTGTACAAAAAAACCACCATCTAACTTACCTGCAATGTTGTATGACGGCCCAAAGCAGAGGAACAGCTTTAAATTGTTCGCTCAGTTTCCCATTTTCCAGTGTGGAAAGTTCACAGAACAAGGGCCTGTAGGAAACCACCAGGGAGAGAAAAAAGTGCCAGGAGAAAGCTAGCACCGTCTCCGAGGCTGAGGAAAGCTCCCTGAGCACCAGAAACCGGAGGCTGGGAGGGAGCTGCCAGGTCCCAGAGGCTGTGCACGGTGCCTGACACCCATCTCTCGCAGCCTCGTGGAGCTGCACAGCAGGGACAGGCCCTGGCAGCGTTTCAGTGCCAAAGCAAATGCTGGGGATCAGGGACATCTGGGGCACATGGCAGCTTCGGGGATCTCTGGTGCCGACGTGTGATCATTCAGGGACTGCCTGGTGTCCTAAGGAGCTTATCTGCAGACCATGTGACAAACAGGGCTCAGGTACTGTAGAAGCCAGAACAGCCACAGGATTGTAGGATAATTCAGGTCAGTAGAGACAGTGGGAGGTCTTTAGTCCAACCTCCTGCTCAGGCCAGGGTCAGCTACGGGATCCGACTGGGCTGCTCAGGAATGTATGCAGTCGGGTTCTGAAAGCCTCCGAGGATGGGGACGCCACAGCCTCCCCGGGCAACCCGTTCCAGTGGCTGACTGTCCTCCTGATAAAACACTTCCCCTTACATGCAGTCGGATGCAAGAGCTTGGCTGGCAGGAGCAGAAACTCACTATTGTGTCATGCACGAGCAGCCCGAAGACACCCTGCAGCAGGGGTTGGTATGGATGCCTGGGCAGCTTGCTTATTGGGCTCCTGGATTTTATGAGCTGCCCCTTCACCCCCTCACTGCCAAGTACTTCTGTAAACGGTGCAGCTGATCGGCTGTGAGTGTCCCTGAGGTACCCAGGGCCAAGCTTTCAAGCTAGGAATCAGTTGAAGAAAGGGAGGGTCAAGCACTACAAGCTGGGCTGCCTTTCTCTCGCTGCCTTTTCCCTGCAGCCTCACTGACTGTCTCTGTCTCCGCCGTGAGGTTGGGAACACGCTGGTACTGGCGTGTGAGAAAGGAAACTTCAGCTGCTGTGCAGCAAAGGCCGTAAGCCAGCACTTGCCGAGACAACCGAGGGTGCTTTCTCTTTCTGTCTTCTCATTCCTACCCAGCTTGAGCAACAAAAGCATTTGTGTGTCCTCGCAGAGAACTGGATCAGGGAGATGACATGTCTTACAGAGGACCCAGCTCGTTTCCCTTTGCCGACCTAGCTCTGTGCAGACTATCTCCCCAGGGGTGTCATCACATGGCTGCACCACCCCTGGTGCTGGGGCAAGACGAGGAACAGAGGGCTGGGGAAGGGATATCTGGCTGGCTCAAGGAACTCCAATGCTGCACGTTTAGCACTAGTGGATCCAGGTAATGGTGTTTGTAGTAGATGTGCTTTGATCTTGAAACTTCTCTTTGCCATTCGAGTGTTTCTGAAAACTTGCTGTCTCAGCTTCACAGCCCTGGGAAGCATTTGGACCCAAAGCAGGAACGATCTCAGGTACTTCTACATCGCACGTCTCATTGCCCTGCAGAGCAGAAGGGACAAGAAAAAGAAGCAATGCTGATCTCCTCATTTCCACGCAGACCAAGGTCTCATTGGGGCCCAAGTTACACTTGCCTGAAGTCCAAGTTCAAGTTCTTGCTGTTTGCTCTGCTTTCTACCTGCCCCCGCTGCACTTCTGAGGGACCAGCAAAGGGCTGTCCAAATGTAGTGGCTGTGTACCAAAGCTAGAAACAGGGAGGTGCTCTGCCGACGGCTGTACGGTGCCCCAGCAGGGCAGCAGCGGTGGGAAAAACTCCTGGCCGTGTGCTTTACAGGAGAGTCTTTCATTGCTGCTTCTAGTTCGCCCGGATCAAACCCACGCAGTGGAGCGGAGTGAACAGGAGCACAGAAACGGGGGAATGCATATTTGCTGGGTTGTTAAATTGAGCAACTAAGTCAACATTCCTGACAGACTGAGCTCATGCCCTCTCTGGGATTTGCTTCCCCACCCCTGGGCATCATCTCTCTGGTTTTCTGTTTCTATTGTCCGAATGCCAGCAGGAGAAAATGAGATAATACATATGGATTTCTCGCTCTTTTTTTCTCCCAAGTACAGCTGTCTGTCAGCAAGTGTCTGTTTTTCCTCCTGATTGTTCACTGACATTGCTTTATAGCAAAGCCCCGGTGAGAAGAACTGCAGTCCTTTCCCCGCGTATGGGACAGACAGAGGGGTGAGAGGAGGAGGAAAGAAACCCCTTTTCTCCTGCAGGCCAATGATTAACTGCAAGTGAATGGAACGTAACCCTGGTACCAACTCCGCCTCCTACTTCTCATCACAGGTTCATCTGAGAGACTTGCCAGGTAAACATCTGCTAATTTTATGAGCATCAAAATTATGTTCAGCGTCCTCATTCTAGCCCATTGATCCCTCTATGTGATGTATCACCCCTCCCAGCTTGCTGAAGAGCTGAAAAGAGCCGTCCGGCAGGGCATGATGTAACTTGTCAGCCAGATCTGCGCCAGGTCCTCCGAGCTTTGAAAAAACGGTGCCTGTAACCGAGAGCTACTTGACTGACGCGTCGCAGGTCCTGATTTCAGTATGCGCAGCCCGGCAGGACTTATCTGCCGGCTGGCAGCGCGGCTGGCTCAGGCACAGGGCAGCTGGGGGGGTCCTCTCCCAAGCTCGGCCGGTGAGAGACAAGAGAGCGGTGCCGTTTGCCACAGCCCGTGCTTTGCTGCTGCAGGACGGGGGTCGTCACCTTGCCAGCCCCCGTTTCTGGCTCCCTTCCTTCTGCCAACCCACGCCGGGTCAGCTCGGGGGTCCGCGGTGCCGACCGCGGAGCTGTGCGGGGAAAGCAGGGGTGCGGGAACCGAAGAAAGGGGCGGCCCCGGGCGGGAGGGACAGAGGGACCGCTTGTCCGCTGGGGCTGCAGCCCCCGGACAGACCGGCAGAGAGACAGACAGACGGACAGGCTCGGTGCCCCCTCTAGCGTCCACCCGCCACAACTGCCTGCCACTGCCGAAGAGCAGCGGCGACCGCGCCGTCCCGAAATCCTGAGGGACTCTCACCTGCCCTGCTTCTGCTAAAGGCTCGGCTTCGGGGGGAAAAATCCCACCGGGAACACCCGCCCTTTGTGCCGCAAGTCATAGTTTCTGGGCGCTCTTATCCCCTTTCCCCCTGTACTGTGCAAATTAACCGTTTCTTGGTTGGGTCTTCCTGTTACTAAAACACATTTTCTTGTCACTTCCTCTCTGTGATGTTAAGTTTTGTCAATGAAGGTCAGTTTGTCACTTATTAGATAGCAACGACCTCCCCTTCTGCAAATTCTTCGCAATCTTTGCAATGTCTGTGAGGAAAGTTGACTTAGTTGCTCATTTTAACAGCCCAGCAAACATGCGCTCTCCCATTCCTGCGCTCCTGTCCGCTCCACTCCTCTGCCACGTCTGCAGAGACAGACCTCAGATAAAACAGGCATGAAGATTAAACGCCTGTGCCTTTACGCAAAAAAATGGTCTCTGCATCAGGACCACGGCTTAGACAAAGGAGGGAAAAGCTGGGCTTCTCTCTGCGCCTCCTCTGTGACTAAGCAGAGCATTTAGATACCCCGAGCTGTCAAACAGTAATGAAAGTCTCACTGCATGTGCTAGAAATCTTTCAGTGCTAAACGCATATTAATTCAGCCTACTTGTCATGTTTCTTCTAATGAAGAATTAGCATTAGTGTCAAAGCTTGTTAATGCGATATAAAAATTACTCTGTGAATATATATGTTATAAGCTCAATTTCGGTATGTTGCTATACTGAATAACGTAGGAGGGAACAGTGACTTTCAGTTATCCTTATGCTACTATTAAACACAATCATTGCAGTGTCTAGGCTGGCCTACGTACCTAGGAGAACTCTGGAGGGAAAGACACGGAATATTTAAAATAATGAAATCTTGGCATCACAAATGTTATTTCTAAGTATGTATTTCTTACTGATACCTTTTGTTGAGGTAATTACTCTGGATACTATTTTTTACCTCAGGCAGTAATTTACACACATCAGCTTCCTCATGAGCACATATCAGCATGTTCCTAAAAGGAGTATGTTAGCTTTTGTCAAACACGCCGCGGAGGGCGAGAAGTGGTGCTCAAGCAGTACTATTATAGCGTGACTCTCTGCCAAGCCGTGCTCGTGACATGCCCAACAGAGGCACGGAAACTCGCGGCTTTAGCTTTCAAGCACCTTCAGATCTGACTCCAAAGTAACGCTGACTTTTCTTGTCTTTAGATCTGTACCTATACCCAGCAGTAACAGCGGCATTTGGTCACACAGAAAAACAGCCAGAAGGACAGACCTTTCGGAAAGAGCTAACGGCTCCGTGCCCCGCACTCGAACGGACCCGTGGCACCAGCACCCCCACGGCCCTGCCGGGGAGCAGGGTGCTGCAGGGGGCACTCGCAGCGTGGGCAGGGCACCCAGATGCACCTTTCTGCTCACGCCAGTGCTCCGCCAGCCCTTCTCCCTGGGATCCCAGTCGGACACAAACGGACACTGTCGGGATCGGGTGCTCGGAGAGCGAAGAGCAGCTGCGGTTCCCACTGAGGCTGTCTGGACCTGTAGCTGCTCACTGTTTCTTTAAAACATCCAGCCTGTGACAACCTGTGCAGGCTGCCCAGAACTCAGATAAGGCCAAAAGTAGATATCACACTTGATTCTGCAGTGGCTCCTGGCACTACCCATATCAGCTCACATCGGCTCACATCCTTTTTGCCACAAATCTTTCCACTGATAATCACCCGTATGATTTTTGTCTAGCAAGGCGACTCACTCTACATCCGTCTCTATATAAGAAGTGTTTGAACTTGACCCAATGGTGCAGAAACTTTTTTCTTACAACCTGGATATTCAGTGTTAGATCCACATGGCCCCAAACTGTGTTCACTCTATCAAATTGCTTTTCCTTTTTACCCCCTGCACCCAACTGTGCTTGCTTTCAGATAACCATTCACTCTCCCCTGCAGATCACTGACCTACGGGAAGATCAGCTAGGATGAAACCGTTCCCCATTATCATCAACTGATCTCTTTTAGTTCTTGGAAATTTTGTATGCCACCTACATGCAGAGTCTTCATTTAGGCTAAACAAGACCCTAGAAGGTTTATTTCCATTTTCACAGCACTGACCTTCTACAGTGATCTTTTCCCTCTATGTCAAGACCAAACCAAAATAGTTTTCCTTCAGTCTAAAAGAGGAAATAGTAGTCTGAGTCAAACCTTAAAAAGGAGGAGTGCCATTTTCCCGTATTTTTAACAGGATGAGGATTTTAAAAAAATCCAAAGCCTGTAAAAACCAAATACCTCCTGGTCCCCAGGGGGACAGTTTGGTACCACACATCCTGATGCTCGTGATAATACAAATATTTTCTTACAAAAGTGCATTATAAGAACCACTATGTCATCATACTTCAATCAGAAAGGCCCAAGGGTGGGTAAAGTGGTTTGGAAAATGAATAACTTGGCTCTGTTGATGGAGGTTTTTTTGGTAATTCATGTTTGCCTCAGCTTCCACAAAAATAAAAAAGCCTTTCCTATAGCCAGGCAGAAATTTGAAGTCACGGAAACCGGGGCCATGCAGCCTTATATGCTTGTACCCGGCCTTCCATGGTCATTAATCTTTTTGTTTGTGCGTGTGTGTGTGAAATGCTGGCTAAAGGTACTGCTTGTACTTGTAGAAAACCCACCTGTTTTTTTAGTGGCTATTTCACTCATTTTAAGCACTTCTGCTACCCACACTGCATGGCAGAATGGGTGAAAGCCTAAAAGCGTGCAAACGTCTCGCAAAGAAAGATGCGCAAGTACAGTTAAACGAAACAGTGCCTGAGCAGGAAGAACTTTTGCCATGAGATACAAAGACTTATCTTTGGAAACAGGCCTTATGTGACAAAATTTGACATTTGAGCAGCTTCAAAACACAGCAAGAGTATAGAACCAGAGAATTTTTTTTTTCTTATTGCTAGCAGATAGTCAAATAAATGCTAAAAAAATAAACTATAAGCTCACATTTTTGCTTTCTCAAAATAAACGTGGCAGTACTTTTACTCTGTGGGCTCCACCACCTATTAAGACTCGTGAACTTTTCCAAGTCTAAAAGCAGAGTAGTGCAAATTATCATTTTTAAACGGCTGAGGGGAAAGCTGTCTTTACACTGCACCTTCCCTTACTAAACAATGCAGTGATGCTATTCACAAATGAAAATTCAAGTTTGGATTTGGTGACTTGGAGCTAACACGGATCGTCAGCATGATGCATCTTAGGACCTTCTCAACATCTAATGGTGAGGCCGCTTCTTCAATAGCATTGGCGGTTTCCACAGGATGCTGCAATCAGCTTCCCTTAGCTTTGTTGGCCGGAGGACTTTTCTGAAGTCCGTATCTGGAAAAGTAAGAGGGATCCTGAAGGCTTTCCCACAGAAATGAGTGGGGTGGGGCACTGGTAGCCATTCCCTTTCCTGAACAAGTGATGATGCATTAGTACTCAACCCACAGTTCCTACTTGCTCTACCGGAATGAATTCAAATATTTGCCTCATACATAAAATTGCATCTTTTATAATACCAATATTTACACTATATTCAGAGTCACGGAATGGGAAAATTCTCCTCGTGGTACAAAAAAAATATAGATCTGTTAATCTTGTTCTTCACAATAGTTTAGAACTCACTGAACCCAAAAAATGAAGACGAATTCTACATTTTATAACGACCCATACCAGGATAAAAAAACTGCAAAGCTTGAAATTCAATTACTAAAGCAGCAGTAACCATGCACAGCTATAGAAATCCGCATATAGGGGAATCTCCTGCTAACCTTCAGAAGAGATGGAATTTGGAAGCTGGTTTGTGTTAGACCAGATCTAACTTTGGAGCAGGGGAACAGAGAGTACAACGCAGTGACAATGCCCTTGCTCCTTATTTCCCCTTCGAAAGATGCTTTACAATGCTGACGAGAAGCGTGTTACAGATGACGGTACGCTCACCGCAGTTCTGTGCTTTAGGAGCAAACCTCAAGTGAAACGAAGCACACAATTTGATTGAGACTGGTTTGTGAGATTTTTATTGAGATTATTACTTCCGCAGACCGTCTTGTGACATGTGAAATTTAGAGATGAGCTGATAAAGGCAGCAACGCTGTTCTGTCATTGCTGTCAGCTTTTGAAGGTTTCAAAACCCTTAGTATTAAGTTCTTAAAATCTCTAACATTACTTATGGAGATGGTCCACACCGCACCAATTTGTTTAAGAAAGCCCTTAATCAGACTGCAGACCAGAACAATTGCTCTAGAGCATGGTTTGCCCTAGCTGAGTACTCCTGATTTCAGAGTCAATATGCCGCCACAGAACTGAGTAAGTCTCTTCTCCACCTTCGCTGAGAAAAGACAGAGCGCCTGGTCTTAAATCCTGCAGCGAATATTGTTTTCCCTGTTCTCTCAAAGACAGCCTGGATCATGGCACGGTTCTAACACAATAACGTCAACAGATACAGACCAGATAGAGACCAAACCTCTGGCTAGACGACTGCATTTGTGCTGGGCACCACCACGGCTCGTGGAACATACTGCTCAAAGCACACTCTCTGTCCAAAAAATGCCTGTAATTACAAAAGCTTCACTGGGTAAAACTCTTGCCTCCAGAAGGACTCGAGTGTTATCGCTGGCTGTCATGGTTACAGCTAACTCTCTACCTGCATTCTCTCAAGTGGTGCTAACCTGAAGCATTCAAGAAATGGCAAGATCGGGGAGATCTCGTGGTCAGTCACTCCAAAACAACTTTTGTCAGGTGTCCCATGGCATTTCTTTGCTGTGTCCTACACCTCACTCCTTTTCGTGTTCACATTAGATGTTAACTGTGCAAGATGGTGCAGGTTTCTAGTCTTGGCTCACTGACGGGTGTAATCAGTGACAGTGACTCAGCTCTTAAGGAACACCGAGTATGCACAGATGCTGCAGACCCACTTCAGAGATGAAGTACCCTTTGGGGTCTTCCAAGTCCCCTTCCCCCTTCAAGAGTCTGGCATCATTGCATTTAATCCGTGTGCCATACTGTCACACCAGTATTTATTTGGAAATTCTACATATATACGTATCTATATCCATACACAGCTTTTATGTTACCTACATATATTCTCCAATGGAACTCTCCATCATAACCCCATATTTTCTTAAGGAAGCTGGCTCTGCTAAAATACTGAAGCTAAATTCAAGTGACCTAGGGCAAACCCTTCTGCACATACTTGTTTTCATTTCTGTAGTTTAAATGAGAATCTTTTCAAGGTAATCTAAAATATCCCTGGACCTGAATTCCCTAGAAAAGAAACTGCAGTTGGGTATCTTAATGAACTTAAGAAACAAAGCCTTCATTTAAACTTCAAAGCATCAGCTACAATTAAAGCACTGCTTCGTTCTGATAGGATCTGTTTAAAGCACTGCCAGTCAAATCATAACAGGGGCCACCAACCTTCCATTTCTAACAAGCAATTAACTCTAGCAAGCTTTCTAAAAAAAAAAATAGTCCTTTAGTAAATTTGGAAAAAAAAAAACAGAAGAAAACTTCCAATAGGTGAGTCTGATCAGTTTTATTTCTTCAGAGCACCATTTTTCACTGTTGAGTTGTGAATTCCATTGAAATAATAAAAATCATCTTCTACCCAACCCCTGCCCCCCAAAACCAAGAACTTAGCAGTTTATTTTGAAAAGAGAATCAAATATCTATGCCTCCACACATCAGCATTTAAGTCCAAAATCCAAGAAGCCTGTGAACACAGGCTAACAATAGCAGAGACTGATTTTTAGAAAATCAGTTGTTTTTCCCACTATCAGACAGAAATTCCCCACAAGCATTACTATCTTGTGGTTCAGCTTGCTTTTTCTCGCAGGCAGTCTCACACTCTGAGGTCTACATGGCCACCCTGATGACAATCTGTAGCGGAGGTAACCGAAGGTAAACTCCAAATGAACGTAATACTATTAAATTTCTCCTGTGTATTGTCATTTACTCCACAAAGCTCTTAAATGTTTAAGTAAGTGTAAAATTGCAACACACTAACTGTTTTCTCATTAAGCATCAGAATAAACAGATGCTTATTTTAACACTTTTCTTCAGGCAGTTGCTGATAGTTATCTTGCCACACGCTGTGGCCTGGGTAAACTGTGCTTAAAAATGTTCAGAGACTGATTCTGCCAAATACGAAGACTGTTGCTGCCTGCAATGTAAAAGCATGTTTCAAAGTACTAACAGCCCTTCATCAGCTGTACAGAAATAAGAAACTGTGATGTAACTTTGGAGCAGTGGAAACAGTAAAACTTCCTCCAATCCCAATTTTCTAGCTGTGTTTTGTCAGCTAACCGCCTAAAACCCCCCAAAATCCTCTAAACTTCGAGTGTGACATTTTGTGTTTGATACCACTTTCGTGCTGGTAAGTGCCAGTCACAGATATCACCAGTCCTGGAGGGAGCAGTTAGAAGAATTAAAGATGAGTTTCAGGATTGTCCCGATATGTATTATCGTAGCAAAAAGAGATGGCGATCCTTACAAAGAGATTTTGGCTGCAATTTGGAAACTGAACGTAGAAGTGACAACAAACTGGCAAGCACATGACAATGTATTACTCTGGCCAGCATAAATCAAAGAACATAGAGGTTAAGTAAAATGAACTGCAATTCTGCCCCTGCAACAGAGAGCAGCTTGTCAGCGGTTAGCTGATGATGCAGGTAGTTTTTCTGTTTCTCACATGCGGGCCAAGTTACAAAACAGTCTTCTCAAGTCTGCAATTTCTGCATGGTCACTTCCACTTCAGCTTGGGTATTCTCCAGAAATAGTAATCCTTTCTGGGAGCTTCTTTGTTGTCTGTTTGATTTTATTGCATGGGTGTCTGTTTCTGATCTTATGCCTCTCATTTCAGTTGCTGCTAATCTGATCATTATCTTGGGCACTTAAGTATGTAGGCTAGAAAGGAGCTGTTCTCAATGGTCTGTTCCAGAAACCTCCTAAATCTAACAAGCTCTCAACTGTGGTGGGAAAAGTCATGCTGACTTTTTTTTTTTTTACTATCACAGCTGTAATAAAAAGTCATAAAGGCTTCCACACCTTTGCACTTTCTCCCTGGGTTAACATAATTTTATATCTCTGCAGGACATGACAGCGTCATCTCCTATTTGCTGGTGATCTTTTGACCTTCTGCAAAATACTAGGGCAAGAGCAGACAAGACATGTACCTGCTCTTTCATCCCCCAATTGCCAAATCTCGTCAGGATTTCATAAAGGCACGCAACACAACTATTTAAATCTATACCCTGTGTACAACCTTGCCACCAAAATGTGGGAATACATTTAAGAGAAAACTAAGTCCACGATGCCTTGTCTGAATTTCCCTGCCTGAGCTTTAGTGCATTATCAGCACAGACTCTTGGCAGGTGGTTGTAGCGGCCAGGGAGAGAAATAGGCAGCTTCGCAGGCTGGCAGCAGGTGGTGTCACCTCACTAGAAGAAACATGCTGGCAATGGAACATAAGGCAATGCATCCAGCTGGGAGAAACAGCCATCTGGCAAGCTCCACAATACTCCTAGATCCAGGCTGCGGTTTCTCTCCTAAGAGAGCTGCCACCGAGAACACGTGCCCGTCCTCGATCATAGCAAGCCAGTTACAGAGCTCCTGCATGTCACGCTTCAGATAAGGAAAGGGATCAGCACTGCTGTGACTCCTAAACCGTCATAAAAACAAAGCAATTACTTGGAAACCACAGCAGGAGAAGCTTATCTTGCCATTATCTCAACAAAAGACTGTTTAAGGAACTTCTGTCATCTCAAGCAAAACTTAATTTTAAAACGAGAACTAGTTCAACTATTAAACTTATTTCTGTAACAGGAATTACAGAGTCAACACAGCAGTCCAGCTCTGCCTTTTCTGCTTCCTTAACACTTATTTAGAAGAACAGCTTGTTGCCCTGGGAAGCTTTGTCAGGAAGACAGGGAGCGATTTTCTACCTCTCCAGCTAGTCCACAGCGACCTGCAGAAGGCACTGCACGAGTTCGTAACCAGTAACATGCTTTGCTAGCACTAAGCTGCTGAGTTGCCAGTGTACAGCAAGTCACTCTGGGCTTTTCTGTACACTCACTCAGTAGCTATACCAGTGGCAGAGCCCTTGTGAAGCGTGCCTGGCCCTCTGAAGGCAGCCAGGCATCTCCACAGCTCCACTTCAGCAGCACATTTTTTCCTGGTTCCCACGGTTTGGCAGCAGAGCTGGGTTACTCAGTCTGGCATTGCACACAACCCGCTGCAAAACACACCCCCGACGTGTCCATGAGGTACTACTGTCAGCTCCTGTAAGCACCTCTCGAACATAGCAGGAGAGTATAACAAGGCACTACCCAGCTGTACATCTCATCTAGTTTCGGACACATCAGAATACCAGGTAGTGCTTACATGGGCAGGCCTGCCTGCAAACACAGCATGGAAGCCCCTCACCACATGCAAGAAAATATTCTCAGCAGGAGCATGGAAAGACTTGCTGGTGCAGGTATCTGTTTTTAAATACTTAACTGCTTTGGTGCCAGCAAATTGCATTAGAGGAAAGACACCATCATGGCCACATTTGAATGCACAGGTCTTAATCCACACCCTCCTGTTTTATCATGTGCCTTGCTCAGTGTGGTGGCATTTGAATTAAATCACGGAATCATCGCAGGTGCTTTTTAATAAAAGCCATCTCCGCTAAGTTCCCTATAGACCAGCTTTGTAAAACAATTACTCTCCCTTATACCAAGGGCCCCTGTATTTAACTCAGCACAAGATTTAATAAAACAAAACAAACCACTTGAAAAATCAGTGATGGGTTTCTCTTCTTGGGTCTGGCTTCCACCTTGACAAAAATCTTTCCATGCAAAGAACAGATTGAAAGAAACAACTGACCACAAATTGGCTGAAGTCTCTAGAGAGCAGGTGGGGAAGATGGATTAACACTCTTTGTTTGCATTTTCCTGCTGCAACTTAAGAGTTGTACTTCAACAGAAATATCCTCCTTATGAGTCGAGTCCAGTGTGATCTGTTTTTCTCCCTACATGCACTCCCTGTTGGAGCAACAGCTTTGGCTATCAGTACTCCCAATTAACTTCAACTTGCAGAACTGAAGACAAGATAATAACCCTCAGAAAAGAGCCAGGAAGAGGAGATTTGCACTAAGCTGCACAGAAAACAATAAGTCACTTAAAGACTCTACAGCGAGTTTCAGACTACTTGAAAAATCTTCCACTCTTTATCCCCTATCCCCCCACATGTTCATTAATGGGTTTAGCAGTTTTGCCAGCAAGAGCAATGCAGGTATACTTGCTTATTTTCTACAGCAAGATCCACTTCCAAGCAGTTGCAAAGCAATGTCAAGGAAGCAGTTACCTGAATGATCAGGGCAACAGTACACAGCTCGCGGTTTCATTCCTGATTTGACTTAGTGCGTGTCACAGCATTTCAGAACTATGTCAACATGGGCAGAGTGCACCCAGGGAATTACCTAGAGCAAGAGCAAATTTCTGTAGGGAGCTTACAGGTGAAAAATCACACTAGCTGGCAAACTTTTGGGCAAAAGGAGTTCCCCTTTACAATTAAATTTGATACTCTCCCACCAAATAAGTCTCTAAGCTTCCCCCTCCCATCCCCCTTAAACACTTGACTACTGACAGACTGCATGACCTTTCATAGTAAATCACCACAACTTGCATCCTGCTTAGTCAATACACCAGACTGCAGGAAACTTTCGTCTACAAGGTAAAACGAGTCTCAATTCCCCCTTTCCCACACCATGAATACTTGGCAACAACAGAGCTTGATGTCATTATTGGGTGGGTGTCAGCAACTTGTTTAAGCAAGGCATTTGATAAGATGTAGAGCTTCCTGCAAAGTTGCTACTGTTTGGAGTAGTGCGTTCCTTTCTCACAAAAAGGGGATCTGGTAAATTTATCATCAAGAAAGCCAGGTAATTATTCTGCCCAGTAAATACTTTTGCTCCTTGTAGGCCAACATCTGGATTGAGTTACCACTTAAGCCAAACCACTTCACAGGTTCTGCCTACAAAAACATCAAGGAGTTACAGACTGATGTGTTTTACGATCCTAAACTATTGTGTGAGCTTCGGAATTTGTACAAATCATTTTCTCTAAATATCATAAACAACATTCACATAGATAATAGTGGTCGTCTTTCACAAATTTTCTTTCAGGAAGTCATCTGTTGTTTATACCTCCTACTAAGGAAAATATAGCCTATCAGTAAAGAGAACAATGCTTCAGCACATATCTCATTTCTCTGATTCTCACCATGTTTTTCCATCAGATGACTCACCAAGCTCATTGATACTGCTCTCAAATGAAATAAACCAAGGGACTAACTGAAAAAAATTTATTGCACCAAACAGAACTGTAAATTAAAAAGCTTTCAACATATAAACAATAATGGGATAGCAAAGCTCTCTAAAGTGATTATAGGCTCCTCCTGGATAGACTAGCCAAGAAAATACGATGACAATTTACAGAGCAATGAAATCCTCACTTACAGCTGCACTTAAGCTTACAGTATCTTTTTAAGTACAGTGGTACCTTACACTTCGTAGCAAGCAGGGATCTGGTTCTCAGATGTTTTATTGAAGCCCTTTTGTTGTTAACCACTGCCAGCGATGGTCGATAAACTGAAGCTTAGCATGCCTATATGAAGGAGCAGCAAAAGCAGGCTACTCGAAAAAAAGCAAGCCAGGATCTCTGGCTAACTATCAACGAGCAGGGCTCTGCCCTCAGCAACATGTGGCACAGCCCTACACTACTTAAATAAAACAAGCACAACAGGTCTAATAAGGGCAACCACAGCAAGCCACAACCTAAACTTTAAGAGACCACCCCACAGCAATAAGACAACACTAAAATACATTCAAAATAGCAGAATAGCAAAACACAAACTAAAAAAACAAACCAAACCAAAACAAAGAAACAGAAAAGCAGTAAAAGAGAATCAAATGCCTGAGCCTGAGCTTAAGTAAGGCTGCTGGGCCAATGGGCAGAGGGTATGTGGTGGAGGCAGCAGGTGTAGTTGGTCAGGGCAACTAGGGCCAGCTGGTGCTCTCAGTGCTCAGACAGCTTTCATGTCGGTTGTCTAGTGCAAATTCTTCTTATACTTAGGTGTAGGAATGGAAATACGTAAGTGTGAGCTTGAACCAAGCCACCTGACCTGTATGAATACCTCCTGTATCTACAGTCACCGTGATCCAAACAGTATGTTGTGGATTGCTGATGTGCCATTCTCTATGCTGCCTGTGGAAAGGCAGCCCCAAAACGCAGCAGATATGCTGCCCTAGCCATATAATTCAGCCATACTTCAGGAAAGAAACAACATGGTTACTAACTGGATTGTCATCCAGAAGAATGGCGTAAGATTTGCCTCTGTGGGAATTACTGATATTCTTTCACGCCCGTCAAGTTTCCACTGTGTAAAAATAACCCTTGATTTTGCAGAAAAAAAGATGAAAATGTCTTTAGGTATCTTTAGATCTTCATTAAGCTGCTACATTTAGCAAGAGATTTCTCCAAAGCACCTCAGAGGATTGGGACATTCAATTTCTCTTGGTTTAATTGAGTACTCAAATCCCCAGCCACCTTTGAAAATAGTGTCTTTAAAGCTTTGATCGTGCATAGGTGACTCTTGGCTACAAAAATGGTAACACTTTGTCAATTTATGAAAAGAAGTGACTCTATTCAAAACTCACAGGCAATCCCCTGGGGTGGGAGAGGAAGCACGACCTTGTGTAAGGAAGAGAAAAGGTCTATGGAAAGACTAGCAAAAGCTACAAGTGTCAGCTCACAGCGACCATGGATTTCTGTTTGAAGTCCGCAAATGTAACGCGTTTCCATAAAACTCAGATCTCGTTGACGAATATCCTCTTCTGGCACACAGATTCTGCCACAAAAACAGAGCAAAACCATTTATGGAGCTTCTCTTTTATCTTCTTGCTTTAGATATGCAAAGGGTGGTTTTGCTCTCTCGTCAGGGAAAGGAAGGTTTACCTAATATCCCAAAGCAAGAAGGGGATAACAACATCAACATTTAAATGAAACAGACACACCATGTACTGTTCCAAGATTTACAGGTGCTTTGAAAAGAACATGTGTCCTTTTTCTGCTGTCTTAAAAGCAGAGCGAAAGTGATGGGGTCGAGATTCCTCTGGAGGTGAGACAAAGTACCACAAAGTTTGTCTAGATGAAAGGCGAATGAATGGAGATTTGAACCATTTGACTTTCCATGTGGTGAGATCTCTCCCCTCAGAAGCAGCTGGCACAGCATGGATGGGTGTCCTTTTAACTCCTAGGTTTATCTGGCTATAACACACATCATGACCTTAGGCTTAACACATTCTGACTTATTAATAGGCAACATGAATGTCTCCTTGAGCACGGGAAAACCTTCCAGGGAGCTCAAGAAATGGCCTGCAGGGCCCCCCCCGGCCCGAGGCTGAGTGAGGGGCTGTGCGCTGGGGCACCGAGCCGGCTGGGGACACCTCCCTTTTTTGGTTCAGCAGTTTATGCCGTGTTGGCAAGCAGCAGCCGTAACCAAGGTTGCTCTTGCTGTGAAAAGTCATCTCTTTTAAACACAAGCTGGGCACGCTCAGGTAATTTTGGTCCTTGGTGAAAATTAGTACTTACAGACTTCCTCAAGGCCTTGCTGAGATCCAGAAGCCAATAGCTATCCGAAGGTTAAGGGCACTGTACTAGTTCCAATGGATGGATCAACGTGCCACTTCTGTACCTTCTGGTCTTCCTGGCTCCCAGAAATCCCCCTTCAGGTCTGTTTTTACATGAGGGAAGTTTGCTGTGACTCATATAATGTTCTTTCGTTTCCTTTTTTTAAAAGGAAAATTCTTACTGTCAGTATTTAAGCATTTTGACAGTGCCCTGCGTTGCTCAGGCTGGCTGACAACTTCGCAACAAAGCATTTTATTCACTGGAAAATGCAGCTAATGGAACGAAAACTTTCTGCGGGAGGGTGTCTGCGACAGGAGGAAGAAGAATTTGTTCTTCACTAAAAGAAAATGTTTTGATCTCGTATTTGCAAACACTTCTGCACTTTGTTTCATCACAAATGAGAGGGTATTAACAAAGTAGAACCTGGACAGGATATTACAGCGTTAGCAAAACACAGTGTTTTAGTGGTCCCCGAAGTGCTTTTTACCTCCTGCCTTAAGCCAGTCTCGAAAGAAGCCAGTTGTGTACTAACTGCTCTGCTAACTTGACTGCCTGTCCTTGCACAGTGTGAATACCCTTTCCTCATTATCTCTGTGCTGTCTTCCAAGAGATAGACAAAAGTGAAGACATGCATGCAGTCACTTGGCTGCATGCTTAATTGCTCTAAATGAGAGACAAGTCCCTGGATCTGCACGTATCACTTCCTCTTCTCCAAAACTGATTTTTATGTGGAAACAAGCAAACAAAAAAAAAGCAGGGAGCACAAATGCAATACAGCCTCATCCACCAATTCAGTGTGTCTTGCTTGGATCCGTGGAGTCTGCCTAGGTCTCTACTGGTTGCATTTTGTGCCATTTTGTGGCTAATTTCTCCTGGATGGTGCTTCTCTCTTCCAATGCCAAATCACTGCTCCCCAGCTTTGTAAAATAGCTCTGTTTTCTAGGGGATGCGAATTTTCCAGTCTTGGCAGATATTTTAGCCTTCCTAAATGCTCAGAAGATGCTAGCAATGCAGCACACGGGAAGAATTTTTTTGCAGTGGATCCTGTTCTGCCAGTGCAGAGTCACTAGTCAAGGACAATAGCTGTTGGCAGAGCATTAATATGACAGAATTGGGCATGCTGCCAACGAAAGCAAACTCTTTTGTGGTTTATGCAATGTTTCGCTGGCCCGTCAGTTTGAGATCACCATTGATGGCAAACTGAAAACTGCCTTTCACCATTAGTAGGAAAAAAAAAAAAGACAACTCAGCAAAATGGATAACAGACTTCACTGAACCCCCACAGCAACAAAAGCAGGTCGGGTACACCATGCATGCGTGCGTGCACGTGTGCTTGGGCTTGCGTGTGTCTTACAACAACTGCCCTCTGTGTTGGAGGCGTGCTGCGCATTAGGTAAAAAAGGTTTACCCTCCACAAAATGGAGGTTGGAGTGAGGTCCTTTTTACGCTGGCTTCTCAGAAAACTTGGAGATAGTGCTGACTGCATAAAACAAAGAGTCTTTCAACTTCAGAGATGTTGACTACAGGGCCATCTTTGTACTTGGAAATGCTGCCTGTTTGTTGTTCCAGGGATCATGGGATTATCTAAATTGGCTTTAAGAAGCTGACTTGCTTTTGCACAAAAGATCACCTGGCATTTAACAAACTAAATGGACAGTTGCACCTGAGGTCCATGAAGTTTCAATTATTTCTTGAGATGTCTGAGTTGTTAGGAAGAACGGTGCTTATTGATTCTCATCCTGTCATTCATTCACGGGAAGTACCCATGAATGCTTGGAGAAAGGCTGTGTCTGAAAGGCTAAATGTCTGTAATGATTTTAATTCACAGAAGGAAGGAGCTGTGTGGCTGCAACCATGCCAAGGTGTTAGTGATATCTGTGACTTATCTCATCTGACATCACAACCTGATATACAAGGATTATCTCTTATGTGTAGACACTTGCCACTTCTAAGCCTTCCTTATTTCTCACACTCTTGGTCTCCTAACCCTTAAAAAGGAGTCTGCTTCCTCTCTACTTAAACATGCAGTAAAATAAGGTGAGACAAATGAATGGTACTTTATTTCTAAGTGGAAATGTCCACACTTGGTCATTGTGATCCAATTAATCCCTTTTATCTTAGCACCTTCACGTCAGAAGACTCTTTCTGAGTGTCCTGGGGAAACCAATCTACGGGTGAAGTGTCAGCTGAGGCTTTCAAGGCCACCGCTGTACAGCATCTCCCCGCATAGTAACCTGACAGCCAAACAGAGACTGGAAATGATGCTGCGTGATGTAGGCAATCTCATCGTTGGACAAGCTGCTTCCAAATATGTGGAAGAGCATACGCCACCAAAGGATTATGACCGTGCCCCATCTACTTCTAGAAACCACCTGAAATGACACATCCAGACTGTGCACATGAAATGAAAGTGTGTGCGCTCGGGGCTTGTTTGCCAGGAGGCTGGTTCCTCGCTCCAGCCGCTCGTACGGCGGTAGCGCAAACTGCTGTAAGCTGCAGCCCTTTTTTCAGGGAAAGGTGCAGCAGTCCGTGTGCTGCAGAACGTGAGCTTTAGGTCGCTGAATCAGCAGAAAGCTGTTTTCTTCCACCTCTCTCTTGCTGCCTGGAGTTTCGTAGAAAAATATTTTTAAGACAGCACTGAAGCATTTCCTCCTTGTCCGGAGCTTCCTGTTTTGCCTATGCGATCTGTTTCCACGCTTCCCACCGCCCCCTCCCCTCCCTTCCCTGTCTGGAATGGCTCTTGCTTTTTGCACCTCTAATGTTAATGTGCTCAGTGCGTGAAGAGAATTGCTACTCCCCTTCCGCCACCCAAAAAACAACCCTCTCAAACACCGAATTGTCTGCACAGTTGAATATCAAGGTGGTTTTAAAGGATGAAAATAAAAATTTTCTGTAGCTTCCAGTAGATTTTATAATTTCATTGCCAAGCCTTTTTTGCCAGATATTTGATTTGGTAAGGAAAATGTGTCATTATAAAGAGGACTTGCTGGGACTAGCAGGTGTTTGTGTCTCTTGCGTGCAGGTGTACAGAGAGACTTTGAGTTCAGAAGGCATGAAACATCCTTCGCCCTTGCTTAAGGCATTGTTCTTAATTGCGTGACTTTGCTTTTAGAATAATAAAGTTTACACACCACTGGATGACGCATAACATGCTAACCTGTGCGATCAGGAGACTGCCACCAGCTCTGCCATCTGAGGTTGTGCAGATCACTTCGTTTAGCCATGTCCTGTCCAGAAAGCATATCGAGACCTCAGAAGGGAAGGTTATGTTATAGTTACAAAGCGACTCCGCTGCTCTGATTGACTGTGGCTCAAGAGCGGTGGCTACCTATGGGATGGAGCTCCAAGTCTGGGGAGGAATAGCTTAACTTTGGCTACAGCTGCCTGTGCTTTAGCCCAAGCACCCTGCCAAAGACTTTGTAACCTGTATAAAATAGCACGTGGGACATCTGACAAGCTGGTACGATGGGATGAAAGAAATCTGTTTTGTGCTAAGAGCCAAGAGTTTCAGGAACGAGAGAAGCTTGGACTACCAGCTATAGGTGTGCTGCACCAGGGGGGCTCACTCATGTGATTCAGTTTCACATAATTTAAAAAATACTTTTCACCAGAGATGGAGTCTGTGAGGAACAGATTATGGAAATGGCACTATTTGGTTTTAGCGTCCACATGGGACGCATAACAGTTTCTGCTCCTTTTCACCTGGCATGCCGAAGAAGCAGCCGATATTACTGTAACTCCCAGTAGTATTGCGTGAGTGCCTCTTTAAACGCCTGTCTCTCCAGAGCAAGCATCGGTCAGGACCCTGGATCTGACCCGTGAACAATATAAAGGGGCAAAGGAAACTGAGCAGCTTTCTTGCTCTTTACTTCGTTTGTGGTGAGTCTGCTCATGGGAGATAATGTCTATTTGTGACTTTATTCTCTTCTCCAGCAACGTATTTGTGTAACTTCTCGTTGTATATAGGTGTAGGCTTGTGCAAAGCCTTCAGACTGTGCGTCAGAGCGCTGATGCCTACTGCAGCTGCTTCTGAACCAGTATGTTCACTGGCCTGTATTTTGATTATATTTGTAACTGAAAATTGCTCCACTGAAAGCTTAAATTATGTAAGCAAGAGTACCTCAGTATCATAATCCTAAGGATCCTGCGTTCATTTTAGGGGCGAATCCAATTAGGGCTGCTGGTTTCATTACTGCCGGTAGCTGATTCCTGCTATCCCTTCAGCAGAGCTTGCAGGAGGCATCTGTGTTTATTCCTGAACTGGAGAGATTTTGCTCAACTGACATGTGCTAAGTGCTTGGGAACTGCTGGACTTGGCGTTGAAGCAGCTGAACGCTATTTGTGTATAGTGTTCTGTTTTTCATGAAGGGATGAGGAAGGTGGCCTTCAACAGAGGTAATAAACTGATGAATAGAAAGCCCTAGAGAATGTGCGTACTAACAGAGATGTTGGCTCGGGCTTTACTGTGGCCTTGAATTAGACAGTCACCCTACTGGGGGGAGCACTGCACCAAGAGATTAGTGAGGTGACACCCAAGCCACGGGGTGACTTGTGCCTCACAGCAGGGTGGCTTTTATGCTGATAAGCGATTATAGCACGCTGCTCCCTCCGGCGCTCCAGGCAGGGCTTGTGCTGTAACTTATCTCTGGCAGAGGGACAGCTAGACTGCATTTAACACAAGGTAGAGATTTCCCTGAAGGACTTAGGTAAGTAGGCAGCAAATGACTTGTACTTCAAAGTAATAATGCTTCAGGGACAAAGCTAAGGAGCTCAGAGAGGCAATTGGAGAGCTAGTCACACCTTTGATGTATCCTTATCTTACCAGGATATGCAGATATACGGCCCCCGCAGAGGCTGGCCAAGGGGCAAATTGTTGGTTGTGTAAACACTGAGTCGATGGCCCTTGGTTCCTTAAGGTGAGCAAGTCCTGGAGGCCTTTAATCTTAGAGCATTAAAAAAGTAAAATGACATTGCAAACTATGAACTGTAACTCTCCCCCATAAAGCAGCACATGTCAGTAACTGGGGCAAAGGCATGGGCTAGGTTACATGCAGCATGTTGCACGCTTGGGGATATTTCAAGTCCTCCCAGTTTCTGGGGTTCAGGTCACCTCTCGAAACTCAGGTGGCTGCTCTTTGTAAACAAGATCTTGATCCAGTTGCTTCTGTTATTACAGAAGAGCCACCTCTGTGGCTGCGTGCCAGCCAAGAGCCTGGATTATAGTATGCTGGAATAGAGCAAACCACTCTAATTTTCAGTACAGGGAAGCTTGCCTTTAGGCTTCGTGAGGCACTTGAATCTGTTTGCTTGTTTCAACCCTCCAGAGGAGAAGTGGTTAATG
>JAVJGG010000007.1:35545713-35574917 GCA_035590195.1 Aviceda cuculoides
TTTAATCTACAATCTTACAGGCTATATCTGTGCCACCCCTGGGGATGGCCGTTTTTCTGGGAGACAGAAAGGGTCTCGGAACAGCATCACTGGTAGACACGTGTTACGGTGCTCTTCTTTAAGTATCGTCAGGTTGTGGTGATTTCTTTCCATGATGTCAGGGAGGGAACATTTCCTCTGAGAAAACAGGTCTTCTGTTCTTTGGCTTGTGAAATCCTCTGCAGTGCTTCTGATACGCAAGTGCCACTAGGCACGCTGCGCACCAATGACTGGTGTCTGCTTGGATGCACCGGGCGTGCACAAAGAAGGCCTGTCGCAAGGCTGAGCCTCTGTGTGTGTACAGCAGTTTGTAGAGGTCAAGCAGCCTGCCCGGCACTAATGCTCTGACCAAAGAGTCTGGAAATGCTGTGTGAAGCATAGCGGGAAGTGACAGGGACCACTGACTCTCGGCCTCCTCTGCACTAGGGTCTCTTTAAAGAACCAATTTTTTGTCCGTCTTTTCATTTTACTTGCTATAGGCTCTGGATGAGCAGAATCTTCAGTAGGCACTGCTTACTATGAGAAAGGAAATTACAGTTTTTCAGAGACTGTCGTCCTGTTGTCTCGTTACGTTTGTTACAGGTCTGTTGTTTCTTCACCCTATAGAAGATCAATATTCTAATGTCACACTTGTACTATATTATCAACAGCAACTTTGGGAGTGACAGTCAACCAAGAAAGGGAGATACCCTACTAGTTCTCTATTGAAATGATTTTTTTTTAAGGAATAGCGGTAGGATCTTTTCTTTATGATCAAGGAAAAGTAATGTATTGTGGAAATTAATTTTACTCTACTTACATGCTCAAGCCAAATTCTCAAGTAGAGAAATACATAAAGTTGTCCTTTTTTTTTCCTTCAAAAAGGGGAAACCCCACAAAAAGATGCCTCATCTAGGTTAAGACATTTCCCAGGAAGAGACATGGCATACATCTGAAGCTACCTTCTGAGCAGGTGACTGAGCATAGAGATGGGCATTGTGTCCTTTATTGCCACAGAGGCGTAGCCATCTGTCAGAAATGTAACTCTCACAAATACCATTCAGGGCTTGGCAGCCGGATATAGGAGGTGCTATCACTTGCCCTCAAACCTCCTACTCGAGCAAAAAAAAGGATGATTGAGCAGAGTGCTTCTGAAAAGAGAATGTCCTGGTTATCTATGTTCTTTCAGATCAGCTTAATTTTTCAAGTGCTCTCCAAAGATAGCCCAAGTGACTCTTGAAACAATTGTGTGATCGACTCTTGAGCACACAGTGCTTTCTCTAGCTGCCTTGACCTTTGACAGCTGAGCTGGACGAGCAGCTATCAGTTCTCCCGGCAGTTGTCTTCTTGGCTAATCACTAAGCCCAAGCAGCCAAGGTTTTATGGGTATTCAAGAGCAGAGGTAAAGGCTTGATACCCACTGCAGTGCAAGGTACAGAATCCCTGCCTCAGAGCCTCTAATTTTAAGGCCTCTAATTTCTGTCAGCTCAGGCTATCAAAGAGCTTCCGTAGCTTACTTTTCTCCCTTTCAATTTTAAGGGAAAAGGCCTTCCCTTCCAGTTTGCTGAAGCGGTGAGCCCAGTACAGGCTGAATTAGTGGCATGGCACCCAAGTGGTTAACAGTCTTGTTTTCCCATCTGCATAGGAAAATGACTGTTCCTCTAGAGCTATTGCTCTGTGCACTAGGCTGCTGTCCTTCCTGACTCTCTGCATCCGGCAGTAACTTCCTCCCTTCAGATAAAGCAAAGTTTATCTATAGAATTCTTAGTACTGGAGGAACAAGAGAGAGGGGCAGTCATGAGATCCACTGGTATGAGTTAGCCTCACAAAACTGAATCTGAGCATGCCTTCCCTAACCAATGCCCGCGAGAACGATTTCCCCTCCTAAAGGGGAAATTGTTATTTGGGTCACCCAGCTCGGAGTTCTCGCACACAAGGTTGTCACGCAAAAAAGTTTAAAGAAGCACGTTAAATGCAATGCAGTAGAAATGTTAAGACTGCCGTCTCAGACCTGGTTTGTATACTGATGGTACAGTTAACAAATGAAGAAATTTGGGGCTCATGTTCTGCTTGTTATATTTGGATTTTGTGACATGTTTTATAGTCCTTAAAATGTACTGCTTTAACAACATATGTAAGCACAAATTATATGTACATGAACCGTGCACTTAGCTTCTAGTCTTACTGTTTCTGGATGATGGTACAAGTTCAGCTTTAAATTATGCTCTGAAAGACTTCTCTGTGTCTTTGTGGCTATTTGGAGGCATTTCAGCACTAGGTAAAGAACACTGGCTTTTAATTACAGATGGGAAAAAGCTGAAAAGGAAAACAGTTTCAAAATGCTATGTAACCGAAGTAAGATTATTTAGAAAATGGATTTTAGAGTTGCTTTGCTCTGGTAGTGGGATGGGCCGTCTGAATCCTCAGGACTCTGGATCTGTCTTTGGTGACTGGAACCAATTGCCAACAGCTGGAACCAATAGCCAATCCTGTGCGCTTAGGTCTCCACCTCCCATATAGAACGAAATTATTGTCTCTAGCGATGTTCCGTGTCCTCATGTTTTTCCCAATACTTTTGGTTTTGCTGCAATCAGAGGGCCCAAGCCCCATGGTGGGCAATGGGAAGTGGTGTGTTGCTTAGCGCACTTTGGATCACGGTTGCGGTTTACCTGGATTAACTCTGTCCTCACCGCAGACCCATTCTCTGCGAACGCTAACGGGAACTGATGGTTGAATTCAGAGTCCTTGAAGGAAAATGCACTGTGGTTCATAGGAAAGGTGCCCAGATGGGGAAGAGGTTCTGAAACCACTTTCTTGACAGAACAGCGAATCTAACAAGTGTCTGTTTGGATGGACTTCATAGGATACTGATGTCTTTAGGAACAAGACTTTAGGCCTCAGTGAGCCAGGTATTTCAGTTTTGTTCTGTATTCCTAGGACCATTGGGTTGTCTTTACAGATCTATAACAGATCTTAGGTCAGTTAACACCAATCTGATTCTGCCACCTCTTCTCTGTGAAGACTATCAGCTCCTTGAGACAGGTGTTTCTTCTGCTGTGATAGAGCCTTAACGTCCTTCTAAAGCAGTAAGTTGTCTTAAAAAAGGTAATGTAATTTACTTGGTGGAAAAAGGGTACAAATCAAACATTTAGCGGCATTCTGGTATTACTTTTGAATGTCTGTCTAACAGAAAATGTGTGGCTTTGTTCTGATGATAGAGTGCCCTCATACTCATTTTCTGAGGCTGGTATTAAGAGTTGTACATGACATTTGGTGTTGTAGAGTGGATGATCAGTACCTGCTGCACCAGGTGCTATATGAGGCAAAAAAAAGCAATTAGTTAGTAAATAGCTCTGAGGTTCCTGTGGCTGTGCTCCAACGCTATCAAACGTCCATTGTTCTCTAGTGTCTGACAAGCTGAGAGCACTTTAGTGGGGACTGTGAAAGGGTCTCTCTCTTCACTGCTCCTAATAGTAACAGAAGTGCACGACCTTAATATCTTTGAGACACCCGTCAATTGTGAGTTCACTTTTCAAGCCATGCTTCATAAGGATCTTACCTCTGCTGGCAGTTGAGGTAGGGACTTCGGTTAGGTCGGTGTCGGTTCAAAGTGGGAAAGAAGCCAGCGGGCAGCTTGTACTTGTTCTTTTTGTCCCTGGGTAAGCTGGATTTGTAAGTTATTGAAGAGGGAGGGGGAGGAGGTAAGAAATGAAAACAGCTCTAACCAGCTGGAACTAGATCTCTCCTAGCTAGACAGTTACAATTTGTCAAACAGAAACAATGCCTAACTGTTTGCCTTGCTAGTAAACATGACTGGAACAAAGCCTCAGCTGTATGCGTGTGTGCTTGTGAACCTCCTTGCACTTAGTTTACTGGCTGTCCACGTGCTGGTCAGTGTGCGGCTTGTATCTTTAATCAAAGACAAAAGGAGAGGGACGGGCAGGCAGCGACAGGCAAACATAACCCTTCCACACACTGGGAGACCTGCAGTTTGTCTATGCCGGGCCTATGGTATGCCTCTAGTGTGTCTGAAAGATTTTGTATGTAGTTCCCCATGTGAGTAAAAGCGGAGTTGGCGAGTAAGTTCAGATGGATTAGGACCAGCTACGATTACCTCATAGAGCTCTGTAAATGAAACAGCCATCCTAGTGAGCCTTACGAGCATAGCTAATTTGGTTACTAACATGGTCGTGACGACTGCATGGTGACAAAGGGTAAGATGAGCAGCTTGGTGCTACCCATGCACCTTTATTCTACGTGCACTGCAGCACTGTTCAGCTGCCCACTGTATCACCTAGCAAGGCAGGGGGTTAGTTTGCTGCCTGAGTAGTCTGAAATTACGCTTCGATTTTGTACAAGGGAGCGTCTCAACCATTTATCTTCAGCTAGTAAGGCACGGAGCCGGGGCTGCTGTTAGAGAATCATCTCCTTTGCTTCATTGCTCTTGGCTCACATCACAGCTACTCTGTTCTGATCGTGAAAGCTGGAAACAGTGAGGTCGATGCTTTATTTTCCAATGTCTTTTTTAACTGTGGAGTCTCAAAACAGTAACAATATGTAACCCGTTTGTCACTGCTCCTGGTGATGGGAGGGAAGATTGAGCGGAATGTGTCCCATGGTGCCAGAGTGATTTGGAAACAGAACAGTGAAGTTCTGGTGAAATGAAATCAATTAGTCTAATTAGCCTGTCCACTTAATTACAATTATTTTTGTCGTGTCGGTTTGCCCAGGCTAAATGACATGAGGGGGGAAGAGCGGATGTGTGTCTGGAAGCATCTGGAAAACTACGACATTAGAGAGGGAAAAGAGGCAGTCAGGGAGTGGTGAAGTGTAGGACAGGGAACAAGAATGCTGGAATGAGAAAAAGAAGTATTGGGAGTGATAGAAATTGGGTGCTCAGTTTACTTTACTTGCAGGCAGTGAGGGATTTCTCATCCAGGGAAAGACAACTTGATGCTTCAATCTGGATACAGCGCTGGTAATAACATGTCAAGGAATTGCTCTCCCCGTAGGTGCAGGGACGGGCTGGGCGATTAAGTCCCTGCAAATGGACCATTAAAATCCTCGCTCATTTTCTGTCTGCTTTCCAAGATGCTTGAGGAAGCTGAAGCACCATGTTCTCCAGTTATGCGTTAGCTACACTATTCTCTTAGAGCCTTTCAGTGCCGAGGTCCCTGCTACGACAGTGGTCTCCTCCTCAGCTGCCACCTTTCAGTTTGTTCTGACCATGGAAGACGATGCCAAATGGCAGCATGTACTGATCCTTGGCTCGCAGTACTTGGCAAACCAGCCCTGGAACTGATTAGCCTTTAACTTCACTTATCTGCTTAACGGCACAGCTTTCTCAAGTAAGAGATTGGCACTGGCGCCAGCAGACTGGGAAGGTGACACTGTATTGGCTCGTACCGAGTCTATATCCAAAAGGTTTCCTTTAGGGGTATAAGGAAAGCACTTCATGAAGGCTGAAGAATGAATGGCTTATTTTCTCGTGTGCATAGGACTAAGCTTGCCAATATCCAAAGGCAAGTGAGGTTTTTGAAGCCCTATATGATGAAACAAAAGCCTGGGAGCATTTCAATAGCCAAGGGTATGCTTTCATGGGTTATAAAAAGTTCCCAGCCCAAATGAGGCTAACATATCTCATGTGCACTAACCAGGTGCCCAAGCTTAATATCTTAGACTTCAGGAGATGCAGCCGCAGTGCTCATGCAGCAAGCGAGTAGTCTTTGAACCATCTGGCACAGCTTTTCACAACGTACTTCACTAATTTCCCCTTAGGTCAGCCCTATCCTTTAAGACACTTGCATTCCTTTTCCAGCCTGTGTGTCGCAAGTCTGGAGTTGTGCAGGTTGGGGATTTTGCTTGCTTGATCATCGTAGAAAAAGCAAAAAGCTTTTGAAAACTTCCAGATTAAAAGAGGTAATTGTCTCAGAACTGAGAAACGGGGCATTGCCAGGATCCTGTCATTGAGGGGAGCAAGAGCAGGACAGGGGAGGAGGGGGACATGGAGAGAGAGCACAATGGCAGTTAGTGGCGAGTCCTCGCGTGGACCAAGACCGTCTCCTGGCAACGTGTGGCACTCGGTGGACAGAGCGAAAGGAGACTGAATGAGGCGCCAGGGTCCATTTCAAGTGTTTTGGAGAAATTTGCTGTTCGCTTATTGCAGACCTGCCTAGTTTATTAATAACACATCCTTCTGATGTAATCCTCGCTGCTACAGAAGCGCTGACAAGAAGCGTATGTAGGGCACAGATCCGCCCGCGGAAGAGTTGGGCAGCGCTTTTGCTTGGCCCTCTTCTGGACCTGTTCCTTGGCCGTGACATTTTGTTGCCAAGCACTCGGTTGCCATGCCAACTTTTCAGCATTAAATCATAATCTAAGCACAGCAGGAGGCCAAAAGCCTTTTCAGGTCTAGCTCCTGTTCTTTCCACGTTGATCATATAACTGGTTGTGTGAGCAGGATTGGCTGGACGCTTCGATGGCTTGTCAGCAACAGCCCAGATGAAAACTTACCAGCAGGGAAATGACAGTCCCCTTTGGAAATGGGTACAGAAGTTAATGAGAGTTATGCCTGGAAGATTTCTGGCTTCCCAGCTCTGCCACCTGTCTGAAATCAAGAGCTCTCTGTCATTCAGCTCGCAGTGCTCCCCTGACACGAGCTGCTGTAGAGTGCCAGGGGAGCACTGTTGCTTAAAGCCTGTTCGGGTGCTGGTGAGCTGGGACGGGCTTCCTTTTTCCAGGTTTGCTGCGTTCATTAATGTGCATTTAGCATTAAGCTACTCATAGATCCCCTCACATTACGACTGTTTCTGGACTATTAAAGACATGCTTCAGATCGTCAGGATCAAGGTCTGAAAAAAAGAAATACTCCATTGATAATGATGTGTATTAGTTCATTAAAAAAGTTGAAATACATTGAGTGCAGCATTCATGTGTATTTTCCTTCCATAATGGGTCAACAAACAGGCACATAGTAACGATGAAATGGCTCAAAATGAACAATCTGCTCTGGGAATGAAAGAACTAAAAGGGTGGTTAGAAAACCTGTGAGCTCTGTTTTAGCCAGACAGGATTTCACGTTATTCCTATCGTATGAAGATAGCTGAACGTATATCTTAAAGTAACTCTGAGCTTCTAAGAGTAGGCTGCTTAATAAATTGGGTAAACCGGTGAGCGGAATCACAGTAATTCTGATGAAAAAGCACTTGGTTAAAAGTAAGGCTGTGTTTTGCAGAGAAGAGATGGGGTCTGAGTTCTCCCTCCCAAGTACTTTTTTAAACTGTTTTGCAGCAGAAAGCTTTTTGTTTGTTCCTTTAGTGAAACTGAATACCCGTAGCTTGGAAATTATCAGGTGTGTCAAAACACAGGTCAAAAAATAGAAAATTATTTTTAGATTAACTTTGTCAGGAGAAACAATTTGACTGGCCCTGTCTAAGCCTTAGGATTTCCATGTGGCGTGTCAAGCATCACTGGGGAGCACTGCATAAAAAGTCTGTATTTTTTAAATACTTCAAATCTCAACCTTGATTTTGGTGAGGATTTTTTGGCATTTCAAAAACGAACGGAAGATTTCTCTTTGCCTCCCTCTGGTATCACAACATTGGTGTGAAGAGCATCCCAACAACACAATTACATTAGGTTTTTAATTTCACTGTAGAGGTTCCTGTTAGTCAAATATGACTTGGGCTGTTCTTTACCTGCAGTGGGGGGTGAAAGCAGAGCAGCTCTGCTTGCCATTTTCCTGTTTACTGTGACATTGTTCAGTAATGATCAACGTGATCTCCCCGTCAATCTGCTCTGGATTTTACCGCATTTTCCACTTAAATTACTTTGCTAAAACTGTATTTGGAGCTAAAGACAGTGTTGGGTAATGGCCGTGCAAGAAAGAGCAACAGCTGTCCTGGCATTCAAGAGACTTTTTTCTGAGGTGCAAAGGAGACGAGCTCTTGGGTAGCTGAGGGAGCCTGCTAATGCTGTTGAACCAAACAGAAAAAGTTGATGCTGTCTCCAAGTCTGAGAATGACTGAGGAAAAACTGTATCCTATAGGTCAGGGGTCCTGAGTAAGTTTTTGTGTGCTTACTGGTTTTTATCTTGTTTGACATTCAGAGAGCACCTGTACGTGTTGCAGTCCAGTTGATGGTATTTGTTTCCAGCTTAAAGACTATGTGCCATACGCCTGAGCTTCCACTACACCTTATGCTGTTGTTTCAACCTGCTCAGGGAGGGGGCACAAAGCACTTGGGCTGCTTTGTGCTCCTTTTCTGCTACGGTAAAGCCAAATGACTTTCACTGGCATGTTCTGGCATGGTGGAAAGCAATGGAGAATCTGGCCCTTGCGCTGCAGAGAATAACGATCTTTTCTTTTGCTCTCTTGTCTGAAATGTCATCTTAGACGTAAATAGAAAATGAGAGAAAGAAAAGGACTGATGAATATGTAGGACAGAAGGGTTAAGTGAGTGCATGTCAGATGCTACCGCTCTGATCCAGATAAATTTTCATGTCTCTCTGCGGTGGTACAAATGACCATACAAAGAATAAGATACGTGAGTAGGGGACAAACCTGTTAAATACAGATAGTCACGGAAGCCTAATATTTAAGGCAAAATGCAAACCGATAACTTTTGGACCTGGCCTGCTGCCTTGGGTCAATGAATTCACGCCATGTTTACAATGAATACTGTGCTTAACTTGCTCTCACTCTCCGATTCTGTTCAAGAATATGCTAGCAACTGCTGCATTGAAATACTGAACTGTACTGCAGGCGTCAAGAGAAAGGGAGCCTAACGCTGCATCTTTTCTAAATGGTACCTTTTATTTAAACTATTGGTAAATGAAAGAGCTCTGTCCTTAAAAAGGAAATAATCAAGAGTCATGCAAAATGGAACATCCTCTAAAGGACATAATTCCCACACTAGCAGATGACACTGGGGGAGTTTTTTAAAAACAAATACTGTGGCAGTTTACAGGAGCTCTGGTTGTGAACCAAGACCCGCTGTACAGGCTGCTATACCAACACAGAATAGAGAGAGTGCTTTGAGTGTCCAAGTTCTGTTTGGTTTTGAAGCTAAAAATACCTATTCAAAGGTTCCAAAGATGCTCCCGCTTAAAAACACATGTTCTTAAAGAAAGTACTAATTATGTGGTGGATGTTAACTGTAAAGGCACATGTTGGGAAGCTCTGATTTCATGCTGTCTAGATAAGTATAGTTCAGTAGCTTGGACATGGTTCATTCCCTTCGAAAACAGAAACTATCTAGTGAAGCATAAGCAGTAAAAGGATTTGGTAGTTTGATCATAATTTCAAGTGAAAGCTTGCATGCTAGTCGTACATATATTTTTATCTCCCTCAGCTCTCATCTATGATGTACAAAGGCTCTCAAGCAAAATTGTCATTTCCGTTTGACTCTCTATTCCACCTGTACTTTTACACTGTTAATCTTGGCATATTTCAACAAATATTGAATTATTAACGTATTGGATGTACTTTAATGAAGTGCATAGATTTTTTTATTACAGGAATTAAGGAAGACTTTGACTTCAAATGCTTTAAGTCATAATTGCGAGCCCTCGCATATCATTGTGTGGTCCTCCAGTGCTTGGTTCTTTTCTTATAGACTAACCTTCTGTGTGAATACACCGATAGGAAAATCATAGGTGCTGTGTTAAAAAGAACAAGGCAAAAAGGTTAGGAAATGTGGCTGATGCTTACCTTCAGGGCTCAGAAATCACAAGAGTACTAGAGGGGAAAAAAACCTGAATTTCTGTTAATGTTGTTTGACCGATGTCTTCAATGACTGCATTTTGAAAGGTTGATACTGGCAGTACATGAATGCGAGCCCCTGGAAGAGACCGCTTGGAGTTTTGCCACAGCTTTTGGCATAGCGGAGTCAGGTCTTGGCGACGGCTGACTCTTCAGGACAAGGTTTCCTACTTGACTTTGTTAATTACTCTTCAGCTGTTGTGCAACATAATATGGTGCTGAAAATACTGTGAGAAATCAAAGGAAATACCTGTAACATGGCTCGGAGCAACCACTGCCTGGACTGGTGAGTGTCCATCATATATCACAGTTTATCTGCGCTCTTCTTCATTTTCACGGCGTCCAGGAGACGGTTTGTGCAGCCTCTAAAGCCAAAGAGCGGTCTGGGTTACTCAACCCTGATTCGCTTCAGGGGACCATTTATAGGCAATGTGCTCGGCAAATACACAGTAACCGGTTGTGATTCTGTAGAGCTCCAGGTCTGAAGCAGCACGAGTGAAATGCTCAATAACTCAGTTTCATGACCGGTCAGAGGCACAGCTGTCAGTGTGAGGGTCTCCTCACTTGCAGAGCAGTGTCCTGTCTCCTAGTCAGAGTTACTTCTTTGAGTCTGGGTTCCCATGAGCTTAAACAGAAATGCTGCAATAAAGAGGTAGAGACTGGGGCGGGGGGAGGTGCGGGGGTTTTCTTACTTTATAAAAAGAAATATCACCAAGCAAAAATTCCATGAGGAAAAAAGGAAGTGAGAAGGAGATTGCCTTTATGCAGCAGCTCTGTTGTTCTGTTTTGCAGAGATGTTGGCATGATTACAGAAGTGTAAGGAGGATCAAAGACGCAGTCTTGCAGATGACAGCAGCTCTTGCCAAATCCTACTTCTTTATAGCCTTTGCTTCAGGGAACTCTGACAGCATTGCTATAGCTCTCTACTTATCAGGTGGTAGGTTAAAGGAAAACTTGTCTCGCAGGCTTCACGATGTAAACGCGAGTGCTTTCTTTGCCTGTGGAGTGTGGTGTCTGCCTTAAAGGTTCTACACTTTTATATATCTGATTACAGGGACAACTTAGATGAATTTTCCTGGAGGGCTAGGGTTCCTGGACATGGGACCTTCAGGAGAAACAGGATGACAAACAAGAGGCTACAGGAGGCAGAACTATCCCATGGGACTGGGCTATTTGAATGGTTAGTCATTGTTAATCCATCACTAAAGCTAGCTCCAAGACAAATTCCCAAATCTCGTTGGGGGGCAGAGCCAGGCAGAACTGCCACAAGCTTTAGCTAGAATAAGTTATCATAATCCTCGGCGTGTACATCGAAGCATGAACAGCGTCAGTAAGGAATCATGACTAACCTGGACGTCAGTTAGTATCTTGGTGGGTGGAGGAGATGACTGCACTGGTTAGCCACCCATCCTGAAATGGGTGGAAGGCCTTGATCAAACAGGCCCAAGGAGTTAGCTGCAGTGCTATACCTTGCATCACTAAGAGGTGGTCTATCACCAGTCAGAGGGAAGGGTTTTTTGCTGCAGCATCATCTGTGATGAAACAGTTGAGCTACATGGAGATGGGATGATTTCTGTTTCGTCAGGCAACATGTCTGAAAAAGGACTGTCTCAAGCTGGGTACAAAGTACTCACTGCACATGAAGCTCCAGAAGGCTTTTTTAGAAAGCAGCTGTTGGAAATGTGCACTCATTTTTTTCATATGTGCTTCCCACTGCCTTTGTAGCAGCTGCCTGTAAGGCTGTTAGCAGGCACCAGACACAGCCTGACCACAGAATGCTAAAGAGGGGCAACTTCCAGAGCAGGAACAGAAACATTTAAAACCACCAACGGATTCTCAGTGATACTCACTTAGCAAAAAGGAAGCTATCTTTGGGTAAGGCTCTCTACTCTGGCTCTGTCAGCCAAGCCGGGAAACAAGTCTGTTTTTCAGCCCTCGCAAAACGCTGTGTGGCACTTGACCTGATTGATTCAGGTGGGAGTGGGAGGACAGCAAGTAGGCCTGGTAGTGTTGCTGGTCTAGGTTCTAGCTGAGCTATGTGATGTGGAGTAGGTTGCATCCCTATTATGTAAACTAATATCAGTGGACAGATAATATTTCAACTGTAAGGCATGCATGGCTTTATTCCAGTCTGACACAGAGGCAGTAAAATGCAAAAACAAGCAAGTTGCCCAGGATTGTATAGGATATGTAAGCTGTCAGACCCTCAGAAGTTAGCTGGTGCTTGCGGGATAGGTTGGGTGGTGATGAGGTAGTTAAATCCTCACTGAAGGAGCGAGGGAGCACTGGGAAAAGGGACTGCCTGGAGAACGCGAAATAACCTGAAACTAATACGCTTGCTCTTGAGCTAGGGGAAAAGGAGGAAGGGAAAGGGTGGACTAAGCCGGGAAAAGGGGGAGTATGGGGCTGGTGAAGATCCGCATTCTAAAGACGTACTTGCGCCCTTGCTTTCACTTGTAGTAGAAGAAAGCAGGAATTGAAGCTGCTCACCATTCTCGGTGTCTCCTCTAGACTACAAGATAAGTCTCAAAGGGATCTCACAAGCTCATCCTGTTTCTTCTCCTACCCCAGAGCAGGATTAACTACACCTGTTTGTCTAACCTGTTATGAAAACCTCCCTGTGCTGGAAATATCACCATCTCCCCAGGCAACTCATTCAATACTTAATTATCCTCGCAGCTACAAAATTCATCCATGATGTTTAACCTAAATTTCATATGGTATAATTTAGGCACACCTTTATCTGCCCCGATTAAAGGGAACATGGCTGCAGAGACTGTCCCCTTCCCATTTGCTATTTTTGTAAATAATAGGCTATGTCCCGACTCTGTCTTCTCTGTTCTGGGCTAAACCACTCCTTCCATTTAATATTTACTCACAGGCCGTGTGGTTTCCAGACTTCTGATGGTTCTCGCTGACATCCTCTGGAGTTGATCCTGTTTGTCCACACCTCATTTTGAAGCTCGGTATGCTACTTGGACACAGCACTCCTGTGGATATGGAATAGAAAGGAAGGGTTACTTCACACCTCTTGCATCCTCTATTCTTGTTTAACATAGCCCTACTTAGTGCCTGCTCCTTGTCAAAACCACACAGTACAGCTGTCTCGGGTCCATTCTGAGATCTGCTGTAACACCCTGAGCTCTTCCTGCAGAACAGTGGAGTGACTGGTTGCCTCCCTTCCCCTGCTCCAGTGCAGTGAGCACTTTACTCTTGTCTGAACCTAGCTGCACTCTTCTTTTTCAAGTCACATTTAAATCTAGTTCTATTCTTCCGTGGTACGTGCAGGCCTCCTGGCTCAGCGTCAGATTTTAGAAGCATGATCTCTTTTTCTTTTTTTTTTTTCATCAAAAGTATCACCCAGATTTTCTGTGGAAATATTTAACAGCACTGGGGTAGGAAAATACCCCTCCGGAAACCTGCAAAATACATTTTTCCATCCGGACAGTGGATTATTAATAAGTAGTTTTGTAGCAGTTTTTGCACTTCCACTAAAATTTTTTCCCATATACTGTTTCTTTTGCTTGTTTAGAATGTGAGAGAGACAGGTCCCAGGCCGGAAAGGGAATGCTGCCCTGTCCTCACTTATCTGTAGCCTGTGTATGGAGTTCCCAGGATACGATTCACAGCAGCTGCTGCTTTCCAGGCAGCACTGTGCTAACTGACCCTCGCACGTCTATAGACTTCGATCCATCAGGATTTTCCCTAGATGCAAAAGGAGGAAAACAGTTGTTTGGGGAGTCGTGGCTCTCTTAGCTATTCATATGCTGACTAAACCTGATAGCAATTTGGGGGGGCTAGGAGAAGGTACTTCTTGGATCACAGGGTAAGCACCCTGACAAATAATTGGAAATGCTGTTGTGCAATAGAAGTGTGAGGTCTTCTTTAAAGGTGGATTTGTTATAATGCAGTATACCAGGCTAGCCTGCTCTTCCTTCCCTAGAGATGTGAGTTAGTACAGATGTTGTAGCACTTCTTGCTGGATCGTGATACTAGTATTATTATTTCTCCTAAGCTTAGAACAAAACCACTGTGTGACTGCCTAAACTAAATGAGAAGATGTCACTTTGCAGCATTTCTCAGCAGCTGGATCTGAGACCAGTTTCCTTCTGTGGTTGCTGAGTAACGGGTTTAGCATTTCGCAGAATCCTTGGAGTTTTTCTCAGCCAGCGTCTCAGGCTTCTCTAGAAATGAGGTTCTCTCTCCCAGCAGTCTGTCAATGGGGAAGAAGACCTTATGTGCCTGGTGAAGTGGAGCCCCATGCCAGTCCCCTTTGTCGCTGGAGTGGCTCTGGGTAGGAAAAGGGAACATGTTGCTTCTATAAGAAATCCACTGCCTTGTACGGGTCATTGACCACAGAAAGCTGTATTGCCAAGGCCAGAGCCTGTCTGTCTAGTGTGGCGGTGTGGGGAGGGAGTTAGGTTTTTCACCCTCTACCCACATCCATGGAGCAGTAGGGAGGGACTTTATGCTTGTTTTATCTTGCGTAGTAGGAGCGATAGTCACACCTGCATCTACAAACCGACCGGTACGAGGCTCACAGCTGGGAGGCACCCCTCCTCTGGAGCTTCACAAGGCTTTGATCACGGATGTTTAGTGTTGGGTGGGGGGAAAGGTGTAACAAAACTAATCCGTAGCAATGGGCATGTTCCTCAGCTACATGTTCATCTGCTGCTTCTGGCTCAAGGGCTGTGTGTTGTCCTGGGTTTCCCTTCTCTCCCTTCCCTTAATAGTGATGCAGAGATGTGGTATAGGACTGGATTGCGGTCACTTGCCAGGTCTTGCCATATGTTGTTGGTGTGACAGGCAGCTATATCCTGCGTGGGACCCGAGGACTCTCTACAGGTCCGGGAGAGTTAAAAGGTGGCTAGGGGTTTGACTGACTAGTTTTCTTAGATGGAAATATTTTTTAAAAATCCTCTTGTAATCATCACATAGACGTCCTTCAGCTTTACTTGAGGAACACCGTTCCTGTGCTTTTTCAGAGAAGCCCTGCTAGGCTTTCCAGAAGACTTTGCTCTAGCTTTGCTTATCAAGCTTAGGGAATATAACACTGGAACTTTCCCTTTGTGTGCTTCACAGTACTAGGAAGCCTTGTTCAGCCTCACACCGAATGCACGGTACGTTGGCCCTTGTGCCGATGAAAGTGGATGAGAGAGGTGTGTGACCCGAGCAGCGCTAAATCTGAATGTACATTAGAAAAGCAGTACAACTGAGACTTGACTCTGCTGAGGGGGATGCTTTTGACCTCCCTCTGTAACACACTGAGGAGGAAACATCTGCTTAGGAGCTCTGGAGCTCAGGGGGCAGGGTACATCCTCCCACTTGCCACTGCCTTCCCTCCTCTATCTAAAGTGTATGCTTGTCCAGTCGAATGAACTCTGAGATGAGCCATAAAGAAGGGAAGATAGCTCTGAGGTCCTGGCGTTTTGCACCCCGCCCAGTTCTTGCTCTGCTTGCTTTTGTTCATTTCCAACTCCAGTGAGTAAGGCTACGGTTGACCTTAAACTTCCTCAGAATTAGGGCTGTGGTTTAGAAATTGCTTTAGGACCTTCTAAAGTTCAGAACCCAAAGTCCAAATAAAACAGATATTTCTACAGCAACATGTTACTTTCAGTCCCGTAAGGAAGTGATGATTTGTTATGCCTCTGTTTTGTCTTTTTTTAATGTGACACTCTTGGAACTTTCTACCTGTAAGGCTTACAATAATCTTGATGGTTGTCTGCACATACCCGAGGTAATGCAGGAGGCAGGCTACTAAATGATTTCCATGTCCAAGATAAAAGGTATCTGCTTCCCAGGGAATGATCCTTTAATTGGAAGGCAGTCAGCTATATTACCTAGAGTGACTGATACTGCCTTCTCTTTCTGGCAGTAGATGATCTCATGCAGCTTTCACTTCAATTTCTGGAGGATTTTGTGCTTTACAGATGAAAAAATATCCTTTGTTATGTCGGTTAAAGAATGTGAAGCTACCGAGAGGTGTGGCAGGTCGGTATTACTGACTCTATCACTGTAAACCACAATCTAATGTGAGCTGTTCCTTGTTTGAAATAGCAGCTCTGGAAATCTTATAATTAAGGGAGAGTTTTCTGGGGAATTTTAAATAGGTCTCTTTCATGATGGTGAAGAGAAGCTGAAAAAGTGAATCCTAGAAGCACAAAATCCAGTAAGCTAAGAAATACTCCGGCTTGAAAAAAGAAAAAACACTATGATTTGGGTGAGAGTTGGGACTCCCTGGCTTAACAATTACTTGAATACATGGTCTGCCTGCTTAAAGCACATTTGAGCCATTGATGTGAGGATGTGGGCATCTCGGAATGGGAGGAATAGGCTAATGGTATAATGCTAACTAAGTACTCTCATACGATCTGCCGTTTGCCCTCGGATCAGTCCGTCAGTGTGCAGTCCGGCCAAGAGAGCACACCTTACTCTTTACATTCAAGGGTTATGGCCTTGAGAACAGTCAGAGACCTGAAAAAAAACTTTTTGCCAAGAGTCAGTTCCAGTAGGTAGCCGTGAGGATGTAGAAATCTGTGCTTAAAACTGACAGATAACAAACTAGTTAAGAGAGTCAGTAGCATCAAAGCTTTTGATGTAGGGTAAAAGATTTCTTGATTTTTTTATTTTTTTATTTTATGAAAAGAGGTAGCTCCTGAAGTATTTGCATAAGCCTTGCTTAAGAAGTCACCAGAGTATAGTGAATTTAACCATCTGTTGGTTGTAACATTTCTGCTCTGCTACAGCCATCAACGCAGAAAGTGTTGTCCACCCCTTAGGAACACTTGAGCATCCTAAATTGCTTGGCTGAGGCTAGGCTCAGAGCTGAGTTATTGCTCTGTGACAGTGCTCCTCTCTCTCCCACAGTTGCTTCCAGCTGTCCCTTGAAGAGAAGGATTTCAATGCCATTTCCAAGCTGACGGGCAGCTGGGGTGGCCAAAGAATGTCTCTGTCAAAACAAGCCTAAGACCCTATCATGTTCATTTTCTTATTCACAGTGGGAGTTTTGCACTGTGCTTTAGTGAACAGTTTCTCAAAAAGCCTATTTTTAGTCAGGCGCTTACGTTGGAAGATTTTGAAATGCAGTCCTAGTCCTAAAGGAGACGGTTTAAAAAAAAAGTGTGGGGAGACGGACGCCACGTGTGATCAAAGTGCTAAGCAGTTCCCTGTGTATCTCCCTCAAGCAAACCCCAGCAGCTGAAAAGCAGAAAGTTTTGGGTTTTTAACTGCCAATGTTGAAATGTGGAAGCTGACATTTCAGCTAGGTTTTCTCGCACGCATCCTGAAGAGAGAGAGGGAAAAAAAAAATTTTCTGAATTAATTACCATCTCTCACAGGTGAGATGACAGTGGAAAAAAATTCTGCATGCTGTGAATAACAGTACTGCAACCCATTCCTTGACAATGTGAAATGAAAAAAGTCTCTCTCCTGTTACTATGTTTGCTCTTCAGCTCCAAGAGGAGTAGAGAAGTAGGAGACTCTCCTTGGATTACTCAGTGGCTCTGGACGCTCGCAGAAAAGAAACAAAAATAAACAGATAACTTCATATACGGACTGGTTCTGCAGGGTGAAGCTTCCCTCAAAATCGCAAAGGGAACTTATGAAATGATTTTGTACAGAAGCAGGTGTTAGACTGCAGCCTAAATAGTTTTTTAATGAGTTATGCACATTACAACATGACATGAACAGCTGACGCGTTTCTGACTGGGACTAAATACTTTTGCCCCCCGCATGTTGTAGTTCTAGGAGTTACTTCTGATAAAGTAGTTGCTCTAACTTAAGACTTGCTTCCAAAATAGTACACCATGTGCAAACTGCTTTCAGATGTGAATCTGATTGTCCACTCCGGAGTTGACGTAAAACAAAATTTCCCCATGGAAATGGTGTCTGTTTCATTTTAATGCTTTTATTTTCACCAGTGTGGACTTGGTTACTGATGGAGGTAAAATGTATTAAGTGTTTATGGAGATGTTTCTTTCTGACAGATCACTAGAAAAAGCCTCAGAGCAAATGAATGTGTCTCTAGTTCTTTCAGCGTCCTTAAGCCAAGGCAGGAAGCAAATATTTTTTTCTTGTGAAAAGTTATAAAACAATTGTGAGTCCTTGCAGGGGATCAAACACTGGAACTAGACCACCGTTTACAGAAGAGACTTTAATTGCGTGTCAGCAGTTTGTCTTTGCCGCGCTGCTCTAGCTGAACTTCAGTTTATCTTCTGTCCAAATGTAGAACATTCATGTGTCTTGCTTGGCTGCATATTTACATTTGCACGCGTTCTATAGCAATTAGCTGTTTCTCTCTTTTCTCTCTCCCTTCCCTCTTTCTTTTCTTTCAATGTTTAAGCTTCTCGAGACATCTGCGTCCTGTCCAAAACTCACGGAGTAAACTTTTGCAAATCACTCTAATAGAAACAGGTATATAAAAATGCTGTGGGTCTGCTACCTTCCCAACTGTTACAGCTCTGAGGGCACAAAACGTCCACATTAGCCGATCAGATGGAGCGTTGCTATTTTTCAACTGTTTTTGCTGTGTGTCAAGTCTTGACACTGAGCCAGTCTGAATTGGCAGCAGATCTCTGGAATAAGCCATGGGGAAAGCAGAAAACACAGTCATTTATCTCTGAAACAAAAGCAGCGAAGACGGAATGTCTGATTCTCTTCTCGTTTAGACTGGTGTAAAGCAGGCACAGCTCCTCTGAAATCGAGAACAGAACTGCAGGAGGAAAGAACTGAGCTCTTGTACCGTATGCTTCGGCAAAAGCGAAATGGCAATTTTGTATGATAGAGAAAGATCCACTACTTCACTGGGTGGGAGAGGGCGATGGTGAAAAACAAAAACTTATCATCCCTTAGAAAGTTTTTTTAGATCGATTTAGGTTTTTTAAGGTGTATGCTTCCTAGGCTGCTGGTGTAATTCCATGATCGGTGCCGGCTTCTCTATATTTCTGATGGTGACACTGGCAGAGTTTGGTTAATGCTATTCAGCTCTCTTGACAGCAGGATTTCTTGTCTTAAAAAGTGACAGACTTCAATAATTTACAGAATGTTGTTTATACTTTCTGCGAAGGAGTTTGGATTGGCTTTTCACCCCTTCTGTCCTAATAGCAATCCAGAGTAACTACTGACTTAGTGATGTTTCGCTGTCTCGGTGCTGGTGTGAGATCAGACCCGGTGCTTAAAACTTCCCTGTGTTCAGAAGGGTGCTATGTTGATACAAACTGATCGTGACTGCCAGTACGTACGATGCGGAAGTGAGAAAATGCTGAGGAAGTAAAACGAGCTGGTGAATGACACAGAACTCATCAGATCTTAAAGGGAAACTCCAAGGTTTCAAAAGAGCTGTTTTGAGCAGCTGATGACTCAGAATAACACCTGTGATACACAAGTCGTCTAATACAGGATAATACAGACATGGATCCTACATTTGATTCGTTATCAAGCGCAATTCCTTTCTGAAGTCAGTAAATGGGACTTGAGAGATATGCATCACTTACATTTTACAAAGAGGCAGTCAGTGTCTTTGTGCAAGAAAGGGACTTTTTCCAGCGTCATCCAGTGAATTAGCAGCAGAGACCAGGTAAACGTAGTCCTGTGTCTCAGTAATCTGAGTACAGCATACGCTGCTTGCCAATTTATAGCCTAAATCCGAGCACGTGATGTTGCGTGGTTTGCAGTATTAGTCTGCTTCAGCTTTTGTGGTCACCTTGTTATGTAAGAAATGTAGCTTTTCTCTGGGTGTTGATATACATGTGAGTGTTTATATACACACCCAGGTAAACTGAGTACCAGAGGAAAGGAAAAACCCCAAAGTCAATTCAAGACAAATTAAAGCATAACCAAGTTTTTAGTTCAAATACGCCATGTATGTTAGATTTTTTTTCATCCTTTTAATTGCCTATTTTACAAAAAAGCAGCTACACCAACTACAAAATGGGCCCTCTGCTAAGTGATACACAAAGAAATCGAGAGCTTTTGCCTGAAAAAACACTGCAAGGTGGGCACAGGGAGAAGCAGGGTTTTTAAAACGCAAATTAAGCCAGGAAGGTAGCGGCAACGCCATTTTTGTTATGTCCTAGTTAAGTTTTCTTTAACTCCACAGTCAGGTGGGAGATGGCTTGGTCAAGAAGAGGCTCTGCTACAGGGGAAGAAAAGTAACGTAAGCTGAAGAGAAGCAAGTAAGATGAAAAAGGCAGAGGAGAAGACGGATGTGGATTATGTTGTGCATCACTATTAGGTTATTTACATTAGGGGATAAGAGAAATGTGTTATTAAAAAAAAAATATTCCGAAGATGAATTTGTTCTTTCACAGCATTTCCAGTATAATTTTAAAGAAAATGTGGCTTGTCTACCAAATGAGGAGCTGTGTGGTTCTCTGGAAGAAAAACCTGGTCCTACCAAAGAAAAGAGGAGATTTGCTTTGTCTTGTCTATGTGGCAGACACATGCATAAGCCTATTCTGGAGGTAGTTAAGCTGCCACAGCTTCCCACGTGGAGGTTCTTGGGTTAGGAATGGCTGTCAGCTATGTTCAGCAGTCCAGTTCACAGACAATTACCTGGATAGTTGAACTAGCCTAGGTAAAGGATGGTATTTCACAGTATGAGAATTAAATCCAGGATGGGAAAGTCAGAGACTGCTATACCTTAAAATGGTACTGCCTTTGGCAATTTTTGTACTGTTAAGCTTAAGTCTTAGTTTGGAAATGCCTACCTGACCCTGTAGCTTTAAGCACGGACTGAGCTGGGAGATCAGAGCTTGGTACTCTCTATTTCTACTGTGTGCTTTGAGGTTCTGAGATCGGACGATACACATGATGAGAATTTAAAAAGGGATAAGAAAGTACTACACGTACTTTAGACCTCACATTTCAGACTAAGCAGATGTATATGAGTTGATGTATATTTACTTGAGTAAATTTCTACTCGTTTTGGCTTTTGGGGAGGGGAGGAGGGAACACTGTTTCCCTGAGGAACTGCCTGTGGCTTTTTGCATTTTTCAATATTGAACACATTTCTTATTTACAATATAAAAATAATAACCAAGCTGCACATCTTTCGTTTTGACACGTGAACGCAAAAAAAATTGTGCTTTGCATTACTAGTCCAAGATGGTAATATGCTTCTGTTGTCTGGGTTCATTTTCGGTTTAGGTTAAAGAATTTCCTTTGCACTGTGTTGCGTGGGTTGAAAAGGTATCTCTGTTCCCATAACGGTGTCTGCAAAGGCTGAGAATAATTTTGGCCATGTCTAGAGAGTGGTGTAAGACATAATGTTGGCATGTGCCATGACAACCTTCCAGCTGAAAACAAGGTTAGTGAGTGCTTCTGGCATTGCTACAGATAATTATCCATCTGAAAGTTGATAGCAGTATCAACAGACAAAAATTTCTATATGAAGTGCATTCAATATGAAGATGTAATTTAACCAGCTATTTATTTGTTCTACTTCGTAACCCTTCCAGGGAAAAAAGCGAAAATTGTTTTCTCTTACTCTGCAATGTGACTAGGACATCATTTCCATGCCAGCAGGGCACGAGAGTGGTATCACAGACAAGAGAAAATAGCGTATGTTTTCTTTAAGAAATATTTGGCACGCAAAACAGAAAAACCTTTGTTTGAAAATCTGGCAGCTCACCTTAAGCCATCTTAAAACACACGAGCGAGCACATCAGCGACTTCCTGTTGCTGGCAGTGCTGTTCAAGTGTACCCTAACAGTATGGAGAGAGAATGCAAAGCCCATCTGCAAAGCATGCAACAGCCTCTTCAGAAGGCACTTTGCCTTGGAACAAATCACATCCTATTGCTCTCAAAAAGCAGAAGACTATGAGAGCAAATTGTCTTCAGAGATTCTATTCCCTTGGCAAGAGATGGCAGATCATCTCCTCCTCCTAAAAACACAAGATTCTTCTTTGCATTTGCAGATTTCGTGCTGCTGAAGTAAACTGATGCATAAAATTTTTTTTTTTTTCAACGTAGGCAGCCAGACTACGGACTTGTTATAAAATCTCATGTCACTGCAGGTTGTCTGCAGAAGCAGGAAGGGCGCCTGGGTCTCCTCACTGTGAGTCCCATGCACGGTTCACTACTCTATGCACTTCTCTACCTTAAATTTCCTGTGTACTGCAAAGTGGTGTGAATATATAAGTCTTGTCTCTGCAGCCTGTATTTTTCACGGAATAGGAGTCTAGTGATCGTGAGCATGAAAAGAGTATAGCCTGAAAAGAGCTTGCAAATAACAATTTTTTTTCCAATGCAGTCCTGTCAGAGAACTTGTGATCAAGGGAGGAACTGAAAACAGCACTCCCTGAAGGGACACAAACGCTGTGACATCTGAAAGATCACTTCAGGAGCAGTTACCGCATTGTAGACGTGCAGAGCAGCATTCCGTACGTTTGACAGCTACTCTGTATTTATAGCCATACAAAAGACTAACTTTTACTTGTAACTTCATTATCAGAATAGAATGTTTGTTTTAGGCATGACTGCTGTTTCTTTGGTCCTTCTTGCTGAGACCAAATTCCGAGTTACTTTCAGTGAAGCAAGTAGTGAACATGATGAAGTGCTGAGCCTCAGTCAAGCTTCCTTTCTGAGGTTTGTAGTGCTGCTGCAGCTCTGCAAGATAGTGTTCGTGCTGATTTGAGCCTTGTGGAATAATTGTAATTGGCCTGGGGAGTCTTTAAATGATGACAAATAAAAAAAGGCACTGTGCTTGACTGACTCCCACTAACAGATGAAGTCCTCGTAGGATCCCTCTTAGCGCTGCTGTCAGATCCGATACTGTGGCAAATCACCGCCCGAGACCTCTGGCTTCGGCTTCTGAGGTGCACCTCAATTTGCTTTTGCTGCCGCCATCTACAACATGAATCCCTCGGGAGAGAGGAGTTATGAGGAGTTAAAGGGGAAGTGCCAATTAAGGCCGGAGAGGCAAAAGGGACAGTCAAGATGTAGGGGTGGAAGCAGAAGGCAAAGTGCAAAAATCTACGAGAGCGCTGAGGAAGAAGAGTAACGTGCAAACAGATGAAGAGAAGGATGACAGAGAAAAGGGTTGGATAGAGTGTTATAACATTCAAGAAGGTACAGATGAGAAAGAACAATAGAGGAGGAGGGAGTGATAATTGATGGGTTTTTCTCCTTGGAATGCTTCTCTGATGAGTTATCCTAAATATTCTCTTAAGGGAGACAGGAAGGGAACAAGAGGAAGTGGTTTCCTTAGGAAGATGGGAGGTTCATTTTGCTGTTCCCTTTATGCACTTCTGACCTCCCATCTCTGCCCCACTCCCCATTATAAGTGTCCTAACTATTATCGAACTGATTGCCCTGCCCATTGAGAGATTTCACCCCTCCTCCTTAACGCTACAAGGCATTTCCCTCTTCTAGGCAAAACAATCCTGTCTGTGCTTGTAATTGTGTCTGTGTTGTTATGGACAAGGGTCTTTTCATTCCAAGACTCAGTGAGCTATTTTGGCCAAGCACACTGAATGAAGCATTTATTGCTTTCCCTCTAGTGCAGTTTCCTTTTACAGGACACTCCATTTTTAAAAAGCTGAGATTAAATAGCCCCGGAAATGTTGGACCAAAATATTACAGAAGAAATTGCTTGTCATAGCATATAAAATATTCCACGATGCTATATCATAAGGGACAGTGATGCTCTTGCCGAGTCTGAGGTAGGTGAGGTTCGAGAGTCATACACATTAAAACACACCACTTACTTACTTAAAATAAAACAAATAGGTTTAGATGAAAAGGCGGCATGGAAGGCATCCAGTTCCGGAAAGGAGTTTAGAGTGCAGAGAACGGTTTGGTTCATCTCTTTGGGAATAAACAATTTCTATGTGTGCGTTTTTCTTAAAGCCTTTGAAATCAGGTTATTTTGGGAAGTATCTATGTAGAGAGATCTGTGTACGCTAAGTAAGCTCACTTGTTAATAATTTTGTAGTAGCTTCACTGGGACTCGATCTTGTGGTGCAAAATACAGGCCTTCCTCATGGTAAGTTTCTAAAGAAACAGTGGTGTTGCTGACCCTCTCTTGTTTAGGCCAGTAACACAGTGGGGTAACATAACTCACTGGAAATTACAGATTAAACTAGACATTTGGTCTTCTGTCTCCTCTCGGCTTGCATTATGGCCAATTGCAGTACCTCACCTGTATAGGGCATGAGCCAGTTGTCGGCTCTGTGCCTTTTTTATGTGCCCTGCTGAAAGCCTGCTGCATTTCAGTGCTGTGGGGTCTTCCAGAGACAACTGTACCAGCGTGCTTTTGGGCACAGCGGGTAGACACAGGCTCGAGGGGAGATAGCTTGAAACCTGCTATTGCACTACCGTGAACTTTTTTTGAGCGAAGTGTGTTATGTGAAAATCGATGTACATCAAGAATTTATCTGCCGGCGTGTTTTGTAACGTGGTTGCTCCCTCTCCGCCCAACCTGAGTCTAGGGAATCATGTTCAGGCTTGCATCAGCGTGCAGGGTGTCTCAGAAGTACAACTAACGTACCGCTTTCCCAGATGGAGTTCATCGGCAAGTCAGGGTGAAAGATGTGCCTCAAGAGTCAGAACTGGAAGTAGGATTTGTATGTCAATATCAAATTTGGAAATAACCAAGTAGACACACTGCTGGTGCAAACATACATAGCTGTATTCTACAGCCTCATGCTGGTCTATGGCACTGTATGGATTTAATTAGCTTCACTAGAGATAGGTGAGAAATGCCTGTAAAACACATGCCGGTTGTGTTTTGAGGTCTGCAGTAACAGTGTGCCATCACTGGGATGCAAGAGACTTGCCGCAGAGAAAGTTCTCAGGTTTTATCTCTGGCTATCTTAAAACTGTTCTGCCAGGAGGAGGTCAACTGGATTTGTTGCTTGTGTCAAAAAGCAGTATCAACCCTGAAGTAGGATCTAGGCCTCAGGCTCATATGGCAGCATGCTTTGGTTGGGAGGCGGCTCCTCTGTCTGCCTTCGTCACTTCCAGCGCCCTCAAATGCATAGGGACCGCTCTTCCCTATCTTCCGCCGAGCGCCGGTCTCCTCAAAGGACTGTAAAGCCCGACAGCAGCCGCATCATCCCTGCGAGACAGTGCAGCGTGAGCACCCTTCCCCTCTTGTATCCTTGTTTTATCCCACATTTTTAGTGCAAGTAACTTGGACTGTATTCTTAGAAGAACTGAGATTAAGTCGTGGAATCATTAGTTCTGATAACCCCATGTTCTTCTTTACTTTCAACTGCAGGGCTCCTGTCTCCATACATTCATTTACAGAATTACTTGAGGAGCTAGGTGCTTTCCCAGTACGAGAAATCATGCTTCCTCTTCAAAAGAGTTCGCCGAACAAGGGCAAACGTTGCAAGATGGAAGTTGGAGGAGAGGGAAAACTAAACAGAGGATGTTGGATAAGTTAACAGCAAATGGGACTCTGCCTCTAAGACTGATTTGAATATGGAAAGTGTACGGATCTTACATGCACATATACCATATTTCATTCCCCTTTATTTGTTAAAGGAACTCCTCCTATTTGAATGACTTTGAGCTAATGTAATATTTGTGGAAACCTGAGCATTTTGCTTTTCCTATATTCAGGGAATGAGGAGAGAAAGGGCATCTAATTTTTCAACCTCAACGTTTCCCTCATGTAGTGTGATATTTTCTTTGCCATTTATGTTGTGGGGAAAAATTACTTTTGAAGATACTAAGAATCCTGAAGTCTGCAAATAGTAGCGAGTCGCCATATGTATAGTGTCTGAACAAAATTAATTTCTGCACATTGAAAGCATGAACTTAAATAAACACAAACCTCACAGTAGCATAAAGGGCAAATAAAGCCTTATATTTTAAATCTTTGCCAACTTTATCCAGCTCTGACCAACTGGTAGGGACTAACAAAGGTTTACTTTTCTTTTTGGAAGAGATGCTTGCTGGGGAATGAAGAAAACACTGTGCAGTGGGAAGGATAAACCAAGACAGCTGTTTAAATTGCTTACTGTAGTATTAAGCTGTTCTTTGTACTTCTGTTTTATTGTTTGTGCATTTTTTTCTGTAGTTGCCTAACATTGGCTGGTGTATGAGGATACAAAACAAATGGCTGGAATTGTATTTGTGAACATGGCTTAATTCTCCACATGAGCAGGCAGTGGAAGAAGAGAAGAGGTTTGAGATGCTCTGCCTGGTTTAATCATTGTAAGCTTGGCTGGGCAAAGGGAGCTTTGCTTGTTACTAGGATAGCAATCATGGAAACAAAAAACAGTATAACAGAAGCTAGCTTGTGCGTTGGTACTAGCCGAGAGAGACACCAGAGACATCAGTCTTCGTTGTTCAGAGTATAAATGGTTCACAGGAGGTCAAGTAGTAATTTCTGTCTTAAAATAATGCTGCACATTTGCCTGCCTTATGCAGACTGGAAATCTTCTTTTCACATTCTATCAATTAAAAGCAGACACTTAGACAAGCTATTGTCGAGCTAAATGATAGAATAAAGGTCACTGAATTTCAGGGTAAGGGTGGCTCAAGCTCAACCTCTCCTGAAAAACCAAAAAAAAAAAAGAGAATTGATTCATTACAGACACTTAGTCTGGGAAATATGATAGTCAACAGTGAAATTCCCACTGTGTCCCGCAGCAATAATATAATTATATATGCCACCTGGAGAGGGAAAACCTAAGAAATGATAATGCCAAGTTGAGTCTGCCACCTTAAGTCTGTTCTTTTGTGCATTGGTGTGTCTTGAATAATGTGACATATTGTTTCTCGTCTAGAATATATTGGGCAATTTATTCTACACTCTTAGATATGCTGTGTGTTCTGTACTTCAAAGAACATCAAGCCATACTTTATCTACTTCATCAATGACAGGCAAGTTTGTATCCTGCTTTTAATGATGCCGCACACGCATTTTTCCAGAGACAAGGCATGTTAGGGAAAGAACTACAGAGCAGAGCTCAGCAGAATTTTCCTGCTCCCATCAGATTGGGGTGTTGTGGTGGGTGTTTATCAGGCTGGTAGTCTTTGTAGCATGACTTTTACCTTCTCATAGGCTTTAGCTGTAGGACGCTAACGTGAAGACCATTTGCTGCTACTTGGGTGTTAGATGCTGACTTCTCTGTCTTCTGTCCCAGGGACACAGGGAGGGTGTGATGACCATGCACCAGCAGCCTCGTCGGGATGGATGAGTGTAGTATGTGCTTTGGCCCTCGGGGTGGGGAGGGCCCCCACCGTTGCATTTGCTTCTCAGTCATCACCGTGGTTCTATCTCCTTTGGTGCTTTTCAGAACGCCCAGCATTTATGTATCGGAATATTTCAATACCTGCAGAGGTATGCGATCATCGGAGCTCATGAGACGCACCAGTGGGTAAGCTGCATGCCAGAAAGGGTATAAGCTGAAGCTGAAGGGTACGCTCGCTCTCCTTTCTGTGCCTAAATGATGCTGGTGAATAGAAACACCAGTCTGGTGCTATGGTAAGAGCCTACGATGAAACTTGTGGGCAAACGCTTCTTTCTGTGCTTTTGCAGAAAACAGCGCAACCCCTCCCGGTCTTCTGTGATTGGTTAGCAGCATTAGTGTTTCTGAATAGCAAAACCACACTTAACGGGTTCGTTAGTCTCCAAGTTATGCAACTTACCTCGTTTCAGATGAACAATGATTTCATTTGAGAATCGAATGTAGCTTTGAACCTCAGACATAGTTGCAGACAAAAGGAAGAAAACCTGTGCCGCAGTTAACTGTCCTCAGTTGTTTTCTGTCATGCAGGTTTTTAGTGCGTACTGGTATCGACTTCTGTCCCAAACACGTACGCGTTTCACCACGGATATGGAAATGTTTAAGTTGATGACTTGTACTATGTTCTCCCTTTTCTCAAAAAGCTGAGTTCATATCGTTGCACAAACGGCAAGTTAGCTCCTCACACCTTATTTTCTATTACACAAGAGTTACACAGCACTGAAAGAAAGAAATTATTTCTTCTTCTCCAGAAAAAGAGGCAACTTGCAAATCTTTGTATCAATATCTAAAATGTACAAAACATCCCATTTTATTCATGTAGCCTTCATGAATGGGTTCTGCAGGAATAAAGGCCTGGATCCCATTTTTGTGGACTATTCAGAAGTCGTATCACGAAGCTGTGAATTTGGCCACACGGCTGTTAAAAAAGTGCATCATAGTGCACCTTTCTAGTAGACATAGGCACCTTCAGTAGCAAGCCTATGCTAAATCAATCTAGGCTGTGTATTCTTCCACGTCCTAAAGCATTTTATGTGTGAAAGCATAGTGTTCACAAATGGAAACTGAAGCCATCTTCTCATCAGCAGCTAAGGCTGACAGAAGCCCAACTTTCTGTACCTTATCTAAGGAATAATATATTCCCAGCTTAATACATATTACAAAAAGGGAACTTTCGCAATGCAATGCACCAAATGCTACATTTGAGTGTCCAGTGTTACTCCTGGTCCAAACAAGTAATTGAAGAAGCGAAGATGACTGTAGCAATAGCGAATCGCTATTCTGTTGCCTGCACTTACAAGCCATGTGACTGCACGTGTTCCACACAGAAAGACCATCACAGCTGAAGCACTTTAGCAGATTCAAAGAGAACCGTAATTAAGGCTGAAAAATTGTTCATATCTTAGCTCTGGACAGTTGTCCATTTTTAATAAAAGAAGCGTCAAAGGCACAAGAGGGGAAAACGTGCTCAACCACCCTTTGTGCTTTAGCAACGTCTCCCTTACGATCTTTAACTACTAAACTTCCCAGCTTCTAATTTCTTAGAGACCGGTGCGGTTTCTTGAGCTGTTTGGTAGATCTAGACAGTAACAGGTACTGTAACTATAAGCTTCTCACAGCCCACATTGTAAGTAAGTCCAGATTTGGTCACGCGCAAGGCTGCTGCTGCCTTCTTTTGTAATGCTATTTCACCACAGATATTTAAGCATAGATGCAACTGTCAGTAAGCACCTCTTGGTGATGGAGAAAAGCAGGAGGATATGTAGGAAGGTTCTGCTTTCCTAGGTCACAGCCCGTGTTTTTCATTCCCACATAACTCAGAGTTACTAAATGAAAAGTGTCTGGCTTCATAAGGACAGGGAGGCTTGAAAATGCTTTTGGAAATGCCTCTTACGGAATCAGTGAATCCAAACTAAATGAAGCACAGCTGTGACATTTTTTCTCATTTCTCAAACTCCATCTAATGTAAGAAAGCTAAGAAAACAGTAACAGTGTTTCCCTTAATAGAAGACAAATCCCCCCAGCAGGTTTTGCTTTTAAATAAATGGACCATTTTTTGGAAAAACATTTACATCTTAATACTGTTTAAAAATTCTAGCACACACAGATATGCGTTCTGCAGATAAATGAGCTGTTTAGGTAAACTAGAATATTTAAAAAGTGTTATTATAGCCATAACTACTGGAAATATAAATAGTAACGCAAAATACTTTGAATTTATAA
>JAVJGG010000007.1:35575017-35585425 GCA_035590195.1 Aviceda cuculoides
TTTATACAAGAATATTAGAATATATCGTTGTATGAAGAATAATTTGGTGACTGACACTGATTCATCTAGACTTTGAAAGTGAACCACATCAGACACTAAAAAGGAGAAAGTAAACAATATATATGGAAATAATGAAGGCACTTTTCCCATTACCTGGAAGGAAGCACTAAATTTACTAAATAGTGCTCATTAATGACTGAATAATTTATCGAGCTGCTTGAGGTAAGTGTGACTCTTCTCATTATCAAAATAGACATCTCCTTTGCATGTACCTAAGCTCTTAATCTCCATAACCTTAGTGGCAAAGAGTTCTACAGGTTAGTCCAGTGTTACATACATACATGTAATATTACTTCTATGTATATTCGTGTGTATTTGCTGCTGTGTGTTCATATCTTTTTCCAGAAGCAGTTTAAACTATCTGCTTCTGGGTTTAATTGGCTACCTTATTTCTGGAATACAAATACAGAGCGTGATAAATAAACATAGTTATATTATTCATTGTTTTATACACCAATACCAGGGTCATAGCCTCATCAACATTTCCCCGACCAATCTTTACTAACTCTCCTCACATAGTTTTTTCCTGCGGTTTCCAACAGTAACGCTAACAGATACTAGCTATGGACTTAGTTGCCTTGCATTTGCATGTATCACTTTGCTGATTGATTTTCTAGACATTTGAGTTTGATATAGGGCAGGATAGCAACAAATAAACATGAATGCCATGCTAGTCTCCAGGTATATCCACTGCTCACAGGTAACAGGGGGAAATTATCTCTTTGATCACAGATGAAGTACTTGAGCAAGAGTTTGAATAAAGACTTTGCCTTGATTGATTTAATTAAATCAGTTTAGAAACTGCTTGAGCAGTGTGCACACTGCAGGGATTTAGTTAAGCTCACATCTAAACCAGTGCTGCTATACTGGGGCAAAGGTGAGCCCCCAGAATTCAATCACTATAGGCAGAGGCAAATGTTTGAGATATCAGCCGATGTGTAACAAAATTACAGATGACGATTGTGACTAACATCCTGGGCTAGCTGGCATCTTCTTGTCTGATCCCGTGTTTTCATGAATGGTCAAAAGTTGACAGCTTTTAACTGTGGACAAAATGAACTAGAGATGATGCAGCATCTTCATGAGGCAGGAGGTCTGGAATAGTGATATCGCAAAACCGGTCATAATGCTAAGCAGTTTTTGATAATTCTGCCTGTAAGATTTAGGGGACAAAAGAAAAAAAAAAAGTAGAATTTAAATGCTAAAAAACCTGCGCCTGGTCTGTTTGAAGGTATAGAGGTGAGTAGGAATTGCTCATGAATGATGAATCACTCACTGCCAGAGAGCCAGGCTCTGGTGGTTGCAGTCTAAAATGCTCATGCCTTTTTGTTTCTTTCTGCTCTAGTCAGCACTAACCGTGTTTATGCGGGCAGTGCCCAGGTTTTGTTCACAGCTCGTTGGATTGCTTTTACTCATCTCTTCTCAAGGACACGGCAAGTCTTAATTCATCACCCTTCGTAAAGATTAAAAGCGTTACTATTGTTTGGTGACACTCTAATTAAACAATAATGACTAGGTGCAGGCATTTCCTAGAGACTAATAAAAGGCTGGAAGGAAGCGATGGGCCAAGATCTTGCAGAGAAATTGCTATTGCAATTGTAAGCTGAGAAAAAACAAGGAAAAAAATGCAGAAAGGATTTTTTTGACGGATTACGCAATTTTATTGGCATTGGAAAGCCAATGCATGCTCTGAAAAGAATGTATGTCCTGAAAGCCTGTCAGATTGTTTCAATCATCTTTCAACACCCTAGCCAGCTTAAAAAGTGAACTTGAAAAACATTTTATGCTTTTGCTGGGTTTAGCTCACAGTCCCTCCTTCCAAACATATCCTGTCACAAATATTTATTTATGGCCCTGTGCTGGTATTTTAGCCAGACAAGTCGTTTTTCCTTCTACTGTTAAAACTAGTTTTCATGTGTTTCCAAAGCTAACCTATACTACTTTACTGACTTTTCAGTAAAAACTGGAACAATTTCCTCAGTAAAGTCAACCTTACAGCAGTTCGAAGGCCCATTCCAACCCAGCATAGAGGAATATGAGAGCAAATGAAAGCAGCTAGCACATTGCAGGCTGGAACCATTGATTCTTAAGTTCTGTGACATCTTTGTTACATGTCACATTAAATTGGATTGAGTTCGTGTTTCCTTGTCCTCAATGCATAAGTAGAAATACAGAGTTGAGAAGAACCTACTCAGCTCCTCTCCCACCATGCACTAAGGCACATCATGTGTATCTGCAACTCAACTTTAATCTTTGCTGAACTGACACTTGTCTATTTACTCTTTAAAAAAAACCAGAAATGAAATGTTGAAAAGTTGAAAGCTTCTACAACCTTTTTGACAGGGGTACTGCATTTAGTGAGTTTTCTTCTGTTGCTTCCTTACCCTATTTATCGCGAAGATTTTCCCCCTGTCTGGTTTAAATTTTCTCTCCTGTAAATTAAGACAAATTATTCTTGTCTTCTTAGTAGTAAATATTGAGAAACACTGATCAGCTTCTTGTAATTAACAACCTTTCCATCGCCGAAAATTAACTCACTCTTTTCTCCTCTTCTCCAGAGTAATACGACCTGTTTAACCTTTCTTCAGAGGGCATATTTTCTAACTTCTCGTATTTGCTGCATTTCTCTGAACTAACTGATGCGAAATAACTTGTCTTAATGTGGGATACCCAAAATGGGATGTGGTACTTCATCCGAATCCTCAGCAGATTAGGTACCTTCATGTCCTACAGATGTCATTTCTTTCAGTATGTGCTGGACTGAATTTTGCCATTGTTTCTCTACTGCACACTTCTGTTCAGCTTGTGAGCCGCTGTAGCCCTCAGACCATTTTTGACAGACCTGCTGCTTTGTCAGATATTTCTAATTTTGTACTTAAGAATTTTTTTTCCTCTCGCCCTTAGCTATTGCATTTGTATTTGTCGAATCCGATCGGGTTATTTTCAGACCATTTCTCCATTTCTAAAGATCCCTCTGAGTCTGGATTGTCCCCACCAAATTACTTTCAGATCCTCTCAGGTATTGAGTCATCAAAACAGTTTGGGAGTGTACATTCTTCCGCCATCCAGGCTATCCAGTAATCTCAAATAAAATCCATTCCAGCGGAGACTACTGCGTGCCCCAGTTCACAGTCGAACAGGCAATGATAGCCCTAACATGAGTTCTTCCACATATTTATAAAATCCTTTAAAACGTTTCCTTGTCAGATTTTTATGTCGTTTCCTTACTAAGCCGCCCATCTTTACAGTGCATCAGAAAATTTTGCTGCTAAGTCTGTCATGTACCTTTCAGAAGTCATCAGGTGTCCCGCACTCCTGTATTCCTTGACTTAGTCTCCCAAGGTCCCATCCGTAAGTGTTGTGATACTTAATGAAGTTTTCTGAAGTCCCTCACCTGTGCTTTGCCACCACTACTCCTTTCTTTGCATGGTGAACTTAATTGTTTTGTGATCACTTTCATTCAAGACACTTCACTCTTCTAGATTTATGACTACCTTCAACACATTATTCAAAACCACATCCAACATAGTTCTTGCCCTAATAATCTTCTCTGCTTTCCAGAACAGAAAGTTATTCCCATCTTGTGCCAAAGGCTTATCTATCTATCCTATTTAATATGCACTTGGGCTGCAGAGCACAAAATGACAGTCATTAGGATATGCAATAGCTCCGTCTCCATCTTTTTGCATAGTGGAACAATGGACAGCCTATTTCAGGAAAGGCTATTGCAACATTATGAACAATTACTGCAGCATTTTTGTACCTACTTAGATCTGGCATAAACTTGCAGTAATTCTCTTTTCTCCACCTTTCCCACTACTGTAATGGCATGTAACCTCAACTACGCTAGAGGCAGATAAAATTCTTCCCTTTCCTTAGCCTGGATGCAAATGCTATTGGCTAAACAACTCACAAAAGTCTTAGTGATTTTTCTAACCAAACAAAACTAGAACTAGAGTTCATACCTCCACAGTATTTGAAATGTATTTTCAGCTAACAGCTTGTGAGTGGAAATAACCTGTCTGCAAAATTAAACAAATTATAAGCAACACAACTGTCTTTATAAGTGGGCTTTTAAAGGTACGAGTCAGCCAGCAATGACATCTGTAGTTATCGTAGTTAAACCAATTCAGTGTTTCAATGTGCATCAGCACGAAGACTGTTCAGTTGTGACCCTTAAGACATTCTTTCTTCCCAGGCTCTCGGTTCCAAGGATTTTTTCCCCTCCCTTCAAACTTATAAGACTATATAAAGAAGGAAGTATTTTTACCGTAAGGACTGATGACCAGGGATATTTTTGCTTTTCTTTAAGACTCAAAAAATACACGAGGGAAAAAAGGTCCATTGCTCATTTTATAGCACAACTATAATGGTAAAACCTATGTCTGCAAATAGGGTAAAAAGAAAAAGATTTGAAATAAAATTATTTCTTGAACCTCAATGACTGTGGCTTTTTCATGACTTTTTACTGCTACGAGTAGTTTTGGGGAGTAGCAATGCCTCTGGGGGTTTTGGGTGACGCTTGGAATTTTTTTGCGCTATTAAAATCTCAAATTTACTTCAATGAAGGATGCTATATTCTAATTTGTATGCTGCTGAAATTAAGATATCATTGAGACTTGCCATGTGTGCTTGACTTTCACCTTTTGTCCTTCTTTTTATCTCAATAGCAGTCGTAGAAGCAGGAGAGTAGTATTAGTGTTGGAATTTGGGCATTTTAGTTTTCTCGCGACAAAGTTTAGCTTTCAGGAACGGGAACGTCGTGCCACCAGTCAGATCTCTGTGGACTATCAGCAGGCTTTTTATAAACCGTGTACCACGGTTTAAGAATTGCTGAGAAAGGCCACGTGTTTTAGTCACATGCCTAACTTTTTCAAGGAAGAAAGTCACTTTCTAAGACTTATTCATTAAATAAGTTAGCATGGTGCCCTTCCTTCAAAAGGCTGCAGAGAGCACACTTCATTCCTATACGAGAAACTTCTTAGGTATCTTTAGGACTGCAAAAGTTAGTTGTTAAAGCAAGGGTGAAATCAGGTTTTGTGCGTAAGAGAGAACGAAATCAGCTAGACTGCTGGTGAGCTGGGAATAACCAGAAACCTGGACAATAGAAGGCAGGGAAGAGTTCAACTTCAAGAGGTCAAATACAGATCTAAGACCGCTCTTACAAAGCAAGCAGAAATATGTTACCCTATCAAACGAAGCAAGAATCCTGGTCATCAGGACAAACATAGGAGACCGTTCTTTTCCAGAAAGGAAACAGATTATTGTTAATGTGAAGCAATTTACCAGGTCAAGATGCAAACAAATCCGAGCCAGTTATAACCTCTTTCCTATTCCTTCCTCTAGGATTTGTATGTAGGACTCTTACAAACACATATGCCTTAACGTTTTCCCCACTTTCTGTGGTTGTTTTGAACCGGCAAGGGCTGTTGTATCAACAAGCAATTTATATTTTGTTTGGTCCCAACGCCGTCTGTACTACAAATGACCGAATCTTGCCTCGCAATAAAAGACTCTTGACCTCAGTGTCAATGAGAGTTGTGCTGGGTGTCACCAAAGCTGATGTCAGCTATTTGTACCTTAAGTATTTTCACCAGCTTGTTTCCATTTTAATGCTAGAAATCAGTGACTTAGTTGTTTTCCACAGCTCCTTTTGTTTCTCTCCTGATTAGAATAGCTGACAGAATCTGAAACAAATGAAAATTTGTCTCTGTTCACAAGGTCGATGCAAGGCCTCTACCTCTGCTTAGATCTTCAAAACCAGAGGAGACGTCAAAGAATGCGCTTGCTTTCTAGCTGATTTGTGCCATCCCTCTGCACTAAGTGATTTCAGTCTTTTTCTTTCTTTGTTTCCGCGCCCCCCCCACGTCAACATATTTTCCATGCCAACATGTTTCACAACATACCAAAATCTTTCTGCTGTTTTGTATATATAACTAAGCAAACAAAAAAAGCCTTGCATTACTACTACTGCCTCTGAGATGTGGAGCTGGGATATGACTTGATCCTAGAAAAAAGCAAAATCAAACCCAAGCCAGTTGTCTCCTGGGGTTTTCTTAGGTTTTATCTCATCATAAACATTCTGTCTGGTTTTAGTAACTGTGTCTAAAACAGACTCCATCAGGGTCAGCAGTATGAGACTAAGACACAGAATTTACTAAGATAGGAAGATTGTATTGCTACTTCTCTATGTAAAATTATGTTTCTCACGGCTCCCAGGGGACCAGAAGGAAAACAAACATGTAGCAATGAGGCGATAAGAGGGGAGAAAGAATTGAAAATGCTTGTGGGGAAACCCTTCTCTCCGGCAGTGCTTTGCTCACACTGACTGAATTATTACAAAATAGAAAATAACCCTCACGTACCCGAATAAGGACAAAAAAAAAATTACTGCAGTAATGGTTGAATACTTGAGAGTCTGTGTTACAAAGACACAGATCCGTTTGTTTTAAATCAAGGTGAAGAATAAAGAAGTGACACTTAAAAAAAAAAAGTTTCAATATGTAAAAACCATATTTCTAGAAAAGTAGAATTTCTTTTCTTTCGTTTCTAACACTCAGCTTGGGTAATTAGAATGAAAAGAGTTTGTCGAGAAACAGCAAGAGACATTTCCAAAACAAAGCTCACACAAAGAAAGTTTTCCACTTCTATTTTGCCTTAATAACCATTTTCTGTAAGGGATATTTAACGTTTTTGCAGGAAGCTCTTTTATTCTCACGGGATTGATTTAAAACCAATTTATGTATCGTACAGAGGAAAGAGTTTGGAGCAGGGAGACATGTAAGGAGAGAAATGCTTAAGGAACAGTAATCAAGGTAAAGGCATTTGAACAATTCAGCAGTTTAAAGAGGATTAAATCATCACGTTTCAAACTCCAAGCACATGTGAAATATCTGACGTTTCATTTTCAAGTAGTGTTCTCAGCTAGAGCTTTCCTTCGTAAATCTTCAGAGTATTTTACAATGGAGTAAATAATCACTACACTAATTTTATAGATGTGAAAATTATTCATATATGGAGGTGGAGCAGCATACTTAAAGGTGCCTTATCCCGATTTTATAGTCGGAAAACTTTTTTGTATGCTGAGGTGAAGCAGCATGCTTAAGGCCGTCTAGCAGCGAGGAGTCAGGAGGGGGACCCGGATTTCAAGCGCTCTGAAATAAAGTCACAGATACATGATCTGACACAAGCTATGACTCTCGCTTTCTCGACACTGAGAATACAATTACTTTTGTCTTAAAAAAAACAATCTGGAGGTTTGCTTTTGTGAAACTAACTGTGAGCGAAGTTTCAAGATGCATATTATGTGCAGAATAAAGACAGTAAGTGGAATAGTTTATATGCCATTATAGATCTGCCATTATGCAATTATTAACAAAGGAAGAATATATCAGCATTTTAGACCCCAGGCAATAAAAGAAAGGAAGCAGCAAGACAACCAATATTGCAATGGAGACATACACGGCATGTGACTGGGACTTTTTTGTTTTCTCTCCTGTTTTCATGCACAGTTCATTGTTGACTCCACAGCCATAAAAAGAAGAAGCTGACCTTTATTGCTCTTTTATTTTTTTTTTTATAATGAAAGCTTAATAACTCCTATGATTTCACAATTCATCAAGTTGAAGGTTTAAGAAAAAAACATTATGTAGCACCCCTCCTCCCCCAATAATCATAGCTGATATCCCGCCTCCAGTGCGGCCTCTGCACTAAGATCCCCCATCTCCTCCACCTTTGTACCTGATCTCGCCTCACTTTAGGATTCATATCTCTGATTTTCTGTTCTTTGCCACTGGATTTTTCTTCAGATCATCTACTGTTTTACATCAACCAGAAAATAACCCTGCTTGTGGATACTTTCAAGGTTTTCTGTTGGTTTTTTTAAGTAGTGCAAAGACCTTTCTGATCTGTTTGTCACAGTGTCAAGCATGCATTGCATTAAATAGGTTGGTATTACTGCACGTATTCCAGATGCAAAAGACTGAAGCATCCCTGCTCTGCTTGAACCAAACAAAAGGTTTCATTTCACTAAGGGGGAGCAAAGTTTACTTTGGGTTTCATACCCTGAGTGAAAGAAGTATCACAAGTCTTCCCTTCTGGAAATTAATATATCTTCTAGAAATGTCAAAATGTTGTTCTGCTCAGGTGAGGAATTAAATCAAAGTTAGTGGGCCTATTCACGTATTCAAAATTATCACTCATTTACCTGCTTGGAGGATCGGGCCCATATTTTTTAAGTGATCTGTCAAAACATCTCTATTATTCAACTTCATTGACCTACACTTAATAAAGCAAATGGTTAACACGAAACCTCCTCACCGCATGCTGGCGTCTTACAGAAAAACACCATTTGGGTGCCACATTTACGATTAAATGGGTGTGGAACACCGCAAGGTAGCTGCGGCGAGGCTCTCTGAGGTTACTCACGAGAGACTACGCAGTTCTGCGGCCACTTACACGTTCACGACCACAACTTGGTCTGCAATACTGATATTTGCCAGCAATGCCTAGTAGTTGACCTCTGCGTCCTCTAGTATGTCAAGACAGAGATTAGTAGCATTAATTCCCGTATAACAAGAGTGCTCATCTTGTCTGGCCTATAAATAACTAAAGCGATAATTCAATCTCTTACTTTAAAAAAACCAAAAATACATGGGTGGGGATAGGGACCTCCAAAACAAATGAAAACTAACCAGTTAACCTAAAATCCAATCCTACCCTCTCGCAGTGAATTTTAGAAAATACATTATTTTCACCGAGGACGACCAAAATTGCATTACTCACTGGCGCTAAACTTATGTGCTTTTAACCTAGCTGCATTTTTTCTCAAAGACATAATTAAAAGCATATATCTAAGGATCGCAGGCGTGTATCACTGTAAGAATGCCCTCATTAACGAAATGCTGCTGATCGTGCCGTTCCTCTCACAGTACTCTGTTCCTTTCATCTGCAGTCAAAATGCCTTTCTCTTCTACGGAAAACTGTGAATTAGTCTCTATATGCTGCTGAAAAATTGATCTCCCATAACTGAAAGGATGCCAACAAATACAGAAAGGGGACTACTAACGCAAATAGCTGTTATCAGTGCATTAAATGTATGACAAGTTGTCACTTCAATAGACTAATGTTGTCATTTTGTTACCGACTACGAGTATGGCAGTATGATTAAGTCAAAAGTGATTTGATTACCGAAATGTTATCCCAAAAATTTAAGCTTCTGACTTCTCCAGAGGTTTTACTGAACCGATGGCTGCAATTGATATCCACCCAGAACCTAGGTGTTCGGTGTGAAAGGCTGTACTGTTAAATTCCCACTATAGAAGACAAAAATGCAGCTTCATACATTCATATGAGAGGTTGACAGGAGATCCCATACGAGCTCTGGTTTTAGCGTATGATTTCGTTCCGTAAGGGGAAAAAAAAAAGCACGAGTACTTCATTTGTATTGGCACAGAGGGGCCTACCCAAGGAATTAGGCTTGGAATGAAGTTACCTTCTCAGTGACTGCAATCTCTCACCATTTTTGGATGACTAGAATCACTGTTTAAGTACAAAAATTGGATGTCATTGGCATTTCGGACAGTTTGAAATTGGGTTTCAGTCGGAATGCAAATTTGAATTAGTAATGTGAGATAAACGATTTGGAAGTGTAGGGTGTTTCCCAAGTGTTGTTTCTAGGGAACTGTGACCGATATTGCCTTAAACAGCCACGCTTGCCATCCAGCAGCACGGCAGTCACAACGTACCTTACAGCCAGTGGTTCCGTGGCTGCCGTGGCTCCGTGCCTTTCCCATCCATTAAGCGAGGGACAGTGGGACATGGGGCTTCCTGCGGTTCGCAAACCGTTTTTCACATACAGTTCTTGTTTTCCTGAAAATTTCACAGGTGAAACAAAGCTTGTGTCGGAAAATTCCCAGGGTTGCTTTGTCATTGTCTATAGGGAAGATGTCCACAGACGGTACATTTCACGGCAGGAAATTTACAGCTGATGTTTTCCCATCCAGATCCATCCTTTTACCACTTTCCAGTCAGTTACCTCCTAACCTCCGTTGGGTGCACGCGTGGAGACCCTCCGCTGGCAAGTTACACTTGTCGGCAACGCTTCTTACAGCGGATTTGCCTACTGGAAGCACTCTACGGACCCCAGAAGGGCTACGGGCAACGGCCGGCCCGACCAGGGGATGCAGAGCCATTTACCGCGCCTCTCCCTACACCCCTTCCACTGGGTACGTTCCCACCCCGGGCTGGGTCAGCGAAGCGGGATTAAATAAGGGGGTCCCGTCCTCCCCACGCGTGTTTCCCTCAGCGCCCCGCGGCGCCTCAGGGAGGGAAGAGAAGGGGCGGGGCA
>JAVJGG010000007.1:35586568-35621313 GCA_035590195.1 Aviceda cuculoides
GTTGTTGTTTCGGCTGCCGGCTGGTGCTTGGGGCTCGTTGGGTGGCTTAGAGTTTCCTGGCCTTGAGTAAACCCGTCTGAGGTGTCCGGGAGAGCGGACCCGTGAGTCCGAATAGGGCGGTTTAATCTCGTAGTAGGCTCTTACCAGCTAATCTGGAAAAAAAAAAAAACAAAAAACAAAAAACCAAACCGAAAAAACCAGAAACTTGATCTTCCTTGCTGGAACGCTGTAGGTTTCTGGCAGGGTCACGAGTGAAGTTGCGGTGCTAGTAACTTCTGTTGTAGAGGATCTATGTCTTCCCCTTGTTGCGAGGTGCCCGAGTTCTAATTTTTGCCAGTAACTTGCACTTCACCTCGTTGGACCTCCATTGGGTCTTGAAGAAGAGTTGCGTGAATTCAGATAGTCTTAGAATTGGCCAGACTTCGTTAGCTGTACGACTTTAGTAGGAGCTGGCATGGGCCATAGTCAAAACAGCCATATTTGAGTTCCACTGTGTGTGTGTGTGTGAAACGGTGCAGCGTTGAGCTCTTATAGTTGGTGGCAGCCGTTGTTGTAATGTATAGTTCACTTCCTAGGTCACTGAGCACAGGGCTAGTCCTGTATACTTCGTAGCTACTGCGTTTCACAGCACTGCCACACTCTGCTTTGGATGTTGTGGGTAAAATAATTTATCTTTGTCATGTTTCTGTCTGTGTATTGCTTAGACCAGTTGATGCATAAATGTACTAGTGAACTTTGATTGCTTATGCGTGTTTCTTGATGGAGATTTAAGATGCCATTTTAAAAAGTACATTGAGATACTATTACTATTTGAAATAGAAATGTTTAGGTGGTACTTAGGTTTTTAATTGCTCTCTGGAAAAAGTTTTTTAGTAGAACAGTGGAATTGACGTTTATTATTAAGAAAGCAGTATCTTGTCTTTGGCTTCTGAAAATGAGGTCAGGGCTTAGCCAGATGCGTACTTGGTTGCCTAAAATATGAGTGGTCACTGTTGAGAGCTCTTTGAAAGTCATTGTGGTCTGACAGAAGATCAGTTTTCTGCAGGGCGGGCTGCAGGATAGAGACTTCCTTAAAAAAAATATGGAAATAGGTTCCTGAATAAATTGGGGAGTTAACACAAAAACCATATATGTAGTGGAAAGCAGCAAAATTGCATGGTGCTTGGTTCACTTCGGCATATTATGAAAAGTTTTCTGATAACGTGCTGTTTTAACAGTCACTATAGATGATGGTTTTTTTCTTCTTCTTCTTTCTGTAGCTTGGAGAAACAAATTTGTAGCCCTTAAGGGTTTGGGGGCAGGGGGAGTATGCATTTCAGCAGTTGAGAGTTGTGCAAATTGGCTTCCTTACTTTTGAGAGTGAAATGGAAGTTTTCTACAGCTTTTATGTGGTTTCTTAAATATGAATGCCTAACCCTAGAACTGATAAGAGTCAGGGCAGTGTAGATCTGCTCCATCTTGGGAAAAAATCTTCAAAGCCGACACCAAACCTATTCAGTAGGGAGCGCCCAAAAAGGCTTGGAGGAGAAGAAAATAACAGGTGGCATAACTGCATGGTGAAGGTAGTAGGGAAGTGAGGGAACTGGGGGAATGATACTCTTACGACTTGTCTGACTGTTGGGAAGCAGCTGGGTTAACAGTGTGTGTGTGTGGGCAGCAGATGTGTGCCCTGTGGTGACTGGTGGGAAGGTCACTGTGGCTAAGTGTTCAAGTGGCACTCGGATACTCCTAATGGACCACTATAGTTTATGAATGAAAAAGTTGCTTTTTATCTAGGAATTACTTCTTGACAGTCAGCCTTTCTGTTGACTTGGTAACAATTAATAGTAAGTAATTATATGTTATTGATGTTATATTAGTAATATTGCAATCTGTTATTAATACTTAACACTTTATAAATCCCCTGCTTAATAATCCTCCTCCTTGGGGGGCAGGGAGGAACAAAGTGTGGGTTTTTCTTTTTTTTCCTAGTCCCTTTGCATAAGGCATTTTTTTTCATCTTTGATTTTCTGAAACCCAGTTTTACTGAGGATCTCAGGCTTGTCAGGTAGTTTGTGTTATTCAGTGCTGATGAAATACCATTTACAAGCTACTTTAAGATGCTCATATCAGAGTTCTAGGTTGTGTCATTAAGTATTGTTAATGTGTTAATGATTGTAACGAGCCTATTTCAGAATGGATGTATAATGTTCTGTTAGCGGTGCTGTGGTATGGATAGGGTTTTTTTACTAGCTATTAGAATTAATAGCATTATATGTCTGTCAGTGCCTAACTGTTTAAAGACCCCCACCACCCCTTGCCACACCCCTTTCAAATTTTGCATCTGATTTGTCTTAGGAAGCTAGCTCTTGGTTTTGCAAAGGACGTAGGCTCCCGGTAACTAGAGCGAGCAGCAGCAGTGATGCCAAAAGGCTCCAGTTGTAACTACCTTGTTAGGCCGTAGTAATGAGTCTGTGGTAGATTTCCTGTGTTGATGCAGATGTTGCCTTCAAAATGCTTTTCTGTTGTCTTTGACAGTATTGTTTTATTGCAGTGCTTTAAAGGCAAAAGTATGTAGCATTATAATCTAGTACTTTTGCATAAATATGTGTAATACTATTTAAAGCAAGTGCATCTTTTTGCAATAAAGTAGCTATAAAGGTTGAAGTGCTGTAGTTAGGAGGCTGTTAGATGGTTTCTTTTGTTTTAAAGACACCTCTCATCTGGTGACTTCGTAGCCTTCATAACCCAATGGTCAGTATGTTGTTGGATGGAGGTATTTGCTTTTATGGTTTATTTCTCAGAGATGGGGGAAAAAACAGTCAATTCTGTTAAGGTTTGATGTAGAAAATGAGTTCCTATCCATTTCAAGGGAATGGGAGAAGTACGTGGAGTGAGTGATACAGGCAGAGTGCAGGCCTTCTATTTATATCTATCGTTTTGTTCAACAAGAGTGTGTGCAATGCAGCGGAAGTTTGGAAAATTAAATCTGACAAAAATATGGGGAATTGTCTGTTCAAAGTTACAGATGGTGCGCAGCGAACTCCAGTTATGGTGACTCCAGTATTGAGAAGGTCTTTCTAGTTTGGAAACTGCAGCAAACTGGATGTGACAAAATATGAAACATGCTTTTAAATTGATCTCAAATGTCAATGCAAAGCAGTTAAATGTTGTGAAGAGTGAAAAGGAAAGTGAAAATTAGCAACTTCCCCAAACGTTTTTGGTTTATGTAAGGAGGAGGTAGAAACTTGTGACTTGATGTGGGGATAATACTCCTTCATTCTTTGTGTTGACTTAAACAGAAAGCAGTTATTGAAGTGTAAGAACTGCAGTAAAACTAATTCTTCTGGAGACAACAAGGATAGGCATTGGAAAGTACACAGCTGTCTTAGGGTCTTTATTGCTTGGCAGGACTTTGTGGTGTTGAAACTGAATGAATAACTGGAGACTTTTCCAGGTTTGAAGTTGTCTTTGTATCAAGAGCAGACCAAAGTGGGTATGCCAAGTGTTGGGCTGAAATTTAGTATGTGAGTATGTTTTTGAGTGTGGACTAAGCAAGCGGAGACAGTTATAGATGTTTAAAAAAGAAAAAAAAAAAAAGAAAAAAAAAAAAAAAAAGAAACTGTATATGAGTTCTCTGCTCTGGTGAGACCCCACCCAGAGTAGGGGCCCCCAGCATACGAAGGACATGGACCTGTTGGAGCAGGTCGAGAGAAGGGCCACCAAGATAATGAGGGGGCTGGAGCACCTTTCGTGTGAGGACAGGCTGAGAGAGCTGGGGTTGTTCAGCCTGGAGAAGAGAAGGCTCCGGGGACACCTTACAGCAGCCCGCCGGTACCCAAAGGGGGCCTGCGAGAAAGCCGGAGAGGGACTTTTTACAAGGGCATGTAGTGATAGGAGAAGGGGTAATGGCTTTAAACTGAAAAAGGGTCGTTTCAGATTGCATGTAAGGAATAAATTCTTCCCTGTGAGGGTGCTGAGCTTCTGGAAGAGGTTGCCTGGAGAGGCTGTGGCTGCCCCCTCCCTGGAAGTGTTGAAGGCCAGGTCGGATGGGGCTTTGAGCCATCTGGTTCTAATGGAAGATGTCCCTGCCTATGGCAGGGGGCTTAGAACTAGATGATCTTTATGGTTCTTTCCAACCCAAACCATTCTATGGTTCTGTGAAATCTGCAGTGGACTCCCAAGCTTCACTCTCGAGCATGCCTGGGTTGTGTTGGAAGCTAATTTGTGGACATGGAAAGAGAATCATCACACTGCTTCCATGGTTTCCTATTCAGAATTGATTAGTGGAATCATGGGGCATAAGCTGTTGCATCTTATTTAAAATAAAAATAGTACTGCGTAGTGTTTTTCCCCCCCTGTGGTACAGGTAATAAACGGTCATCTAGTGTCCTGCATGTCTTGATCTGGTGTTTAAAAGAAGCACAGTTTAAAGGAGTTCTTCAGGCTGGTTGTTGTCTTGTTGTCCAGGACAACTAGTACCATATCTGGATGCTTCCTGATTTCTTAATTAGACTATTTTTAGTCCCAATGGAGAAATGGGGTAACTCCATGTCAGGCAGTAGTCTCCTGTTGCTTGTCCCTGTCCCAAACCCCCCCACCTCTTTTTAAGGGAACAGCCTGTAGAGGCACTAAGCGTTTGTCCTGTTGGAAGGATTCCAACAAAGAGGCAGAAATCCATACCTGTAGTGGTTAATTAAGCTCAAAGTGCTTCTAAAAAATGAGCTGATACTTGGTTGGTCCCCTACTTAAAAGAAGAAGGGAGATGACTGAACATAAAGCTTAGAGACCATCTGGGGTTTATACTTCGCAGAGAAGTTAAGAGGGTTGGCGCTTGCATGTTCTGAAGGACTACTTTATTTCTTTGTAAAAGTATTATATGGCTAGCAGGTAGTTGTAAAATTACGTACTGGGCCTGTGCTGCTGGGCTTGGAGTTATCTTCAGCGAAGAACCTTGAAGTAAATGAAGTAGTGTCTTAGAAACAAGCATGAGTGTTTTTTGGGTTTTTTTTTCCCCTTTTGTTACTTTGTTTTGTTTTTTTTGTGACATACTGGGAATGCTAATCTGGCTGTGGGTGAGCTTTACTGAACTGGATTTCACAGGATTATCCAATAATTACTGTTTCCCTACAATACAGATGTTAACCTTGCTTATTAATGAGCCATGTCGTAGAGTGCTGTGAATATAGCACACGAAGGTGATGATCTTGCCCCTGAAAACCTTGGTTTTTGGGAAGAACTAGGGTGATGATACTGGGAGGAAGCAAAACTCTCGTCATGAATTCTGTACAGTTTTTTCCATTTTAACCTTCCCAACAGCAAGTGCATTGCTTATGAAAGCAGGGGTGAGATGCCAGAGAGTTACTCGGAAGAAACTGGGTAATAGGCTGTGCAACTTGCTTCTAGAAGTAACCAAACTGGATGTGAAGTAGTGGTAGGCAGTGTCGCTGTGTTTAGAAAAGGCAGTGGGCTGTTGGTCAGCCTTTCTGTGTCTTGCAACTTTGGACATGAGGGGTTGAACGTGACTCATTACTGGTCTTCTGCTGTAACTTCCTTTATTTCCTTTGCCCTAGTATATGTGGGAAGAAGTTTTGTGATGGTCATTATATTGGTTTTTTAAATTATCGTAGCTGATAAAATGGTGCGTTTGGAGCTGTGTGGTGTTGAGCCTTCCGGTGCTATATCTTAGTAAGCTGTTGTTTTTCTAAGTGACCTTGTATCTAGGACTAGAGAGGCAGGGAAAAAGCCACTCAAGTGGGAATTGCTTTTAAGTTAATTAGTTAATATTTGTGTAACACGGAACGTTTGCTTCATTTCTTTAATATGATGGTTAAAGCTTAGTTTTCTGTGAAGAGGTCCCTCTCAATAGGGAGGACAAGTGAAAACCTGGAATCTTCCCTTTGTAAAATTGAAAATTTTTTCTCCTTTCTTTTATAATCCATCTCATACTGCAACCTATTGAAGTCGTTACTGGCAAACTAGTGAAGGAAGGAGCCTCTTACGAGCTCTACTGTCCTACTTAAATTGAGTGAAGTCTTTACAAGTACTTGATGACATTTATTATTCAGTTGGTCTCTGAGTTTCATACTGTTGTAGCTGAGGACTAAGAAAACTAGCACCTTAACAGAGAGGAGTCTAACTCCCGTTTTATGAGGTCTTGTGCTGTGCGTTTGTAGATTGCCATGCTGTTTAATTTTTAGCAGAAGTGTCTTTTCCTGGAGGCTTTTCTTCAATTAATTTTTTAAGGGAAGGAGGGGAGTCTTCAAATCTGGTCAACATCACAGCTGTAGTAAAGGTTGAATTGCTTATTATCCTGGGAGGAGACTTAGTAAGTTTTTCAAATATCAGTCCTAAAATTAATATAGTCTTGAAAATTTCATTGTGGATGTTTTTTTTTCTGCCTTATGTGTCTTATCAATAGCAGTTCAATTAGTAACCCAAATAGACGAACTTTCCGACGAGCATAAGGTTCTTCTTGCCCTTCTAGGATGCTTTAAGCCCCATTTCAATTAACCTTTAATACCCTGAACTTTAGGTCTTTAAGATATCTCGGGGATTTGCAACTCCAGCAGCTGCTATAAATTCCTAAGTGTGCTGCTGTACAGCCTGCACTGCTTTCTCTCGTGTTAAGATGTGGCTTGTGTGTTGTGCCTTGTTCTGAAGAGGCGAGTAGAGAGAAGTGCCATAGTAAGGGATCTGTTAACTTTAGTACTTCAAAGTGTTTCAGTGTGCTGTGGACCGACGCTTTGACTCTCAGATTCTGATTGCACAGTGGGAGAGCTGATTGTGGCAGGTGTTATGTATATAGCTGGTGCAGGGTCACTTCTGCCATGACTGTGTGTCATGGCAGTCTTCCCATATGTGCCAGGCTGACATGTTTGTTATTGGTTTCCTTAGTTTAGTGGTTATGTAGCATGTGACTTGCCGCTCTTTGCAGTAGCTGCTGTTTTATTTTCAGTTGGAATCTAGTTTAGTTGTCGTTCAGGTGGGTTATGAGCTGCAAGGTGGTCTGGAAAGTTCAATTGTGGAATTTGGGTTGGGATTGGTCATGTTGATTTTTTTCAGAGCGTAATATCACTGAATCTATGTTCACATGTGACTGTAAAGGTCAAGCCTATTACTCTGTCTCGACCAGTTTTGCTTTGCTAATATTTGAGTAGCAGAAATGGTTTGTTAGAGTTCAAAAGATAAAGGGAGAAAACAAGTGGGGTGAGTACTCAGGACTGTCTGGTTTTTGTTTTGGCTAAAAGTATAATATAACACATGCGAAGCACTTGCACAATCCTGGTAATAGGCATGGCTGCCTTACTTGAAGTGTAGGTTCAGCATGGCAGGTGGTGAGATGCTGAACCAAGTTTTGACCTCTGGGTAATGAAAGATAGGGAGCCTATGGTGTAGTGCTTGGGATTTATCTTTAAGGTTTTCAAGCCTAATGAAGGCATCTAACAACTTGAAACAAGAACATTGTTCTGCCTGTTACAGTATTTAGCTGTATTTTGTGTAATGAAAAAGAAAGCAAACGAGGAAGCAGTTTGGGTATTTGCATGTGGTCCTAGTCTTACATGACTATGCAGGTAGAAATGCTTTTTTGTGTAACGTAGGGCACAAAAGGAATACTTTAAGTTCAGTTTTGTGAGTCAGGTAACTAGTATGGTGACTGAACTTTGGTGGTACTTTGGGAGAACAGTCATTCTCACTGTACTGTCCAGAGCTGTCGTGTGCCTCTTAGACACGTATGGAGAAATTAACAGGTTAGGAAACATCTGTAGGCTGGTGAAGGTATCTATTGTATAGCTAAGTCCAACTTCAGCTCTTATGGACATGTGGTCTAGTGCTCTTTAATTTTTAAGTGGTTAGTCTTTGCATACCTGAAGGACGTGACATTCTGCATTGCCATGTACATGAACATGTAATATTACGCCTTTGTTAACTGCACGTAATCGTTCTGTTCTTTTTCAAGAAAGTTATCAATTTAACTTTTGTGTGCCCAGAAGTAGTTAAATACTGAGCAAGTACTTTGGAATCCAGTGATTCTGAGCTAAGTTTTTGGGATAGTGTCCAAGAGTCAGATGGTGATATAGGAGAAGCAACTTGATTTGTAGTAGTGTCATGTTAATATGGTGCACAAACTCAAGCCACCTTTCCTTTGCCAAATTTTGACTAAAGACAGATGTAACAAATGTATATGCCATCTACTTGCTTTTTGTCTTGCGGATGTGTTCTGATAAAATATGGTCATGTCACAGTAGTGATGAAAGGGGGAGTAAGCATGCAGGTGTTCTAACTGAAACTCCTGGACACCCTCGAAGGGTAAGGCAGCCTGTAATAACAGAGGATATATTGCCTTTGTCTGTGACAGACTTGGCCTGGATTTTAAAGAAGCTGCACAGGATTTTATGTCGGGTGTCTGTGTTTTGTTGGTTCAACTGAAAGTTTTGGTTTTGTTTTCTTTTTGTTTGTTTGTGGGTTTTTTGTTTTGTTTTTTGTTTTTTTTTTTATTACATGTCAGTATTTTGCATGTCAACATGGAAAAGAACAACTTTGTTAGCTAATAAAAGTAGAATTCATTTTCAGACGAGTGTTAACTAGAAACCAGTGATTCTGGAAAGAGTGTGTTTATTTCTCTGGGCTTTTGTTAGTGTAATATCAGAGCTGTCAGTCATTAACTAGTAGGCTACCCATAGGCAAGTATTCTTCTGTGCATGGAGAGCTGAAGTTAATGCCAGAGATGGGACTTGGTCTCTCCAGAGCGGGGTAATTACAGGCCTACTTTGCTTTGACACCTGGGAATAATGAGCGTGCTTTAATATACACACGTAAACTGTGTCAACTTAGACATCTTTCTAGCTGTAGATGTTTGTTTGTTTTAGCTTTAAATGTGTGCACACATGCTGTCTGGTCAATGTCTCATTTCTTGCTAAATTGGTTTCATCTGGGGTTCAGAGGAAAAGTGTTTGAGGTAATGAGTTAGGTTGTGCTTCTTGTCTCTGGCATGGTTTTGGTTTGCAGTGTTCTTTTTAGGTCTTCGTTCTCAAAACTGTTTAATTTCTTAACCTTGGGCTGTATTTTACTTGTTGTGGCTATTTTTTGCCTCCATAATAGTCTAGATAAGTGGGTTACCACAGTCGAACGAGTTGCTGTTTGTAAGCAGAGCTGTGTTAACTGACACTATGAATGCTCTATGCCTGCCAAAATGTGGAGTGTAATGGTGTCAGATAACAGGTGGTTCTCGTAAACACATTTTATTCTGCATTTGGGACTAACCAGGAACACGGACGTGGTCGGTCACCTAATTGTAACTTCATGACTTGAGATGCAGTCCTTTTCCTAAGAAATCGTAAGATTTGCAGGCATCTGTTTTGGAATGGAAGCTTTTTCATCATGTGTTTTTGCAGGTTTAGCTTAAAAGCTGTTAATATACTGGGTGAACAGCTGCTTCCCAAAACGTTGGGAATATTTGCCTACTTGTAATACCTTAAGCTGAAAGTCTGAGGTTAGTTTGCAGACCCCAGCGATGCTAAGAAGCAGTACACTGACACAGGTCGCATAGTCTCTAGTCTGTCATTCTGCTGTGATCGAGATGGCTCGTCCTGTATTTTTCTCTCCAGCTTAATAAGTTAGGCAGTGATTGTGAAACCTCTGTTCTCTTGAAGGGCTAGGTTGTTTTTTCTCTTCATCGCTGTCTAGCTGCTAACATGGAAGGAAGATGAATTCCTCTTCGGCTTCCTTGGCTGTCTTGGAATGGATTTCAGTCTCTTGAAAGTTTGTCTACTGGTTAAGAAGGTAGGAACCTTTCCCATGCTCACCTCTGATTCATGTGTTCCTTGCTCACTCTTGTCTAGGTTAGTTACTTTTTAGTAGTGGCAGTGGGATGTCTCGGGTGTAGGTTATGTCAGTTGTGAAACTGTCTCTCTGAACAGAAGCAAGGTGGAGGAAAAAGCACAGAGAAGAACAGGTTAACAACTAGAAATAAGAAATTTACTCGATCCTAGGGATCTTTTAATTAAGTGGGGAATATATCTTTTGGTTTGAGTAGCAAAAGACATGCTACTCAGTTCTTGAGCAACATGAACACAGGTGTTAGAAAACATTAAGTCTGTATTGAGGAACTGAAAACTAGCTAACCTGCAGTGTTCTCCTTGTGAAGGTATGATAGGCTTTTCTTAGCCTTGATTCTTGTTACGTGTGCCTCGCTACTTCTGATGCAAATGCTAAAAATACTGCAGAAATGATTATGTAGACTCGTGTGAGATGAACACTTCTTAGCATTTTTTGTCTTGCTCTTCAAGAGGTTTCAAAGCTGGTATTGATCTTAAGAACATAGTATTGCCTTAGGGAGATTCATTATTTTGCAGATGGAGAAAGGAAGGAAGATGAAGGGATTTGCCCCAAGTCATACAACAAGTCCGTACAGGAGATATGGGTAGAGTTTGGAACGTCCTGGCTCTGTGATGGTTTCTTCCTCATCACTTCTGTAATACACTGTACCTTGATTGCCATTTACAAAACTATGAAAGGAATTCTGATATTGCAGGACTTGAGGAGATTTTATTTGCGATAATGTATACGTTGGGCTTCCTTCCAGACTTGCACGTTATTTTAATGGATGACTTTCTTCCTGTGGCACCTTGAAACTTTAAGGCGCAGGTCTCTAAGAGTTATGTGCTAATACTTAGGAATTGTCCAGTTCGTGGTTTAATTCCTGTTCTGTTGTACTGACTTTTTTACTGCTCATTTTTTAAATTTGTTATTTGGATTATGATTTCTGTCTGTGCATTCTGTCTTTCAGTAGCAGTTCTAATGAGTTGTTATTGCAGCATTTTGCGACTTCCCTTACGAAACAAAAAATAATTTTAGAAGTCAGTGGTTAATATGACATGTTTTTAAGTTATTCTGCAGTTCCTGTAGGTTGAAAAACTGAGTGTGCTTTTATTTAGAGAATGTGTTGCTAAATTTTTTTTTTGTTTTGTTTTGTTTTGTTTTGGATGGATACCATATTTCTTGCATGAAACTATATGAAAGCAGCGTTTCTTTGGAGAGACAAGCTATGGAGGAGCAAAACTTGAAGCAGTTCATTCAACTGCTAAATGTGCATGGACTTAGTCTGTGCTGTTTAAGAACTCTGACAGAGCCAAGTGCTCTTTTGGATTGTAGCAGGGTAAACACAGGAGGAGGTGATTCCTCTTAGTATTTTAGTTTTGAACTTGAGGTCTCAGATCCTGAGCAAATAGATCAGTAAAAAATACAAGACACTTAATTACTCTGCTGACACACATGTTTAAGGACCTGACTTGTCTCATGGAACACATGCTATATTCAAGAACAGGAAATGTGAATGAAATTTGTTGTGTCAGTGTTAGACATGGGATTGGTTCTGTTTTGTGCATGATGTGCAGGAAACCAAACATTTTGAGAAAAAGGAATTTAAGTAATGGCGTTCTTGAGAGCCCTGCTGTCTTTCCATAGAGCTCAATAGCATGGTCTGTGTCTGCACAGTTAAGACCTTGAGTTCAGTTTATATGAGTTATCAGTTACATAGTATCACTTGGCTTTCACTTAATGAGAACTCATGAAAGCAGCAGGAGGATTATTTACTCTCAGAATGAGTTATCCAGAGATTCCTTAGGCACACTGAAGACAGAAAAGAAAATTTATATTATGGAAGTTCTAAAAACAGTGTAACTGTACAGAAGCTCATCAAAAGAAAACACCGTGTGTTGCATCTAATTTGGTTTAGTCGTGTAGGCGTCTTCAAGTTCCTCCGATCTTGGTTCGAATTTACAGTATTGCCTTCCCAGCTTTGTGCTTTCTTGAATTTTTTGGTCGTCTCTATCATATGGACTGTTTTACTTTTTCCTTTTGACTTTTTGTTCTGTTAAGCTGATGTGGAATTACATAGCTGCATTTCTAAGAGCAAGTTTTTGTTGAAGGACATCTTTGGCCTTAGGTTGTAGAGGGGTCTCAGTGTTTTCATTTTTTGAGACTAACCCAAAACCCCATGGGCTTCCAGACAGGCATGTTTATTGAGTAACTACCTTGTTCAGAATTATCGCTGTTGTTGAGTGGCTCTGCCTTGAAACACAGTACATGTGGGAGATATTAAACGATATTGATAATCTTGACTCTGACACTCAGAATCCTGTTGCCATTGCAGCATAGTTTGTTTATTTAAAATGATCAAGCTGCTTACACTGTTTAGAAGTTTCAATGCCTCTTTTTAAATTGTCAGATGTCACAGATATGAAATAATTCAGATAGCAGTCTTAATAAGGAGGTATTTTGCATGTGAATTAGAATATTCAGATCGATTCAACATGCACCAGATGGAGCTTTAATAACTGCCTGCCCCCATGCAGGTGACAAGGAAATATTATTACCTAAAATATTTTTTCATTTTATTTATTGGTGTAAGCAGGTCAAGTCTCGTATATCTTGTTCTTAAAGTTTATTGGTTCCCTGTTGTTCATGTGCCACATAAGTCTATATCTGTTCCTTTGGTATGCTCAGAGTTTACACATATACAAGTACTTGCAGAAAGCTACGGAAGATGAGGTGAGATAATGAAAATCCTTATGCCGATTGCCTCAAATATTCATACTGGATATTCTTGACAACTAATTCCAGCCAGTTAATCCAGTTTTGATCACACTCATGCATGAAAAATGGTCAATGAGTTCACTGGTGATTACACTTGGATGTGAAGATTTGAGTGAGACTATGTAGACTCTTTCTCGCGGTGAAGAGATACGTGTTTCATCTTGCTAATTTAGTATGTGTATGATGCCTCAGGAAAACAGTAAACCAGAGAGTCTTCCGATGACATCTGCCTTAGTCTGAAGTGCTTCTAGCATTATGAATTGCTTGGTGTATCTCTCCATGGCCCGGTGACTCTCTTGTTTCTCTCGCAATGAAAGATGGCACTTCTCCAAGATGCTGTAGAACTAGCTGTTTTGCTGAAGCTGGGCACCTTATGCTTTGCCTTGTTTCTGTGCCATGGTAGCTTTGTGGTGTTCAGTGGGTGAGTTATTCATGTGCGAGGTCATAGATCCATTCTCTGACTTTCTCTGTCTTGGTTTCTTATGCTTGCATATTTAAATTACAATTGAAATAGTGATTTCAAGGGAAATGCAAGAAAAACTACAGAGCAAATATGAGTTAGTTGAAGTAAAGGGGGGTGTGTGTTTTGGTTTTTTTTCATTGGGTGGTAATCATCCAGTATGACAAAGGAGTTTAGTTCCAAAAAAGTTGCAGTGGTTGCATATTAGGTATATAATGTATCTGTACCCTCCGATTTAACCATTCTGTAACTGTATTTTATTCAACACTTGTTTATTATATTGACTTAAAATGAAGTGTTTTTTAAAAAAATAAACTGTGTGCATTAAAAATGCTGAGCAAAAGACATTTGAAATCAATCTACAAAATTAATTGAATTAATGGGTTCTATTGATCATAGCGTCAGTGTTGTTCTATGACTAACTTCATTTTTCTGTCTAGTCTACATTAACAGATAATGTCATCATCCTGCTTTTCACACTCCTTTTGTTTTCAGTTCAGAGTAAACTACAAATAGAGCTGAATTCAGTGAGCAAACGAAGTTGGGAGTGATGGCGAAAAAACCTTTCCACGTGTTGAAGATGAAACTGCTGTTCAAAGTTTTTTTTTTGAGGGGGGTGGGGGTGGTGTGGGTTGGGTTTCTTTTCTTGTCTTTTCTTTTTTTTATTTTTTTTTTTGAACTGTGCTAGCAGATGTTGGTTACAGGTATTTTACCAATGTCTTGGACAAGTTGACAACCTTTCTCGTGAGAAGTTGGGCAGGAAGCACATCCTGCGTAAAGGCATCACCTTGGCTACATTTTGAGTAACACTATGTGTCTAGTGTACTAAAGTTTGAGAGACTAGAGGTTTAATGGCACAGTCAAATCAAATTGAATTAAATGTTCTGGCCTAGATTACATAGCACAATCCCTTATATAAATATTGAGTCAATACTGGTCAAAGTCAAGTCTTGACATTGACCAAAAAAAAAAAATACAATGTTGGGGTTGGTTGGTAGGGTTCTGTTGTGTGAGTTTCTGTTTATTCTTGAATCTTTCTGTTTGGAGAAGGAAGCATCAGTGACATGAAGCTTTGTCTTTTGGGGAAAATCTTGATTGCTCTTGAAAACAGCTGTCACTCTTGACAAGTGTTTCTTGGCTTCAGAAATGTGGATTGTGTGTCTTGACCTCTATCTTTTTTTTTTCTTTTTTTTTTTAATTCCGTAACTGGTTTATGCTAGCTAGGGAGATGATAAAAATTCCAAGTTAGAGATGCAATTATGAGTATTGGAATGCACTGCAGATGGGAGAATCAAGAGCAATAGTCGACAGAACTTTGTAGGCCTGTACAAAGGTAACTTGCTTGAAAAGTGCTGACCTGCCCTATAAAGAGAAAGCATGTTTGTTTAAGTGTACTGGGATGTGCAAGACGTGCATTTGCAAAGGAGGAAAGAATTTTAAGAAAATAAATGGATTGGTTGCATTACTGTACATTTCAAAAGTCAAAGTCACCTGAAAATCCTTGCATTGTTGGAAGATAGAGTTGTTTCCAGGCTGGAAGGTGAGCTTGAGTGAGTACTGAACTAGGAGATGGCAAACTGAATGCTGTTTCGCTTTTGTTACTGATGTGCCTGTAAACCAACTGTTGTACTGTGTGCGTAGAGTAAACTTCATAAGGTGTATCTGACAACTGTGTTGTGCTGAAGTGTTTCCTTGTCCCCACCAGTGGTGGGAGCAGGCTGGATTAATCTCTTAGAACATAAATACTTGTCCTGTTTCTGTGAGAAGAAAGCTGTCGTTCTTTTTGTTAGAAAAAACTACAGTACCCTTCCCTCTCTGTATGACAGTGTAGTACTAGAACTTTTAAGAGCTGATTCAGTGAATGAAGCCCAACAGGTTGTGTCTCGCTGCCAAATTTTACCATGATTTCCTACTTTGGGTTTCTGTTAGTACAGACAATGGACCTGTTTAATACTCTGAAGTAATTTCTTTTACAACATGATTGCAGAATCTGGAGGTGAGAAGAGGTTAATGTTTTGATACTTATTATCAATTAATTGAACTGCTGGTGCTCTTCTAGTCACATTATGTGCTGTCTTCCTTATGAGAGAAAGTAAAATATTAGTTCACTTAAATACAAGAATCTGTTAAATGGAGTTGTAGAGGTAAATGTGTTAGTTTTGTCTTTTGGGGGGTTTTTGGGTTTTTTTGTTTGGGTTTTTTTTTTTTTCAACGGGAATAGCACAAGGAAGTGATAATATATGGAAGTAGTACAGTGGTTGTGACATTGTCAGGCAGCTTGAATCACAATTGAAATGTAGATAGGTTTTTCCTATTTCTTCTTACGAGAGTGTGGGGTAAAGAAGGGATCAGTTTTATCCTAAGAAATATAGTTTAGTCTTAGATGCATAAGATGTTTTACAGTTTCTCTTTTTTTTTTTAAGAGCATGCATTAAATCAGCTACTCTATGTGGTTTCATCTTCCTTAAGCTTGACAGAATATTGCAGGAATTGTAAGTATGTCTATTTCAGTAGTTGTGTTAAGTTCAAATAGTTTGCAAATTTATCTGCATTAGGGAATTGGGGTTTATTGTTATTTCTCTAGAAGTAAAATAGCTGAGGCAGACAAAAGATGGCATGGAAGCAGCGTTGGCATTGTAGTAGTCAACTATGGATAGCAAGTCAAGTGGATACTCTGAAGACCATGTAGCTTGGTTGTCTTCAGTGCAGGATGCTGAGCTTTGTTCCTTTTGGTGTTGGCTAGATCAAAGCTTGAGCATCTCGATTAGCCAGCTGTCAGACAAAACTTTATTAAATCTAGAACTGTAACGTCAGCACTTAAACTTGTAAGTTGTCTGTAGTAGTTTGAGTTGACAATCCAGCATAGTGCTGTAGGACTCTAGCTGACTAGGACAGGTTGGCACCATACAGAAAAAGTATGTTCCGAAGTCTGTATGACCTCATTAAATGTCAATTTTTAAAATGCACTCGATAATGGGCTGACAGAATAGGTAGGCCAGTTAATGGTACTTTGTTGCCCTGACACACGCACATGTGCTTGCCTTAGGCTCGTTCTCTTAAGATGTTTTTTTCTTTGAGAGAGGGATGTTGCCTGATGGAAGGGAGCAGAATAGGGGCATTACAGAGGATAGGATTTTCAAAATTTAGAGAACTTCGTCTGAACAAGCCGCTTTGTGTATCCATTAACTATTTCAGGCTTCCTTGCTGGTCCTTACAGGCCAGGAGGGAATGACAGTGTTGTCAGTGATGATGGCTAAAAATTCCTGTTAAGGCTTTTTGATGAATACTAACTTGAAGACTGAGGAAAAAATGTTGGGGTCAGTGCCGTAGGAATACTTCTTGGGATATAAAAGAAAAAGATGCCAATTTTGGACTGATAGTTTTAATGTTCCTCTATACTCCATCCCCTGTCTGTCTTACCTGTTGCCTATCTTGATGTGAGGGGTTTTCCTGGGACTTCTGGGCAGCTCCCTGTAGCATGCTGTGTAGCACTTAAATTTGCATAGAGTTAATTTTTTGCACTGTAGTGAGCTTTTAGGATCTTTCATGTTAAGAGAAAGTATAGTTGACAAGTTGAAGTCTCTAAGTATGTGAACTTTACTGGGTTTAAAGCTTTACTACTGCTTTGTGATAAAAATACTAGTACCTGTTTGCATCACTGGCTTCTGTGGGTTTTGTTTATGATTGCACACTGTATCAGGTGGTCTAATTATTTTTAAGTGTCTAAAAAATGAAGTGATTTGTGTATTTGGCATTTGTATGCTCTCCTTTGCAATGTAACTGCTTATCCCTGCTCCAGTAAGAACACCAGATAATTTCCCCCTCCACCCCAGTTTGGCACGTGGGCATGTGTGGTGCATAGGTGTTACTAAATAAGAAAACTTTTCACAAAAATCTGTAGCAGACCTTAATCCATCTTTCCCAGAGCACCTTAGTAAGTCGAAGTGTCTTGGATACCCCAAGTAGTCTCAGGTGCTTGTGTCAAAGGTTTACGCCAAGTTGGACTGCACTTGGCGGTAGAAGAAATAAAATGTGAGAGCGCCTGCTCATCGGCAGGGATAGCAGTCCAATTAGCAGATAGAGGTATGCATAGCAGATCTGCTTTTTATGGGGTGTACTGTAATGTCCTGTTCGTATGTGTTTCACAGCTGCTATTTTCACAGCGCTGCTTTAAGAGCAGATGCTGATTTACAGAAAGCAGTGCTTCTTTTTTAAACTAGCCCTGATATTCAGATTGTTACGCGGTGGGAATTTGTGTGGGCAGTGGGAAGAGGAACAGTGGTATGTCCCTTGAAACCCGCTGTCCGCCCCTTGGAACGTGTTGTCTGCGTGCTTAAAATAAAGTGGAGAAATATTGAGCTCCAGAATATATGAGTGTGTGTGTGTGTGTACAAATGGATTATTTTAAAAGTAGGGAGCTATTTCTGCTTCTGGTTGTGGGAATGCTGAGCTCTTCAGCTTGCAGGCAACATCTGTCCACTGCTCTTCCAGATGGAGTTGTGTCTCAGAGCCTTCTGTTCATGACTGAGGCTTGTGCAGTATGCTTTACTAAAAATACACACGCGAGAGCATATATAGGAATATATAAAAATGTAAATGTGCGTATATATGATTAGTGTCATGTAATACTGCCTTTATTCAGCAGGAAGGCAACTTCACAGTGCTTTCTGCAAGCACAGGACTTAGGGCTTCGGTTGGCAGCCATACGGCCAGGGTGGTGGGACAGCCCATGTACGGCACCTTCCTGGTAGCTGGAATGCTCTTGCTGAGCTCGGGGCTGGCAATGACTGGCGCAGTGAGGCAGCGGTGTAGGAGCATATCAAGTCGGGGCAGCGTACTGGGCTGTTGAAAACTGTATGACCTTGAACCCATGCTCTGGGAGCCTAGGATACAACATGAGGTATCTACTAGCTGTTGCAGGAATTCTTGTCACATCGCTGGGGAACTGATACCGCCCGTAATGGGATGTTCTATCATCTTCTCGTGCAGAGGTGCTTCAGGAATGGGAATGCAGAAGCGTGGTCAGTGGCTTGCTTGCCATGTGGAGGTTTTGACAAAAATGGAGTGCTTGAGCAAAAATTCTTCATAAAGCTTGCAAACTGCATGTTAAGTTTCTGTTGATGTGTAGCTTTTCAACAGTCATGTGGTGTTTGGAGTGTGATGAAAAATTTTCAAGTGTTTAAGTTCTTTGTGTTTTTAAAGGTTGGGCTTTCACAGATAGATACAAATTTTATTAGCTCGAATAACTAAATAGTGTTCTATGTGCAAAACTCTCAAGTATTTCTTGTGTATGCTCTTAGGCTATCGCTCCCATAAATATGCCTGCAATACAACATCCGTACTGACTAACAGAAGACAGTGCCTCTGTGGAGGAAGGACTTCCTTTCTTGGGGGAAGGAGGGAGTTTCTGAAAATTTGAGGAAGTGCCCTGTTATTATCCTAATAGGATGCCAATGAATTTTCCAAGTTACAGGCATTGTAGCAGTATATCACGAGAGAAGAAATAGAGCAGCAGAATGGAAGAGGGGCCTGCGCGGCATGTTACCACTGTATCAGGATCAGAGAAGTACACTCTGAGCTCCAAGAATGACCTGTGTTTATTATATACTTTGTGAAGATGTGATCAAAATTGAGCTGCAAGAAATTGCTTTTGACATGGGTTCATCTCCAACTGTCGGAGGAAAGAGTTTACTCAAAATTCCTGCTAAAATAGCGCATCGATGTGGTGCTTAACACTTATTGAAAAATGGCCTTTCCCAGTGCTCTATAGGGAATCGCATGTGGGTATTAAGAGCTTTTTTTTTTCATGAGGTCATGCTTTTTCTTGTGGAGAAGGACTACTTCTTTCCTGATTTTTCTTCGTAAGTGTCCTGTTCTTCTGGACGCTGGCTTCTTTGGTGTCTTGGCACCCCATAAAGCTATAGAGGTCAGAGTTGTTTGTGTGGGTTTTTTTTGTTTGATTGATTTTTTTTGTTTGTTTGGTTTGGTTTGGTTTGGTTTTTCCTGGCACAGAGCATGTGCTTGAAACATTTAATGAGGACTTTCTGCTGTCCTTCATTATGGACTTGGAAGAAGGTTTTTGTTTCTTAATATTGTTTGGAGCCTATGTGAAGGGGATTCATGGTACTACTTCTAGAGGGACTGGTCTTACTCTGTTGGAGTGGATTCGTAGTCCGTAAAATGGTTCATGCTCGTGTACTGGGCTGGCAAACTATAGGGCTCAGAAGGCTATGCAATTTCAGGAGGTGTGAGACTTCTGAAGGAGGGGGTTTCTGGCTGCAGGTCAGCCTGATTTTGGAAGATAATTGAGACACCTGGATTACTTCTGGCTTTAGAGTTAACAGAGGGCAGGTATGTGTACAGAGGGATCCAGGCATCAAGGGATGCAGAGTAAGATAGCAGTGGAAGTATTGCTGAAGGCTGAAGTTTATTCACAGCCTAAATGATCGTCGTATGTTAGATTATCTGAAAGGTAAAAAAGCCAGATCTGTTACTTTAAAGAATATCAGTGCGTGGATGGATAGCCATCTTGTTACAAAGGAGGGTGTGTGTGTGGGTGGGCAGGTTAGCAGTGTATGTGTGAGTGGATGGATCACTGGAAAATAATTTGCACTTCAACCTGTTTATCTAGCTTTGCGGAGGAGGGACACAAGGCCATCTCACTGGCCAAGGTCATGCGAAACAGAGCAAAACTTGGAAACTGGCTTCAAATGAGAAATAAACTAACTATCTTTTAGGTTATAGAGCTTTATTAACACCACCTTTACATAATGACTGTAAAGCCAATTCTGGAACTGTGCTGTAGTGGAGGCAGTGATGTTGGCCTGACAGCGGCTCTTCGGGCTCACATCTCGAAGAGTTAGTTTTTTCACAAAGTGTTTTTCTTAAACTCAAGATTGTATTTAGTTTTTGAGGAAGTTACTGAAGATCTAACTGTCCAGATTGTGTAGGTGCATAAGAACTAAGAGGATCTGTTGCTTACCGCATTTATTTCTTCATTCATTTCAGCTTCCTGAAATGTACAGGAAAACTGGATGTAAATACTGTATCTGAAAATAGACTTTTATATAACAATTAGCTTGATTAAAAACTTCTTTTTGAGTATTTATTTGTGTCAAAATGGAAACAGATGTTAGAACTCTGTCACCTCTACTTAACCTGTAGGAAAGATTTTACACCTTGCTGGTTTTGTGAGAGTGACTGTAGTAGCTAACATTCCTGGTTCAGCATTTACAGGTGTGGGTAGTGGTTATTGCTTATTACTCTACACGCAAAATCCTTCTGCTCATGAAGTTCTGCTCTGTTTGTCTGAGGCTGGCGTGTATAGTCAAGTAGTTCACCAGTTGGAGGAACAATATTTGATGCTTCTATATGTTTTAATGGTACATTAAAGAAATCTTCTTGTCTCTATCTAAAATATGCTTTACTTGGTTGAGAATATCTTTGTTGATAGTCTTCTAGTTTGTCTTCACAGAACAGGAGTCTGAAAGATGGTAAAGGTACTGGAAGATTCTTCAGCCTTACTTTGTTCTTCCTTAGTAAGCAAATAGGGTATTTTGAGTTCTGACAGCTACACTGTTTCCTGCTTGGAGTTTGGGGAATGTAACATGGTAAAGCCTAAATAGAATGTTGAGGCCCCTGAAATTTTTCAAGGTTGACCTTAAGTATGCATAGGAAAAAAAAGGACTAGAAAATACGGCTGAGGTAGAATTTAGTTAAAAAAAAAAACCAAACAAAAAAAGAAACAGAAAAAAAGCCATGAAAACCCCAAATATTGCTAGTTCGCTTGTTAATAAAATCCCAAAAGTGGATGGTGAAGATGAAGTAAAATGACCGTTCAAGGTGAGAAAGAGGTGTGAATTTCATCTTGCTGAGCTTTGTAATGAGTTTATCTGTCAAAGCTTCAGGGTTTTATTCTGCTAAGTATCTACTGACTTATATAACTGTAGATGCTATAGAAAGTCTTTTTAGCAGGTATTTCAAGGAAAAGTGACTTGTGTGATATGACTGTTCTGTGTAACTTCTGAGTATTTAAGTCTCAGATGAGTTTGATGGAAATAAAAGACTGTAAGAGATTCAGCTCCTACAAGTCCTTTGTGGTTTAACCCACGACACCAGCTAAGCCCCACACAGCCACTCGGTCACTCACTGTCACTGGAATGGGAGAGAGAATCGAAAGGGGCAAAAGTGAGAAAACTTTTGGGTTGAGATAAAGGCGGTTTAATAGGTCAAGCAGAAGCCGTGTGCGCAAGCAAAACAGGGAATTAATTTGTTACTTCCCATTGATGGGTGTTCATCCATCTTCAGGAAAACAGGGCTCTGTCATGTGTAATGGTTACTTGGAAAGACAAATGCTGTAACTCCAGATGTCCGTCCTTCCTTCCTTCTTCCCCCAGCTTTTATGCTGACCACGATTTTGTATGGTCTGGAAGATCTCTGGACGGTTGGGGACGGCTGTCTCAGCTGTGTCCCAGCTTTCTGTGCACCTCCAACCTACTCGCTGGTGGGGTGGTGTGGGCAGTAGAAAAGCCCTTGGCTCTGTGTGAGCACTGCTCAACAGTAACTAGAACATCCCTGTGTTATCAGCACTATTTCCAGCACAAATCCAAAACATAGCCCTGTACTAGCTGCTATTAAGACATTGAACGCTATCCCAGCCAAAACCAGTACTAAGTCTCAAATCTGGGAAAGGGGGTAGAGATAATTTGATTCTAGTGGTACAGCACACAATGAAAAGGAGATGTGTGTTCTGAGGGGAAAATAGCATCCTCTTACTTCTTTGTGGCAAGGTCTGAGAGTAACAGAGATGAGCTTTGGTTGCGAGGCCCCCAGATGCGGTGCCTCATGCATTCACACTTTGCAGCAAGGCTGTGGGATGTTGTTGCAAAGTTAATGTGGGCCCTTACGGACTGGCTAAATGCAGTGCTGCTGTCATTGTGCAAAATAATATATTTTTTTGTGCTTTTGGTTTGCATGCAAGTCTCTTCAGAACTGCAGTCGGTCCTGTATTCAGGTCTCGAGTGCGGAGTGTGTCACTGGCCCTATGGTTTCCTTAGTTGCTTTTTTGCGGCCTTTCAATTTGCATTTGAGTTGGCTCTTGAGGATGTGGAACAAGGGAGAAAAAATGGGATTGTGACATTATGCTCTCTGCCTACGCCCGGTAGCCTTATATACTGTTATCTTGAACGTGTTGGTGGCAATTTTTAGGTGGTATCTGAAATTATTTACTGACAAGTAAGTTAAAGGGCTTGCTGCACTGAAATGGGTATGGGCAGTGAGGTTCATGTAATTGTATAGCCAAACCTGTTGACAGGCTGAGTGCATGTACAATTAGCTAGGTTATTACATTTGGTCACTGTGCCCTTTCTGTCAGTTTTTCAACAGAAGTACTCTACACTTTCGTGCCCTGATAAATAAGACCACCCAAAGTTATGTTGCTTTTTGATGGAAAGGCCTCAGAGTTGGCGAAGCTGTTGCTCGTTGACCAGTATGTGAAGATTATGTGCTAGTCAATTAGTGCCTGCATACCTGTCTTGGGCCCAACTGCAGCGTCTTGTGGCATTTCTTGTCTGTGGGAAGATGGGGAAGTACTTGTGGGATGCTCTGCGGGAGCTGTGACTTGACTACATTAGGAATTTAAGGTGGCAAGCAGAATTATAGTGATGGGTGGTAAAGAACAGAAATGTGTAGAGAAGGACGTGGCTTCACATCTGGAACTTCCTTGTCATCTTTTTATAGGCCATATCTTATAACAGTTTTGTTTTAAGCTTTTTTGAATCCACTGTGTTATGGAAGAGAGTATTTTGTCTTTACTGTTTTGAGAGAAAAAATTTTCAGTTTCTGAAAACATTGGTGAAATGCCAGCTTCTAGGTAGACGGACATGTGGAAATGTAGTTGTGTTCAGTCTGCCATCTCGAGTCTTGGGTAAAGCAACTACTCAGTGTTTTCGGTAGTGTTTCTGTATAGGACAAGGCCATGTATGTACTTGCCTCCTTCTCCACCCTGACTTTTAGCAATGACCTTAGACAAATAAGAGTTGTCAAGAATGTTTAAAGCACTGATTATTGCTTGCTTTGGTGCTTTCAGTGGTAAGTTGAACATCAGAAATGACTGAAAAGGTTGAAAGTATAATGGTTCAGGATTGTGTTGGGTAAAGATTCCCAGAACACTGTTGACTAATAATTTTTCTGTAAATTGTAGTATACTTATTCAAGTTTTGTTCAGAGTTAGGCCTCTTGGCTCTTCGATGAAAGGATTTTCACAGTGGTGATATTTACTAATGGAAAATAATTTAAGGTCACATAACTACTTCTCGGTGAAATGGGTAATAGGTCTGCTTTTAGGGCTTTTTGAGGGTTCAAGTTTGGTTAATGTTGCCACCTAATGGCAAGAAGAGCAAGTTGAGTATTTACATTTTTTTTTCACTACTTCATACTAATTGTTTTTATCCAATCATGTCTGCTCTGGTTACATAAAAATCCTTGTCATAGAGAATTTTAAGGCTGTGAAACTGCTTAAAAACCCAAGAAATTATTTGTGTTGTCTAATTGTTAGACATTTGTGCTTTACCTGAGTACTGCTTTATATTTTTGGTCAAGTATTGGTGCTTAGAAAAAAAGCTGCTTTTTCTTGAGGAGACAGTACAAAAAATCTTCCACTACCGAAGGTCTGCATATGGCTCTGAATATATTTCCCGAGGCTGGTATTAAGGGAGCCCTATAGGATAATTTCAGCCCCAGCTGAAGTTTGGATTAGATCTTGAGTAATTTAGAGTGAGTTTCGTGTAAATATTTTGGGAAGGCACTGTTATGTAAACTAGGTTAAGTATAATAATTTTGCAGAATTTAGGCTGTTGTAGTAAAATTGGCAGTAATTCTGTTTTGACAGTCTACCATCTCATTTGGCTAAATGAGCAATTAAGTTAAAAAATAGTGGATACTTAATCATCAGGAAAATTTCCTAATAAAACTTAGCTGCTTCGGTTGTGAATTACTATATGCATGTTTACTCAAGCATATGAGACTTGTATCAAATGAGGTGTGTTATACTTAATAAATGCTGCTTGCAGATTATATCAGGATATGTGAAATGCTGCTTGCAGATTGTATCAGGGAATGTGAAATGCGTGCATTTCAGTTGCCTGCCGGAATATCGGAGTAGTTAATTGTTTTAATTTACATATTTCTGTCCTGATTGTATACCTGAGTTTTTGCACTAGCTGAAAGTTCCCGTGGTAATACCTGGCTTACCATCAGACAGCAGACAATTAAATACAGTACGGATTTACGCGAGCTATTCTGAGGCAGACTTCCTAAAACTGTGGGAAAGCTGTATGTGTGAACCTCGAGGGATGCTAATGTAATCTGCTTGAGGCCTTGAGCAGTACTTAAAGCTAACAGACAGATAAAACAGCGGAGTGTTGGTTTTTCCCTTGGGTTTGCCTGAGTGTTTGGAAATGTAGGCTGTTTCGCTTTGCTTCTGTGTGTAATTCCTGTCTACGTGATTCTTCTCTACCGGTGAAGAGAAGAAAAAACCTCATCCTGGGAAGCTGGGAGGTGGGCTTGAGTGTGTATGGCTCACAGTTCATGCTGTTGTTGGGATTAAGAATGCTCCTGATGGGAGGACTAGTTGTGGGAAAATGTTTAGCTCTTAACTGGGTAGTTAGGATGGGTTCAAATAAAAATACTACTTAAAAGTTGATTTTTTTTTTTTTTTTTTTTCCACTGTCTGTGATTGCAGGGAGGTTCCACCTGTCTTTTTAGGCTGTGCTGAAAAGTTGCATGACTTCTTCATTATCTCTCAAGACTCTCTTTTTAGTGTTTTAATTTCTCTGTTTTAAAATGTATGCTTAGGGAATTAATGTTAACCTTCATCTAGTACTGGGGGATTGAGAAATTAGTGAAGATCTGGAGAATACTTTTGCTTTGTTTAGGTTTCTGGATGACTTGGAAACTATTTCAGGGTTGATACCTGAATACACAGACTTTGCATTAGGCTTTATAGATGTATTTGAATGTCAAAATGCTTTTCAAATATTTTCATTTAGCATTGTAACCGAATAGTAACATCCTTATGTGTTTGTCAAGAACGCGTCACCTGTGTGAAATGGGTTGAGGTAGCAAATCTTTGTAACTTTTAAAGTGTTAGTTCCTCTTCACTCAATGACTGCCATAGACTTTGTAATGCGTTTCTTAGTGTGTAGTGATGTTTGCTACAGGAATACAAAAACTCAAGTAGCTTCATTCGTTTGTAATTGTTTTTTCCAGGTGGCTTCTCAACTGTGTTTCTGGTACGTACCCATGGTGGGATACGTTGCGCACTGAAACGAATGTATGTTAATAATGTGCCGGATCTCAACGTGTGCAAAAGAGAAATTACTATAATGGTAAGAAGCTCATTATTTGTAACTGCACAATGTTTTCATTTGTAATATATGTACACCAAATGTCTCTTAAATGACAACTGCTTCTAGACCACTTTTTCTTTTGACCTTGCAGTCCTGATTTTGCACTGTTGCTTTCAGCAACTAAGGCCGAGTTTAGGGTTGCTCCATGAATAACTTCTAAAGCAATTATAAAAAATGTATTTGATACCACAGCCGATTTGGTCAGTACATCTGGTTGCCAAGCACAGATAATTTCTTCCAGGTCTGCAGTGGTAACTTAAATTTTCAAGGCCTCCGTGTGGCACAGCTCTGTTAGCTGAATGATGCTGCTGGTGGCTTCCAGAGGTATTGTTGTACTGAGCAGGCGTAAGCATGTTCTTGAAGTTGCAGTCCAGTGTTTGGGTAACTGTAATGTGTGTACCTTAACTGCCGTAGATCATCAGAGTTTCTATCGTTTTTCAGCAGATGACTAGCAAATAAAGAGAAACTAGAAGGTTTAGTCAGGCACACTTGGCTATATGATTACTTGACGAATTTAAAAAAAAAAAAAAGAAAAAAGAAAAAAGAAAAAAACAAACTTAGTTGCTGACTGGGCAAGAGAAAATCTGTTATATTGCCTTCCAGCAGATACTATGAAGATTATTTATGTCCATCTCCATACACTTATAGCTTACACGTGTTGTAATCATAGCAGCACCTATTTAATAGTGTAAGAGGTACTTTTATGTTAACCTTAAGTTACCTTATAGGCAGAAACTCTGTAGTATAGAGGATGGCACTTGTATTGTCAGATAGGAAATAAGCGTTGCTTAATTCCACATTTAAGTGGCTCTTAGAAGTTGTTTGTTTTTTTCCTTGGGGACACCTTCAGTTGCTTGTGTGTAATAACTTTGTAAAAACTTTGTAATAGTTCAGACTACAACAGTTGCGTCTTTTTTCCAGCTACGTTGTTTAATAATTGAATGACGGTTTTTCAATTCAACTTTAGCATGGGCACGAGTAGCTTGGTGGTTCTACATCTTGTACATATCGAGGCTCTAGTTATTACTGGTTCACAGTGTTATCTTAGAAAGCAGCAGTTTGGATGTGTTTGCAATGCTCATTAAGAAGCATGTGACTGTTCTTTTCTGAATGGTAATTGCATTGTGTTTGATATGTAGCAGTCACTGGCATTGCTGGCAGTGATGAGCTTATGCTTTGCGTTTGTGGCAGTTTTTTAAGACTAGGGGATATGGGGCGGGGAATAACTTTACTTGAAATCCTAAATGGTTGTCTAGAAACTTGTACTATCTGTTTGTTTAAACTGTTCGTTTAAATTTTTACTGTGCTGAAGTGTAATGTGATTTTTTTTTTTTTCTTCCTTTTTTTTTTTTCCCTTACCCAGAAAGAGTTATCTGGGCACAAGAATATTGTGAGCTATTTGGATTGTGCTGTTAACTCCATAAGTGATAATGTTTGGGAGGTACTCATTCTCATGGAGTACTGTCGAGGTAAGAAGAAAACTCTTAGGTTTTCAGAGTAAATGCAGGAAAAAAGTTTGTATTGATCACCTGGGACTTTTACTTAGAATTCTTTTTCCCTTAATATAAAAGGTTAACATATATCTCACAGCTTGACTCCAGTTCTTTTTGCTTTTCTGTTTGTGTTGTTACTTAGGCACTGAGCTGTTGAACACTGAGAAAATGTATAAGTCAGTTTCATGTGGCTTTGTAGTTAAGTATGATCAGAAACAGGGATATTATTTGCCCAAGTATAAAGTCAAATTTTTCTGTTGTGTTAGTGCCAATCAACTGTAGCTAGAGCATAATTGGGCAGGAAACATTGGCAAGCTTTTCGCTGCTGTTCTCCTTCTGCTATTTTTGTTTAAGATAAGAGTAGAGCATCTTTAATATTGTTGTCTGAAAGGTGGGTGGTTATAAATGAGCATAGTATAGTGTTGAAAATGCTGGCCAAAAAAAAAAAAAGTCCTGTGATCCTGCTTTATAATGTAACTCAGTTTCAAATAATATATAAACACAGGTAGTTCCTAGATTATTCTTTTTCCACACTCACAAATGCATGGGAATAAACTCGCTATTGAGTTTAACTTCTGAAGTTTATCTAAAATTTAGGCTAACTAGTCACCAACCTAATGATACGAGATGGTGGTTAACTCAAATAGGTGATGTTATTAGAATGAGTGCTACAAAAACGAAGTAAGTATTTCTACACTAGAAAGAAAACCCACCCCATTGTAATGCTTGAAGAATATTTGGTTGAGGTTGACATTGGTTTTATTTGCAGTAGAAGCGGTAAACGATACAGCTTGTGCAATCTGTACCATAAGGAGTCAAAGACAGTCTTGATGTATGTTTTAGGGAAGGGAATAAGGAGAACTTGAAAACTAATGGCTGCGTTTTTGGCGCTCTGCCCTGCTGTATGGGTGAATTTCTGTACCCTTCTGGGAGTTCGCTTCTGACTCCCTGTTGGTAGCAGTGTTTAATTATAATGGTAAATAGCCACGTGGATGTCAACTGTCAGATGACTTGACGGTGTTAGGGTTTTCTTTTGCAAAGCGCCCTTGTTTTGGTGGAATGCTCACCAAGGCCCTGCAGATAATGAGCCTTGCTTCAGCTTTTAGTGTTAAGTGAGCATTGTGGTAGGAAGAGCTAGTATTATGTGATAAAATTACTTGAAGAAACAGGGGAATAATAATTCCTGATCTTAGAAAGAAACGTATGAAGAGGTTGAGTGAGGTCTTTCAGAAAGGGTGAATTTGGGCTCTTCCCCCGCCCACCCCCCCACCCCACCCCCTTTCTCTTTGTCTTTCTGGGAGACAGAGGGTGTCTAGAATACGAATTTAATTTAGCTGGGTTGGCTGCCAGCGTTTTGGCTATGGATCTAAATGCAAGACATGCTTTTGAGGTAACATCTTTGTCTGATGGATGCTTCTTTGTGCTTGTGACAATTTGTCCCAAACGGGTTTCACTTATAGGACTTTTTTTTTCATTTGAGCCAGTAACTTTTCTATGTAGGATGATACAAGAGTGTGTGTTTGGAAAATCAGGTTTGTTTTCTTTAAGTACACTGACTGTGGAAAACTTTCTTGCATCTTAAGTAAGTCTTTATTTCTGTACATGATAGGAATTACTTAAAAAAAAAAAAAAAATACATTTTTGTTCCTTTAGCTGGGCAAGTTGTGAATCAGATGAATCAGCGTCTGCAGACAGGCTTTACCGAGTCAGAAGTAATGAGAATATTTTGTGATACCTGTGAAGCTGTTGCCCGGTTGCATCAGTGCAAAACACCTATAGTTCACCGGGATCTGAAGGTATGAACTTAATAAAAAGTAACATCGAGGTTTAAATCAATCATCTACTTAAAAAGGATTGAGAATATAGGAGATATTTCACTAAGACTGACTTGTTCTTAGGGAAGCGGTTGCTGTTGGTGGAGCTGTAAACAGGGAGACTAAACTGTAAGATGTCAGTTATTGCTAATGGCAAGTCTGTCAGTTGATTTTTCTGAAAAGTTTCCTGTTAGTGTATGAGAACGCGTAGTAACAAATAACTTTGAAATGAATACCATTACTTTCATCTAATGTTTCTGTGTGTTGATTTCCTTTCAAGGTGGAGAATATATTGTTAAATGACAGTGGGAACTATGTTCTCTGTGATTTTGGCAGCGCTACTAACAAATATCTTAATCCTCAAAAAGATGGTGTTAATTTGGTTGAAGAAGAAATTAAAAAGTAAGTTCACTTTTAAGTGGCCTACCATAAGCAGGAAACTCCATGTATTATTGTGCAGTGTGTACGTATCTTATTATGAATTGAACTTAGTGGTTGAATTGGAACTAATGGTGACATAAATATAGTAAAACGTGGAAACTATTTGGTAACATAGACTTCTTCCATTTATTCACAGATTGCTTTTGCAAAACTGATACTCTTAAGAATAAAAATGTTGGAAAAAAGCATGCTGTTTTGAAATTAAAATGTTCAAAAGTATTTTTCTGGCTACTACTGGCCATTTTACGAGTTTGATATTTTCAATTTGTGCTATTTTAATACAGCTAATGGTATGAAAGAAAAAGAACTGATGTAAATAAAAAGAACTGATGTAAATAAGCATTGGAATGGATTTACATAGAGTCTTATTTATGAAGTAAGGTCAATGTTCTTTCTCGTAAGACTGATCAGAAAAATATTTTAACTTTTATTGCAGATGCACTTCAGAAAACATGTTAGTTCAGTTCTGGCCCTTTAGGCTAACTACTGCAGAGGAATAAATACAAGCTACTTGTACTCAAGTTAGGAAGCGATATGGGGGTTTTTTGTTTGTTTTTTTAGCTCTGAAAAGTGCTTTGACTACCATTTTAGTAATTACTTTGAGATGTTAGTTCTTTGAAGTCTGCATTCTGTATGTTTCAATATGTGATAGGTAATACTCTTACTCTACATCTTTCAAATGACTGCTTATGGCAATATTTAAGCGAAGTGACTCTTCCAAAAGTACATGTGCTGTGGAAATACCATTAAAAGCAGGTTTTAGCTGACTTAAATATTTATTCTTCTGTATGTTAATTTTATATTGCTACTCCAAATATTCTCTCTGATGCTGTAAATGCAATAAATAACTTGGATTGTGTAAGACAGTTCCAGGTGCATATCTGAAACTTGACTGTGAATGATGTGCGCATGGCAGATGCAGGAAAACAGTCTTTCGGTTCTGAGGTACACTTTTCATCAATGTCCTTATAAAATTCTATACTGCTAGGTATACGACACTATCGTACAGAGCTCCTGAAATGATCAATCTTTATGGCGGAAAACCAATTACTACCAAGGCAGATATCTGGGTAAGTAAGAAATCAGGTACTAATTAAGAGATGTGGGGGCAAGTTAAAAGCAGCATTGCCTAGGTGAAAAACTAACTATCTGGAAGAGGAATATATCGTGAAGCTATACAATGCAGGATATAGTTGAGGTATCTTTGGTAGTTACGTCTTCTGTAAATAAAATGCATGCCGTGTCTGATGATTGTTTTGAGTTAAGGGGGACGTGATTTAGAACTGTTTTCCTTCTTGTCAGCTCAGGTTGCTGCTTAATAGTCACCAGTGAGTTCTCGTGGAAACCTGTAGGCAGCATGATAAAGAAAGGTGTTTTTATTCGGTGATATGCAGTGAACTAAACGAGGACTAAATTAAGCAGAAATGCTACTGGTATCTCTGGGTGATACGACAATGTTAATGCACCTCTTGGGGTATGCTCCAATTCTGGTACTTAGTTGTCTGACATAGGATTCAGTGGGAAAGAAAGCCTTTGTAGACCTGCTTTATATATCAGCTTGTCACGTCGACAAAGTGTTTCATAACGTAGCTTCTCCATAACAGTGTAAGCTTCAGCGGTAGCTAGGATGCAATTTGTTGCTTGATTGTGCTGCTTTATTGTGTAAAAGGCTTGCTCTCAACCTTTTATGGTGCCTGTATTTGCTTTTTACAGGCACTTGGCTGCTTGCTGTATAAACTTTGTTTCTTCTCGCTTCCCTTTGGAGAAAGTCAAGTTGCTATTTGCGATGGAAGCTTTACTATTCCGGACAATTCCCGATACTCTCATAGTATACGCTGTTTGATAAGTAAGTATCTGGGCAGCATGGCAATTCTTTTGCTCCATAAATAAAATAAAACACAGAAGATCCTGTTGATGGAGGTGAGTGGCTTGGATGGTTGGTGCAGACTGGCTGGGTTCTTCAGTGAACAGTGGGAGTTGCTCTTGGCTACCATGTGTCTTGTAACTCCTGTACTTGGCCGTGAAAGGAGGCTTGCTTATTCATTTGCTCAATGGAGGACCGTGCCACAGGGTACAGAATGGAGACGCCAGCCTAGAGAGGAATTTCAGAAACCTAGAGGAAACTTGTCTGAAATGGCGCTATAAGTGTGCCACATGAACCAAGTACGAACAAGTCCTTCTCCTGCGCAGCTGCCGTGTTAAAATCAGCTACTGTTTTCTGGGCATTTAATGGATGAGTTGATAATTTCAGAATTGAAACAGAATAAGATGGTGCAAAGACCTGCCAGATGAAATTGTCCTTCTCAACGCAGAAGAGCTTTGGTGAAATGGAAACAATTTTTTGATTTCTTTGGGAGGCATGGATGATTTTTTTTATTTTTTTTTTATTCTTTAGGTAGTGGGAAAACACAAAGGGATAACGGGAATGAAGAGAAGCTCTTAATTTACTTACAGTCCGTTTTTGCTCTTAAATGTGTATTTTCTATGGAACATCAGACCGTTAACAGTATTATCTGTCCAAGTTGGACAGTTGTGCTTAGATGGACTTGGAATGCGAGTTTAGTGTAGACACATAAGTGTACTGAGATGAATTGCACTGGGGATACTTTTATTGTAGTTTCATGGTTTATAACAGAACAAAAATCGGACAAAGTTTGTGCAACCCAAAGTGTTGGACGTGAAGTCTGGCAAAAGCTTGAAAGCACAAAGAGTGTGAAAGACAATTTAGGATAACAACAAGCTCAATTAATCTGTTATCCATGTAGAGGGATACAGGTTCTAATGTTAAGAGTACTAGTGAGTATTTTCAGTTGTCTTTAATTTCAACTTGGAGCAGGCCAACTTGAAAGAGTGCAACTGACAGAATATGAAAAATGGAGATAGTTAGAATAGGGGCTCCTGAAATTTATTTCGGAGTAATGGGTGCGTTGACCACATAGTTTGTGCTTTTGTATAGTAGGAAATACTAAATCCAAAGCACTTTTTCAGCACGTTCATAACTAAGAAATAGTGCTTACCATGGTAAGCATTTACTTTCTACAAATACTTAATAACTGACAGAATGAGAAGAATTTTCAAGTGCTTAAATACTGTTCTCTGTGTCACAATGGTACTTCTAGAAGAGTACAGGTTTTAATGCTGTCATCTTGTAAGTATGAACGCTGATTTATTAAAGTTTATGTAGTCCTGTGCCAAGATGAGCATTACTGGCATGGAATATATGTGGGTGGGGAAGAATCTCATAATGTAAAGTTCCCTTGTTTCAATTCGGAATGGAAGCCAGAAAAAGCTGCAGTTGGTCATAAAAAGTATGTCAGGGACTTCAGGCTTCATCTCAGCTTTTTTACAGGGTGGTGAGTGGGGAGCGAGAAGCTGAACATTTTCCGCTTCGTAAATCTAAGATTTCAGAATCAAGTGGGAGGAGTCACTTCGTGATAAGCGTTCTGTTTCTGCTTAATGGCACCGTCACAGCAAGTTTAAATCTGCCTTATTTTGTAAAACCCATTAAAAATAAAACATGCTGTGAATTGTATTGGCCATGAAATAATGATTTTGAAATTATAATATCTGTCTAAAATGATATTATTTTTTTTTTCATTACTTAAAGATTTTTTACAAAACCTTGTTTAAGGTTGCCTGTACTACTGAACAGTTTTGGAAATGTAGCTCAATTCTCTCATCACAACGGAGAAGTTAAGTTCTCATAGGTTGTTCATTTTCCTTGTAGCTCAACATATTTTTACAGGGTAAACTTGTTTAGAAAATATCTTTCAGTGTTTATTTAGGTTCTCAGGTAATTTATGCAAGATGTCCTGATAGTGTACTCCGTATCGTATAGTAAACAACATTAAGTAACTACAATTTGCTTGAAGAACACCACACATCGTAATTTGGGAAGCTGATGTTTGGGGGGGACATGAGAAATTCTGTGTCTTGTCAAGAAGAAGTCCTTTTATCCACGGAACTGTATTTTTTTTAATATACAAAACCATGCATAGCCAACTAAACCTGCAAGACAAAAGACGATGTACAACCTTAGCCTGGTACAGTTAGATACACCTATGGATCTTCTGTTAGCTACATGGAATTTTGTATTAACCCTAGAAAATTCTAGGACTGTTAGTTGGCTTTATGTTGTTTCTCTCTGAAGATATTAATTACTACTTCAGTTTAGCTACCTTTTCCACAACTGAGTGCCGAAATATCAAACAGCATACGTATTCTCCAATTGTATTTGAGCCTAGAAACTATTTGACTTGACAAAAACTAGTAAAAAAAACCCCACCCCAAAACCAATATAATAATAAAAATTACTCTGGGGTAAGCTCATTTGGCAGAGCTGCTGGATTTTTACTTGTTGCTAGCACGGTATCTCAACAGGCTTTTTGATATCCAACCGTGATAATTTGGTCTTAACAATTTTTGCAGGATATATGCTTGAACCAGATCAAGAACAGAGACCAGATATCTTTCAAGTATCTTACTTTGCCTTTAAATTTGCCAAAAAGGATTGTCCAGTGTCTAACATGAATGTAAGTAATCTTGAATTTTTTTTTCTCTTTCTTTAATGTATTTTGTAGGTGGCTTTGCGAGCAGTCTATCAAATCAACCGAGAATTATTATTTCAATTCCATCATCAAACTGGTTCCTAGATGATAAAGCACAGAGCAGAGTATGCTTTGAGCTGCTATTGTGTACATGCAGTATTAGCTATCTAAACAAAATATTTTTATATTTCGAGAGCATAGCTTCATGAATTATATTGATACTGCACCAATGCCTGACAATGTTTTAACAATTACTAGTCTCTTGTGTCTAGTAGAATTAATACGAAATGTACTACAGAACTTAAACTTCTTGGCAAAAGAAGTTTTAATGTTGTAACCGTACTGTTGAGCATTTTTGTTTGTTCTGCATGAACTCTTGTTCTTAATCATCATTAGCTGTTATGTTAATCTATTGGAAGGACTACAGTGAACTGGAAGGCAAACAAAATAGTGCCTTGGTTAGCCTATATTCCTACCCTTACTTTCCATGTGAGTTTGAACCTTGTTTGGAAGTCTGAGCTTTCTCTCAAAGATGGTCTCAATCACAGATCTCATTACTGTGCAATGGAATTTGAGGGCACATCAGTGATGTTCGGTATTGTAAAGTGATTTTTCAAGAGGCATCAGGAAAAATCCATCACAAAATTATGTTTGGAACATACGTCAACTGTAGTAAGTTCTGCCTTCAGAGGCAGAAAAGTGAACTTGCGGAGATCCCTTTGAATTCCTTTATCATCGATTCTTGTAGAAGGTGCTCGGTAAATGTGAGGGTTGCTGTTTGTAAACTTAAGTTAAAACCTGAAAACCTTTAAGTACTTAATGTTTGTAGTTAAAGGCTAAATCTCAATTGGTTTGAATGGTTTTGCATTATGCTGTTGCAGCGTGTGACTAGGTGGTGCGATAACTGTACTCTACCTCAAATAATTTATCCTTATATATGAGCCTGTCTTGACATAACATAATTGGGGAATTTACTGTTACTCATTTGAGGAGTAGTATCACTTCAC